>MVNT01000010.1:0-437420 GCA_002109505.1 Yamadazyma laniorum | reverse complement strand
CGACACCACCAGCAATAATCAAAATAGCACAATCAGCTTGGGAAGTACCAGTGATCATGTTCTTAATGAAATCTCTGTGACCTGGGGCATCAATGACGGTGACGTGGTACTTTGGAGTTTCGAACTTCCACAAAGCAATATCAATGGTGATACCTCTTTCTCTTTCAGCCTTCAATTTGTCCAAAACCCAGGCGTACTTGAAAGAACCTTTACCTAATTCAGCAGCTTCCTTTTCGAACTTTTCGATGGTTCTCTTGTCGATACCACCACACTTGTAAATCAAGTGTCCGGTGGTGGTGGACTTACCAGAGTCGACGTGACCAATAACAACGACGTTAACGTGAGTTTTTTCCTTACCCATTTTAATTAATATGTTCTTTAGAAGATGAAGAAAAGAAGAAAAAAAATTGACGATTTGCGAACTTTTTAAATTTTTTTTCAGTGGTTACCAGAGGTGTTCGGTTGGTGCACGGAGGGCTCTAGCCCTGAATGCGCCCTCGTGGGTTGTGGGGAGAGTTTTGGGTGGTGTGGCGATGGCTTCGCTGTAAAGTCTGGTCAGAGTACAAGTGTCTGTGACTGCTACCCCGGATTCACCGATGGCCTCGAAGGTTCTTGGATGGGGCATGTAAGGGGTGAGATACGAGTGGGTAAATGGGCTAGTGCTCGTGTGGGATGTGTAGGGGGTGTCTGTTGTCTAGGTGTCTATACAGTCTAAGTGTTTTCATAGTCTAAGTCTCTATGACACTGAGAAATCAGAGGGAAGTGCTGAAGCTGACCCAGAAGCGTCTACTGTACTGACTATAATTAGAGGCTACAGTGCTAGTGTCTATTGTACTGACTAAGACTAGTGTCTATTGTACTGACTAAGACTAGTGTCTATTGTACTGACTAAAATTAGTGTCTATTGTACTAGAGGCTACTTTAATATTGTCTACTGTACTAGTGTCTGTACTAGCGTCCGTACTAGTGTCTGTACTAGTGTCCGTACTAGTGTCTGTACTAGTGTCCGTACTAGTGTCCGTACTGGTGTCTACTGTGCCGACTAAGCTAATGTCTATTAAATGCTGTTCTGCAGCACCGATGTAGTTATGAACTATTTGCATGTTGGGCCGGTGGCTACAACAAGGGATCTGGCTCAACGCTTTTGCCTTTTGCTCTCGTATCCAATTCCTACGTCTTCCTCCTCTCCTCTGTCGTCCTGTGGCTTTTCGCTAGAATCCAACTCAAGGCCCTTCAGATTGGTAACCAACTTCCCGAATCGACGACGGATCTTTTTAGGCGAAGGAAGACGTAACAGGTCCGAGCCTGAGTCTGTCTCTTCTCGTTTCAGATAGTACAAGCACCATCTCAAGTCTTTCACCGAGGGATTCAAGTCATTAGCGAGCTCAAATAAGTACCAAGGTGATACCACCGGGATTTTCCACCTTTTGGCAGCCACGATTTTGTTTTTAGTTGACACTCGACTGATGGAGTTGAAGTCACACTTCACAAGCTCCGGTCTTTCGAACAAAGAAGGCGGAAGACGCTGCTGGAATATGTTTATGTTCACCACAAGCATGTCGATGTTAGCGTTAAAAGAATCCGAAACAGTCATGCCCAACTGGGAGCAAAGCTTTGTGAGATGCAACTGTTCTATGCCTTTGAATCCCGAAAGACTGATTGATGTCATTACGTCGTCGCCCTGGACCAGATGGGTGGCTAGAGGGTGGCACCACGCATCGTCTGTGAGACGGCCGTAATAGATTGATCTCTCAATGAGCCACTCGGTACGAACAGGAGACGACAGCGGCGGCACCAGGTGATACAGTCCGAAAGGAACAAGCACGTAGTATGATTGGCCATCCGTACTAGTGGGTTTTGGCGTTTCCTTCGCAGTACCCCCGTGCTGCAGTATTATTCTCGAGAGTATGGTCGTTTGAGCGGGCGTAAAAGACAACAAGTGGAACGAAATGCCGGTAAAAATCCCACTCTTTGAGAGGTTCCCGCTTTTGGTATCTTTGGGGTGATTGGCACTCGTCAATCGGTGGTGAGTACCCATTTGAGTCCAATTCGAAGCCCCCAGGCCATTCTCATCGGAAGAGCCGCCTACGGTGGTGCCACTGGTGGTAAACATGGTATCAGTTCTGTTGGTGACGGTGGTAGAGGCGGTGGTGTTCGTCAGAGAGTCCCTGGACCGGGGCTGTACGAGAGAGTTCCACACATCCACGCTCTTGCGGATCCGAGGCTGCGGTGGGAGCAGGTCCAGCCGTGGTCCTACAGCGGAGCCTGTGGCAGTAGGAGCCGGAGGAAAGTCAGGTGACTTGTCCCACAAGTAGTCCTCCGGGTCGAGAGCGGCTCCCCGAGCCACACAGTGAAGCACGTAGATCGGGTGCACGATAGGAAGACGCCATTCTACAGCCTTGTGGTAACGTTTCCCGGCCGGTGCATTGGATATAAGCATGGCGTGGGCGGTGGTGAGCAGGTCTGTGGCGGTGCCACCATTGCGGTCGATAAGGGACCAAATAGCGGCTGGCAGCGTGGTGGGTGTATCGGCATCGTAGGCGGCATCGGACCTGATGTGCCCCACGCAGATGGCAAGGCCGTAGAACGGCGGTAGCACGTAAGCATTGAGCAGCGGAGCAGCAGACGACGGTGTGACCTGGTGGGAGCTCCAGGCGTCGTAAAACGACTGGATGGCGGTGGGCTCGAGAAACACCACGTCGTATCGATGGCTCACGCAGTAGCGAAATTTGGCAGTACGAGTGTCGCCCACCAATAAATGGGTCGTATGCAGCATGAGGTCTAGAGTGTAAGTGCCGCCGAGCTCTGTGACCTGTCGTTCGACAGCCGACCTTACTTCGGGGGATATAGCTGTGCAGCAGAAACACTTGCCTGAAAATGGAGCCATGTAGAGTGAAGAGAGATGGACGCGAGCCGCGTGAAGTTAGTGAGAGCGCGGCGGGAGCAAGCGAGTGCGGGACGGTGCGATAGAGCGACGGAGCGACAGAGCGACAGAGCGACAGAGCGACAGTGATACGAAAGGGAGCCTGGAGAGCCTGGGCCAAACACCGGCGAAATCTCATGTGAGTGTAAAGAAGTTTCTTGACGTTTTCAACTATTCTAGATTCTGGATGTATCAAACTATTCGATATTACAGAGGCTATATTATTTCAATTTGTTGAAGCTGATGATTGTGAAGAGTAAACTTTTTCGATCGTCCTTCCAGAATACTATTGATTATTCCAGTTTTGCACAGAGCGAAGCAAAATACAACGATGTAGAACAGACGATGCAGACTACAACGATATAGAACAGAACCATGTAAAATAGAACGATGCAGACTACAACGATATAGAACAGAACCATGTAGAATACAACGATACAGAATAAAACGATGCAAAATGGAACGATATTGAACAGACCTAAGTATTTACAACGATATAGAATAGACCTTAAATTACAGCGGTCAGACCTGTGAAGCCCTGTAGACCCATCGATAGTCCCACCACAGAATGTTTCTCTTTTACCACTACCGCAAGTCTCTGGCTCAACACATTATTCGTGAGCGGACATATCACCTCGTAGGAGCACGGAACCTTTGCCGAAACTTCCTCTGTTTACATTTGAGGTTCTCCGCAAAGCCCTCAGGATACGAAGATCTATGCGCTTGCGGCTATTTAGGAAGCAAAAGTAAACACTCTCCCAAACAACATGTTTGTCAGGAAAAACCTTATTCCTTCGGGGCGTCCTGGCGATACACACAAAAAGCCAATGACGCTGGCATGTCACTTGGGCCTTGTTCAATTGGCACTGGCTTACAATAAGAGTGGTGATACCCTTACAGATGCAGGACCATGTCGCCCGAACGCATTTAATGGTTAGGCACTAATCGAACCATATTCGCGGTTCATCTTGGGTGGGGGCACATATTTGTCGACAGTTTTGTTTACGAATTTTCTTTAAAAAAATGTGCCCGCATTTAGATCTTCGCTGTAGTAGAAGTCTCTCAGCCATGAACATAGTCTTACTAACAAAGGCTCCGAGAGTTCGCTGGCTCCCGTTCATCGGTTGTCTCCCACCAGTATCTCCCTCCAGTCGCTGCTCTCCACAAACAATAGAATGGAATTGCGGCCTACTGGCTGCTAAATAATGGAGTTACCAAACCCCTATTTGTTTACAAAAAACGATCGCGTGCTCATAGTACGACGACTATAAAACGAATGCTAGTTCTCTGTTTGATGTTTTTGGAAATATCCTAAAACACATTCGCTTTTATCATGTTCAAACAAATCGCCGCTACTGCCATCTTGGTTACCTCTGCTCTCGCTGCTACTAACGACACTGTTGTCACTACTGACGTCACCGTCACTGACTACACTACTTACTGTCCATACTCCACTGTTGTGACTATCACCCACTGTGAAGAAGTTTGTACTCCAACTGTCATCACCGTCACCGAAGCCACCACTTTGACAGTCTCCGGTGAATGTGTCGTCCCAACTTCTTACACCACCGAATGGGTCACCACCACCTGGACTTCTCCAGCTCCAGAGACTCTTGCTCCTGTCTCCACTCCAGCTTCTGTTGCCTCTTACGAAGGTGCTGCTAACAAGATTGCTGCTGGTGCTTTCGCTGCTGTCGCTGCTGTTGCTGCTGCTTTGATCTAAGTTCGACAATAGGTCAACTTGATCAAGTTTATGTCTTGGGATGCTAAATTTTGTATCCAGTGTAATGTTTGGTTTTTAAGTGTTTAATACCTGTATGAGGTGGTTTACTCTACTAGATAGTTTTGTTACCCAATGTACAATTATGTGTTCTGATTGTTGTAGGGTTCGCCTACTGAATAGGTCCATACAGACCCTTTTTCTCTAAAGCAACTTTCAGAGAATATTGCTCCAGATAACAACATCTCTGCCTTGTTATGAATGAAATTTGTCTTATTGTTTAAGCCTAACAAAGCCTGAGATGTCCCAATTAGGTTCTTTTTCTTGGGAGCCCTTATTGTTTACATGCATGAATGCTGCTTGCATGTTAGATATTGCATGTTAATATTTGCATCTAAGTCTTTGCATGTTAGCCCGAGAATATTTTACATGTTAGTCTACCTTATTGGCCTTTGCATGTTAACTCAAATTGCAACTCGCGCCCAGACTTCCACCCACCAATCCAGACCTCAAAACTGAGGCCGGTGCAGGCCTTTTTATAGTACCGGAAACTGTGGTGGCGGGAAACAAAAAATTGTGGCCGCCTGTCCCGGGCCATTGGCTATCGTTCCACTAATACTGCTTGGTGCGGCAGAAGCATCTTCTCCCCACCGGAATTTTGCATATAAAGAATATACGATACCCAAATTCCATCACGTGAAAAGACGTAGGCATCCCATCAGGCTACACAGTGAATCATATATAAGACTTCTATTCCAACGGTTTTTTGCAACTGTATCTGTGAACCATGAGCTTTATCGCCGAACCATTATCAAGGTTGAAATATGGACTCCCACAGCTTCGTCATGTGGTAGATGTTCCTGAAGAGAAAATTTCAGATGCAGCCTCAGATGAACTTAAACCTGAATTACAAATCGAGTACAGAGATGAAAAAGGAAGAAAGTGGTACAAATACTTCGATGAGTACGAGTATCGTTCGAACAAAAATACCAGATCACGTCACAAATGGTACAAATGGTTCCATGAGGATGATACTCCAGCTGAAAGAAAGTTGATTTTCAAGTTAGACGTCATTTTGACGTTCTACTCATTAATGGCTTACTGGGTCAAGTACTTGGACCAGACTAACTTAAATAACGCCTATGTCACTTCTATGCCGGTTGACATCGGAATGAAAGGAAATGATTTGGTTAACACCCAAGTCATGTTCAACATTGGTAACATCGTTTTTCAAATTCCTTTTATCTATTTGTTAAATGCTGCTCCATTAAACTATTTATTGCCTGCTTTTGATATGTTGTGGTCTATCGTCACTATTTGTTTATACAGAACCACAAACGTCCCTACCTTGAAAGCTTTGAGGTTTTTGATTGGTGCTTTTGAAGCCCAAGCATACTACTCTTATCACTTTTTATTGGGTTCGTGGTTTACTGCTGATGAAATTAGCAGAAGAGCTATGGTATTTTACTTTGGTCAATACCTTGGAGTCTTGACTTCTGGTTTATTATCTGGAGCAATTGTGCGTACTTTAGATGGTATTAACGGATTGCACTCATGGCAATGGATCTTTATTATTGATGGTCTTATCTCTTTGGGGGTGGGCATACTCGGGATTTTCCTTATCCCTGGTACTCCTAAGAATTGTTACTCTGTGTGGTTGAGCGATGATGAAATCAGACTCGCTCGCCGTCGTTTGGAACGTAATAATATTGCCTCTAAGGAAGATGACTACTCAATCAAGAAAGTTTTAGACTGGAAATTGTGGAAATCAATCTTCACTTCTTGGGAAATCTATGTCTTATCTTGGTGGAACATTTTCTGTTGGAACAACTCCAACGGTGCTTCTGGTGCTTACGTGTTATGGTTGAAATCGTTGACTAAGAAGGATCCAAGTGGAAATGAAGTTGCTCGTTATGGTCCAGGTGAATTGCAAGATCGTACAGCTTTGACACCTGGTTTGGGAATTATTTGGTTGACAGTTGTGTGCTCTTTTGCTGATCTCTTCCACCTGAGATGGGGTGCTATCATCTTCTCGCAAGTATTCAACATAACCGGTAATGCCATTTTGGCTGCTTGGCATGTTCCTGAGAGAGCTAAATGGTTTGCTTGGTGTTTGCAATATTTCGGATGGGCTATGGCTCCTGTCTTATACTCATGGCAGAACGATATTTGCCGTCGTGATCAACAAAAGCGGTCCCTTATCTTGGTTCTTATGAACGCTTTCGCTCAAACCACTACTGCGTTCATGGCTGTTATTGTTTGGAAGACTGTGGAGGCACCTCGTTATTTGAAAGGTTACACATTTACAGCATGTTCCGGTTTTGCCTTGTGTTTGTGGACTTTCGTGGTTCTCTACTTTTACAAACGTAGCGAACGTAAGCATGCCCTCGAGAACGGAATCTACTTATACAACTCCAGCAACCCGGAAGATATTCCGCCAGCTGTTAGTCAGAACGCTTCGGTTGACGAGAAGGATACTGAAGGTGTACATGATAACGAACTTGATACTGACAGCAACTAATGTAAATAAGCCAAAACTGCTGTCTTCAGTATTGACTAAGATTTATAAAACTTCATAAATGATATATGTACTATTTTTCAACTAATCATCGTCCCTTTCCTTTTCTTCTGAGTCACGATTGTATTGACTAGCATTTTCAATAGATTCAATGCTTCGTTTTTCGTCAAGGTATCTCAAGGTACCTCTTGAGTAGTCCATCTTGTTTATTTCAGAGTGATCAGGACACAATTTAGCTCCCTTTCTCCCAATAAGGTACCACGGTAAATTGAATAACTCTTCCATACTTTCCAACGATCTGCCACTAAGTTCAGGGATGAAAAACCAAGCCCATGCTAACGAAATAGCATTGATACCAACGAAAAAGAAAAATGTACCATATGGATGCAAAGTTAATAACATTTTAGCAACTGCTTTAGAGTTACCATATTGGTTGGCAAAATGCAATACCATGATCAACGATTGAGCGAAACTTCTGGTATTGATGGGGAATATTTCTGATCCTATCAAGTACTGTAAGGAATTGAATCCGATGGTCCATCCGACACCACCCAAGTACAAAGCTGCCATTGCACCTTGTGAGGCTCTATATTGACTTGACGTCAAAATTGTATCCTCTTCAGCAGCATCTGGAACTATGAGCAAAAACAAAGCAAAATACAAGACAGCTAGTAACTGAATAACAATACCCGTGTACATGGCTTTCCTTCTTCCAAAAAAGTCAATAATAAAAAAAGCCCCAATGTAAGCGGAGATGAACTTTACGACACCTAATACAGCAGTCATCTTGAGCTGATCGTTACCTTTGATACCACTAAATTCAAATAGTTCTGACGCATAAATGGTGATAGAGTTGGCTCCGGACCATTGTCCCAAGAGTTGCACCATACATCCCAAACTAAAAAACCTGTATCTCAATGACTTAACCTTGACCAACTGAACAAATAATCCAAAAAAGCTATTATTTCTCTTGGCCTCAATCTCTTGCTGAACTGATTCAGTAATATCAGTGATCTCTCCAATGATGAATGGGTGGGTTTCGGACAAGCCCCTCAAAGTGGATAAAGACTTCAATGCTTGTTCATTCTTACCTATCTTTATGAGCCATCTAGGTGACTCGATTGCAAAAAATGACCCTAACAAGATTAGGCCTGGCACTATTATCTTTACACACAATGGAGTTACCCACTGAAGATTACTGTCATCGGGAATATTCATCACACAGCCATAAACAGCAAAGTAACTCAACATTATTCCCAAGTAAACGGCCCCAGCAAATACACATCCAGCCATTCCTCTTATTGCCTTCGGAGTAACCTCCGACATATATGAGGGTCCGATTGCTACAGTCAATCCAACAGCCAAAGCTCCTTCCAAAAATCTACCTGCGTACAACTGGCCAACTGTTCCAGACGTCATTTGAATAATGGTAGATATAATCATGAAAAAACATACCAATTGAAGAGATCTAACTCTACCCAACTTGTCAACTGAATAAGACGAAATCATAGATCCTAAAATAGACCCCAATTGAACCATGGACTTTATATTGGATGTTAATGTGGCAAGTTCATGTTTAGACAAGTCTGGATTGTTCAACCCAAACTTTTCTCTGAATGATGGTAAAGTAGTGGAAGCAGTATTACCTTCATCCAATCCCCGCATACTCCCACATAATCCAAAGACAGCAATACAAAGGTATAATCTCCAGTTATAAATTTCTTCTGGCGAATGATTATCGACAACTCTCCACTGAAACTTCGGCTTTTCCTCGATCTCTTGAACTGTCAAATGCTCCTTCTTGGCATCGTTTTTGTTTTCTGACACAATCTCTGTCATTCCTAGATATTAACACTTTAGAAAAACAGGAAAGCCTCTAACCTTGTAGCCTTTTTATAGTCGAAGACATACTCGGAGCAAATGTAGGCATAGCTGTAGGCTTCGGATAAGACTTGCCTAAATGGGTGTTTTGTTCAAGTGAACATCTATTAGAGTTTTCCCCAAGTTTCCTAATTGTTGATATCAAATTTTCTAGGCATTGAAATTTTCAGGACTTAAAGTGTATTTTTCCTTCACCTAGACATCTATTCCTTTACCTAGGCTATATCACTCCAAATCCTTCCTAAAATGCTCACATAGATGTTGCATCTCGTCTATTAGAATATACGTTCAAGTCGGGGTTGACTTTTTTGCTTGGTATTTTAATTTAGACTCTATTACATTCCGAGAAACACTATTGGCTTTTTTCCCACTAAATATCTGTTCCAATCACAACAACTATATCCGTATATACTGTATCTAAATTCATCATAGCATTATGTTACCCCGAATACGAATTATATAGGATGCCTATTCAAGATGCCTTTGAAGTTATGAAGGCCTGTGGTCCCGGAGTTTGCCCCACCATTCTTCTACCCCATCACCATGATTTCCCACTTATGTTGCTTGTTACCTGCAAACTCAATTTGGACTTCTCCGCTCTCTGGTGCAAGTATTACCGAGCCATCAATACAAAATCGCCGGCGACTCTCCTGCGGCTCATCGTACACAAGCAGAACTTGTTGAGTTGATTCCACTAGCTCGTAACTCACCTCCTTGTTGTGAACGTGTGCCCCTCTATCATATACTTGTTTCATAATCTCCATAATGTAGGAAGCTTGGTCAACCTCGCGAGCTTCGAAGCTTATCAAGTACATTTGATCGTTAAATATATCTCCCTGGGGAGAAATTTCGAACGTAGGTTCAAACTTTCTCGATGGAGTTAGCACCCAATAAGCGTAGGGGCCATCAATTGACAGAGACAGGTACTTGTCCGTGGCTCCCTTGGACCTAATGGTTGTCTTACCTTGATATTTCTGCGGAGACTCTAAGTTCGCCATAGCAGCCATCTTGAACCTTTCTATCCCGTGCTTTCTCATCTCAGAAGTGTCACTATCGGCCACAAGTGATGCATGGAATCCCCAAGAAAAGACAACCAAAAACTTCATTTGTGACGGCATCGTACGTATTTTAGAGCCTTCGTAAAGCAAGTAGGTGGGAGATTCTGGAAACTTGATATTGAAGAGATTGAGAGGCCTAAACAGGTTTGGTTGGACCAACTGTTTGATTGCTTCTAACTCGTTTTGCAAACCTAAAGCAAGTGATAAGCTATTTCCAGTTCCCATTGGGATAATTATAAGGTTTATTGTTCCCCTTGCATCATCAGAGAGAGAATTGATAAGCTCATTTACCGAAGTATCACCAGATATAAGGGCAATTGTATGGGTTCCACCCTCCAAACTGCGTCCAAAATCATTGACCGTATCAGCATTAGTTGTAGCAATGTACTGGTGTTTTATGCTAAGGTGTGCAAGTATTGGCTTAATGATTTGTAGATAAATGTTAAAGTTGCCATTGCGCCCAGTGCCCGATTTGGTGGAGTCAATTATCACCAAATTCTCGAGTCCTGGTGGCTTATAGTTCAGATCAGCTTGCAAATTAGATGGCTTTCTCAAAGAGTAGCCGTTCTCGTTCTTCACGGCCACCCAGCCTTCCTCGGTTCCCACACCGTCAATTAACGTACACTCCATAATGCTAAAATGTTTCGCACCAACTTCTGCTTATCGATTTAAGCCTGAGTTTTGAACTGTGGAGAGAAATAAGTCGTTACTATTACGCTACAAAAGACTATTTGTGCAGGTGGATTATCGCCTGTAACCGTTTCTGTCTCTGCCTCTATTGTTTTGGCTGTATCCAGAATTGGAATTGTAACTAGAGTTGGAATTGTAGCCAGAGTTGGCATTATATCCTTGCCTATTTTGGCCTTGGTTATTATGGGGCCTGTTGTTGTAGTTCTGGCTTTGGTTTTGATTGTAGTTTTGGTTGTAGTTGCGGTTATAATTTTGGTTGTAGTTCTGGCTGTAGTTCTGATTGTAGTTATTGTAGTTCTGATTGTAGTTCTGATTGTAATTCTGATTACTGTAGCCATTACTGTATCCGTTGTTACTTTGTTGATATCCACTTTTGTAGCTGTTGTTGTAACCTTGGCCACCCTGGGAGTAGCCATTACTTTGGTATTGTCCAGGGCCCTGGTTACTTTGCTTCAGCCCTTCAATCGTAGACCTGTAGCCTCCGCTTCTGCTACGGAACATCATGAACTTTTTCTTTCCTCCTGCTTCCGGTCCACTATTCACATAATCTCTATTATCGTTAGGGCTACGGAATCTGTTACCACCTCTTCCATACAATAATTGGTCAATGTCAGATTGTCTCAATGCCGGCACATGGGAAATGTATCCATTCAAAAGCATAGATTTACCCTTCGTTTTCACAGGCATGGTGTATTTTGTTGCAAGAAATTCAGCAGCATCAACATCAGGCATATCACCTTCGTTCACCGGATTTTTTAAATGTTCATTCGGATTGAATGTACTCACTGCTTGTACACTTCCCGATAATCCACTAGATGTATGCTTAAACTTGATTTCGAGGTTGTCGTCATCAGTTTCATACACCTTCTTGAACTTGTTGTAGTTTTTATTCTGGCAAGAAATAAACAATTCGTCTTGCTTCAAAGTGTTTCTGTCAAGTTCGTCATCAGTCAAAGTCAAGTATACTTTTTCGACAGCTTCGAGAAGTCGCTTTTCATCAATAAAAGGCAACAACGGTATACCTTGCCATGACATCTTGGCACCGTTCATATCAATCTCAAAAGTTTCAGGATAAAAGTCAATGATTGGTGAATCACTATCCTTCATCAATGGCTCAAATCCGTCAGGTAACGTGTGGCTTGAGGCAGCGGGCATAACGGACATTAATTGTTCAAATGGCCTGAAAGGCTTTCCAAGCTTGAACCGAATACCCTCGTCAATAACTTCATCGATGTTATCGAAATCCTTAGCAAATGGGGCATAATGATATGGGTAGTACCACTGCCATGATGGACATCCTTGGTAGTAGTACAATAACACCCATGAGATTCCTTCAAGATAGTGAAATGCCAAGGACTTACGTTGCTTGTTCACCTCTTCATCTGTGCTCAAGCCAAACTTAGTCTGGTAGTACCGTTTATGATAACCGGCCTCCCACATTCTAACATTGTCACCACTATTGCTATCATCTTCCTCTGTAGATTGTTCTGAGGGTTTATTGATTACCACGGGTTCGCTTTCCTCTCCTTCGGTGGCAGTAGTACTGGATTCAAGCTCGCTTGCTGTCCTTTTTTTAGATTCCTCTTCGTAAGCAGATGTTGGTGAGTTTTTCTGTTCAATCAACTTCTTTAATCTAGCAGCAGCATCTAAATTGGCCATATTGGCTTGATTTATGGTAGAGAGATTGTTGACAATATCACTATTAGAGAGCTTGGCATGGCCATCGACAACTTCACCAGAGGTTGTCATTAATGGCATATTCGTATCTGCTTGAATTGGAGCTTTGTCTTTTCCCTTTGTCAAGGTAGGCAAGTATTGGTTTCTAAGCTTCGTATCTTCTTCATTCCAAACCTTTCTTCTCTTGTAGTTTTCTTCTCTTCTCTTTTCTTGCTCGTGTCTCTTCCTGAAAATGTCATCCTCCTTATTGCTCATTTGCTTCATCAACAACCCCACCAGCTTTAGGTTTAAATTTCCGTCACAACTGATATAGTCCTTCATCGTAGGAAGGAGCTTCTTCCAGCAATCCACAAGAATCTCGATTCCGTTGTCTCTGACATCCAAACAAGGCAAATGTGGTAGAAAATCATTACCCACAAAAAAACACATGAAGACCCAGTCATCAATAGCCCTCTCTAAATCAAATGGAAAGCTTAGCCTTGGATTAAACAATTCAACAGCTAAATACTCTCTCAAGACGTTTATATGAAGCCACAAGAAAGGCTTCTTGGCATCATTATCGGCCAACCTCTGTTTATCTTCAGCAGTCATATTTAACTGGTCAGACACATTCAACCTCCTCGATTGGTTGGCATATACATCTTCTCTTAATACACGGAAGTGTGGCTCATGAGTAGCCAATCCCAAGAAGATCAAATCAGCATCCAACCCATATATACAATGCTTGGTGTTTGGATCGTAAGAGGGATCCAGTCTTTGCAGCCTAATGAAATTCATTAATTTATGCTCACCCTCACCTGGTACGGAGGAATCTGATATTATCACTTGTAAATTGGCCCAGCCCGGGTCGTTGGCTAGTTTGTAAGCCACCCAGTATCGTAAAGCTAAAGCTAAACTACTCATGAACGGAGTGCCAGGAGTGATAGAGTTGGTATCCCAGGACTTCTTCCCTTTGATAGCATCATCGATGATCTCACCACGTTGCTCCCGCTCTTTCAACTCTTTTTCTCTCTCCTCGTTGGCTATTTGAGCATCTTTAGCTGATCTGAATCTCCTAGCTCTCTGTTGATTCATTTTGGCTCTTGGGGCAACCCCATCAACTGCAATCATCAACACTTTTCTGGGCCTTGCCATCATCAAAACTCTGTCAGTATACTTGAAGACGTCCAAAAACATCTCGTCTTCGGTTTCAGGTGGCGGTTTATGCTCCGGGTGTGAACATGGATGAACAATACCATTCATGTCTAGATATAAATTATCCACTTCACCATTTGGATTGGGATCAAGATACTGAGCAGCACCAATTTCCAACGAAGTATCATCCTCAATAACAGGAGATATAATCTTTGGGTACTTCTTCGATAACCATCTGAAGAATGCTGGAACACCCATTGCTGATAATTTTTGAAGCTTTAAATTTGATGAGATAAAATTTTATCATAAACGCGGAGTGTGCAGGCACACATTAAACAATAGATGGGTGTAAAATGAAGCTAGGTAAAACTCAGAGCCTCTCTATGGTTTTTGACTATACAAGTATGTTTCTGCCTACTTCTGGATGATTTTCTGATTTTTGGGGAATTTTTAGAGGTGTTTAAGTCTATGTTTGAACTTGTACTAGTGATTGCGAAATTCACAGCTTTCGATCAAACTAAGTTATATTCAGAATCGGAATAACTACGAGTTACCAACAGTACAGAATCACCATGGAGATCACATAGAGATAAATAGGCGGCCGGATCCTCTCAACTTTAAGAAGCCAAATTTTATATGGGGCACTTTACCTTTAATATATAATACATATGATTTATTATACACTTAATCCTTTTGTTTTTTATGTACAGCTTCTGTGGCACTATCAGGTGTGAATCCTCTTTTCTTGTCGTTGCCATTAGATTGAGAAACACCAAAAGTGGCCCCTGGCAACCCAAAAGAAGGTTTGGAAGGAGTCTCAGAGTCTGGTGTACCAGTGTTGGTAGCTGCCACAACTGAATTTGATGCTCTTGAATTGCTCGATTCTAGTCTATCAAGCTTCTTGTTCAACATTCTAAGTTTGATTTCGAACTTCTTCTCTGTCAGGGTTCTGACGCTCTGCTTTTCTTGTTCCAATTGTTTAGCGAACTCATCTTTCAAAGACGAGATTTTGTCTTCAAATACTTTAGAAACCTCTTCACGTACTTTGGATTCATCAACTGAGCCTTTGCTTCTCCCAGCTTTCAACTCAACTTGTTTGCTAACTTCCTCTTCAAGTTTGCTAGCATACTCTGCCTTCAAAGTGGATTCAGTGGATTCAAGTTTCTTTTCCAATTCCTCGATTTTGGATTTCCATTCGTTTTCAAGGTCCTTAGAATTGTTTACACTCTCCAATTTGGCCTCATAGTCTGCTACCAATTTATTCTTTTCGTCTTCGAACTTCCTTTTAGCTTTTTCTACCTCGGCCTTGGAAGCAGCTTGTAACTCTTGCTTCACTTTATTAGTGTCGCTTTTATTGGTGTTGGAATGATTGAGTTTAGCGATTTCTTCCTGATGCTGTTTCTTGGCTTGCTCAAGGTCTCCAGTGATCTGAGTAACCTCCAGCCTCAATTGCTCAACAACCTTTTGATATTCTCTTTCTTTGTTTCTTGCTGATTTTAATTTGGTTTGAGATTCGTTCAACAAATTATCAAACCTGGTTTGTAATGCTTGGAGCTTCTGTTTGTCTTCATTGGAATCGTTGTTGGAGTTAGAATTAGCAGCGGCTGTCGACAACCTTTCATTCTCTTCCTTCAATAACCTGATGGACTGATCTTTCTCTTGAATAGTTTCGTTCAAGCTCTTTATTTGGGAGCTCAATGGATTACTCTTTCCTTCGATGGCCTTGAGTTGAACTTCAAATCTCTGGATTTGCTTGACATACTCTTGGTTTTCATTACGTAATGTTGTGTTACTTTCCCGCAAAATGTTCATCTGTTCCAATTGATCCAATAATCTTTGATGCTCCTTATTAGAAGCTTCAAGGTTGAAGGAACTCTTAGAGTTAGCTAATTCAGATTTCACAGACTCTAATTCGCTTAGGGTTGATTTCAATCTCAACTCAAGTTTTCTTATATCTTCATTTAAACCAGAAACCTTAGACTCAGCGCTTTCCTTTTCACGGCGAACGTAGCTAAGGACTTGACGTAACTCAAAGAGGGATTCACTATCATCTCCTGTAGCGGATGATACGTTATTCGTGGGCTTCAGCAACTCCAATTGGTTCAACAAAATAGAGTTTTGTCCCTCCAAATCCTTGACCTTCAACTTTTGTGAAGTCAATTCATCCTCAGTCTTCTGCTTTTCTTCATCTACTAAGCCCAGAGCTGATTCTAATTTGGCAGTCAATGCTGCCAATTGAGATTCTAAGTTGTTAACAGTAGTCTTCAATTCTTCATTGATTTCTTTGACAGTTAATACTTCTCTACTCTCCGCTTCTCTCTTAGACAGCTCCTCATTATACTTTCTTTGGTTGTCATCTGCCAACTTAGAATAAATTTCTAATTCACCTTTAATTGTTTGGATTCTAGATTCATATTCTGTTTGCATATTATCGTAATTTGAAACTTTAAGAGAATACTCTTCAAGCTGTTGCTTCATTTGCTGAAGTTTATCTTCACGACTGGCATCAGATAAAGTCATCGTATGTTTCAAAGTTTCTATCTCTTTATTTAGACGTTCAACTTCAAGATTCATTTTGGACTTTTCTTCTCTCAATTTGGTTTGAATTTCATCATTTTCGGTCTTGTAACTTTCGAAGGTCGCCGTCAAACTAAGCAACGCATCTTCAGCTCCTTTAGCGAGTTCAGAATATTCCTTTACTTGAGTTTCAGCGTTTTGCAATTCATACTTAGCTTGTTCCAACTCGATGTTGTTATGAGTCAACGACGAAGAGGATGCAGTGGAGGCCAGACCTCCATTATTCATCTGCAATGCCTTTATGTGAGTGTCACTCTTCTTCAAACTTTCGGTCAATTCCTTGATCCTTGCATTTAAAGTATCAACCAATCTTGTCTTCTCCTCCAAATGAGATTTTGTAGTCATCAATGTATAGCTCAATTCATTGACTTGTTCCAATTTCGTGTTCTGGGCTTTCAAAGCCATCTCAGATTGGTTGCTCAACACAGTAAGCTTTTCGTCTCTCTCAGCCAACTTCTCTTGCAAATATTGATAGTTTGCAATGGACTGAGATAATCTCGAAGATATGTCTGCATTAGTTGCTTCTCTGTCTTTCAACAAGGATTGTAAATTGATAACGAACTCGTTTAGTTGAGTCTTATCACTCTTTATTTGGCTGATATCCTGTTGTAGGTTTTCTTGGATGGACAACAATAATTCAGTCTCACTCTTAGCACTGTTCAAGTCAATGTTTTGTTTAGTCAATTTGGATTCTAAATCCTTGACATCATTGTTTCTGGCCACCAATAATGTCTCTTGTTTGGAGGCTTGGTTCTTCCAGAACTCAACGGATTCTTGTAGCCTTTTACACTCGTTTTCTGAATTTTCCATTGAGACCTTGATGTTAGCATATCTGGTTTCAACTAATTCGACTTGGTGAGTCATAGAGCCAACCTTGAGTTTAAGATCATCTCTACTGGAAATAGCAGCATCCAATTTCTCATTAAGGTCGTTAATCTTGATAGACGAATCAGACTGAATCTTTTTGATTGAAGCTTCGTATTCACCGATTCTTTTCTTTAAATCGGCATTCATCTCAGACAAATATTTGGTACTTGAATTTGAAACGGAAACATCAGATGTGCCGCTTCCTGTGTTGAAAGATTTCATGACATCCCTTTCTTTGACAACGGCATCATATTTAGCTTTCAAGCTGTCTAATTCTCCTTCTAATGTTAGAATTGCATCCTTAGCCTCCTCTATTGCGACCGACTCCAACTCGTTATTGGATCTACTGTCTTCGACTTCCAACTTCTTACCTAACTCTCTGGTCAACATCAATAACTCAGCATTCTTTTGCTGCAACTCAATGATGCTAGAGAATCCAACCAATCGTTCAGAGATCAACAGGTCCGTATCGGTTTCCTTTGCGTTTTCATTATTGCCAGTTCTCTCCAAGATGTTTTCAATTGCCTTTCTTTCAGCCAAGGTCAAGGGGTTGTCGTGTGCTTCCCGTATCTTTGAGTGGATTAAGTAGTAACACAATTGTTTTCCTAAGTCTTTGCATAATTTCTTCATGGACACCATTTCATCTTCCAACTCCATGATTTTGTTTTTCAATCTAGAGTTCTTCTTATCGCTTTCCAATTTTTCGAATCTTACTGACTCGACTTTGGAAACCATATCTTTTATTGATGCTTCATAGAATGTAATTTGTTCCCTGTAACTCATTATCACAGGTTTTTTCGACTCCAAGTCACTTATGATTGCTTGTAATTCATCGGCCAACTTCTCTTTTTGAGACCTCTCCAAGATTAATTGTTTTTTGATGTGGTTAAATTCTGAATACAATGAAGATAAAGAGATGCCTTTAGAGTTGGCAGCAATTAAACCAGCACTTTCTGTGAGCTTTGGCAAGTCGTTCTCTTTTCTTAACTCTTGTTCCAAAGCTTCTTCAGCTCTCTTGAGTCTTTCTTCCAACTCTATACATCTTTCAGTCTTTTGCCTGAGTTGAGAATCCAACACGGTAACGGATTCAGAAGACTTACTCTTGATATCCTCGACATAGGTTTGAAGCTCATCCACTCTTCTTTCATTCTCGCTTTGTTGGGCCCTCAAAATTTCTATGACATCGTCTTTGTTTTTCAACTCCCGTTCCAATTTGATCTTATTGGATTGGAGAGACTGATCCAATTTAGCAATCTCATTCAATTGGTTCGCCACTTTCATGTTGGAGGACTTGATAGCATTTTTCAAATTTTCGGTATTGCTTTCAGCAGAAGAGAGTCTGGACTTTAACTCTAAAACTTCATTATTCTTTGTCAACCTTTCAGTTTGGTAAGTCTTTGACAATTCATTCAACCTATCTTGACAAGATTTCCATTCCTCTTCAAACCATTTCTTCTCCCGTTTGTAGAAGGAAGCTTCGTTTGTGGCTTTGGTGAGGTCAAATTTGATGCTGAAGTACTCGTTCTTGAGGTCATTCAACTCTTTCGTCAACTCATTGATTTTTTGATTCTTGTCGATATTATCCTTAGTTAAATTATTTATCTGGTTATTGTATTGGATGACTTCCCTGTCGAAGTTTTGGGAGTTTTGGTTCTTCTCCAAATCGGTGATTGTGTGGTTCAATTGGTTGATCTTATTGTTTAAATCGCCCTTCTCGTTGCGGGCTTCTTCAATTGCCCGATGGCTGCGATCAAGCTTGGACACCAATTCCTCCTTTTCCCTGAGAGCAGTATCCAATTTGTCTTCGTCAACCCTTATCTTTTGATTGAGCGACTTCACTTTGCTGTCGTTTAATTGCGACATTTTCTCTTGATTCAACCTCATAAAGGAAACATTCGATTCCAACTCAGAAAACTCCACGGCTTTCTTCATCAACACATCCAAAATTGATGGCTCTATAGCTGCCACGTCAACTTCTGGAATACTCAAGTATGAAGCCACCAACGTTATGTTGTTGTTCTCTTTGTCCGACTGGATCATCGAGGTGTCGAGCTGGGACGAGTCTGGATGAGTGTGCACATGTTTTTGGGGCACTTTGTTCTGAACCAAGGGAGAGCTTTGCACCTGATTACTGTCATAATTGTCTCTTGCAACTGCAAAAGATTTGGGGGTCTCGATAGCATCTATGTCTTTGAGAGGAGGAAGCCCTTTGGATGGGGTGGTGAACAGATTGAAGTTGCTGGTAGTAGGCAAGTTCAAAGCTGATGAGTTGGCCAATTCCTCTACTTTGTCATTCTGCTCGTCTATGTCCTCTGCTATGGGCTCGTCTGTGTCAATTGCTTCAGTGTGCTTGTCATTCTCGGGCACTTGTACATGTGATTCAATTGGGCCTGCGATCTCAGGAGCCGAGTCCACCGTATGGTAGTGTTCCTCGTCTTCCAAGTTGACAATGTCGTCGTCGTCATCGTCGTTGATAAACCCCGTGAATTCTGTGTGCCCGCTTGAGTCTTCCTCATTGTCATAGACGCTGTCGGATACTTCTGGGGAGTTCTCTTCGTTATCATCATTTTCGTCATCTTCAATCATGGGAGTGGGCTCGGGCTGTTCGCTCGACGAACGCTCGGAATTGCCTCTGGACACTGTCCCAGAGTCGTCTGACTCCTGCGAGCTGATCTCGTGAACGGACCGAGGGCTTTCTTGTTCGTTGTCCATTTGCACAACCGATTATCTACTTAGTATGGGATTGGGATAATAGGATTTTTCAGTATTGCGCAGCACAATGTCGCGAGCACCACCAGCCAGCACAAACACCACGACATCACGACATCCATCCAGGGCCCGCGCCCGCCATCACGCCGATAACATATGTGACTGCGGGACAGCCGGTGCGGGCGCGCACGACCGTCTCAATTCTCTGGCAACGAGAAAAAGTTTATTGAAAATTTCCACTAGCACAACTAATAGTTCATAGCAAAGAATGATTGAACCATCATTGAGAGCTTTAGCTTCCAAGTACAACTGTGAAAAGGCCATCTGCCGTAAGTGTTACGCCAGATTACCCCCAAGAGCCACCAACTGCAGAAAGAGAAAGTGTGGACACACTAACCAATTGAGACCAAAGAAGAAATTGAAGTAAATCATTGGCTTTTTTCATTGTCTCATTACCTTTTGTCAGATATCTATGCGTCATGTGTAGTGTTTACAGGGTATGGATGACAGTTCCCAAACTTAGAAAACACCTCGTTCATCATCCTTGAAAGAACGTGTAATTATAATAGGACTGATCACTAAGTATTTTATTTAATAATACGACCATCAAAACTTGTCCTGTAAAGTGGTTGTGTGGTTGTTTTTGTTTGTTTGTGGACCAGCTGGTTTGTGACAGCAGCAGTCTGTGTGAGCACTGTTCAGTGTGCTCGGGCTGAGTGTATTCCGTCAGAGTGAACTTCGTCACCAGTACTGAGTATAGCTGGAACCTTGGTGCTTATACGGACAGAACAAACGGACACACAACAAACCATGAACTACGAACCTCTACTTGCGCCTTCTCTGAGCCTGTGCCTGTTCCAGTGGCTTCAGATGACTTCCGTCTTCGAGCACTCGTAGGAACGGCCTTTCTTGTACTCTTTTGGGCTTTTCTTTTTCCTCTTCTTTTTTAATCCATGCATCTATTAGACTCTGCACTCTGCAATTTACACTTTTTCGCTACATTGTTACTCTACACTCTTACTCTACACTCTACACTCTACACTCTACACTCTACACTCTGTACACTTGTACAATCTACACTCTGTACACTTGTACAATGTACACTTTTATGCTCTACATCGTTACTCTGCACTCTGCAATTTACACTTTTTCGTTACATTGTTACTCTACAATCTACACTCTTACTCTACAGTCTACACTCTGTACACTTGTACAATGTACACTTTTATGCTCTACATCGTTACTCTGCACTCTACGATCGTTACTCTGCACTCTACAATCGTTACTCTTCACTCTACACTCTTCACTCTACACTCTTCACTCTACACTCTTCACTCTACACTCTTCACTCTACACTCTTCACTCTACACTCTTCACTTGTACCTTCTACATTGTACCCTGCACGCTACGCTACACTCTTCACTTGTACCTTCTACACTGTACCCTGCACGATACACTACACTCCTCCATCTTACTCCCCACCTAGTCCTTCGTTACACCTACAAAGCGTGCGCGTACCACTCCTCAACATCTACCAATCTTCCTAATCAATTTTATTCAATAAGCAATACGTTGTATCACCTCGTTGCCATCCACAAAATTAACGGTTTTCAGGTTTCAGTCTAGTCAACTATTGAATACTGGGACTATATATTGTTCTTGTTATGAGTAATAATAATCCTCGTTATCTCAGTGACCCTATTCTGGATTCAAATCAAACGTTAAATCACCTGGCCTCACAACAATCTTCAACTTCTCCAATTCACAGTGATCTCCCCGTATCTCAGCAACAAAAGCGTCAGCACAGCTTATCCCACCACATGGTCAACAACTCCAACAAAAGGATCCCCAATCCTCTCAACTCCCCATCCCAATCTCAGGGTTACCTGTTTTCTTCCACCACTGCCGGTGTTGGCTCCTCCCATCATCAACTGCAACCGCAAACACAGCCACCACCACCACAACAACAGCAGCGGCTCCCATCCAACAGGAACAGCTTTCGCAGAAGCGTTTTACAGCAGCAGTATCCCCCTGCTGGTATTGCTCCTCTGTCCACTGCCAACCCTGGAGTTTCACGATTCCCCATCAAAACTCCTACACCTCTGTCGTACGAAGTACCTTCCAGCCCCAATCCCAACCAGTCATCATTATCTGCACAAAATATCTCTGATCTGCCCGACTCAAACCCGGCAATTGATCTGCAGCCGGGAGCTCCCAGCCAGAGACAAGGCACCATTCAATTGCTGGAACCCGATGGAAACACTTCAACGTTTCTGGCGGCTCCGGCTCCAAGTAATCATCTGACTACCGCCACAAAGGTGTCTCAGCCCAGAGAAATGACAGAAGAAGAGCAGCAATTGGCCACCAAGTTGAAGGATACCTACAAAAACATCGTCAACTACGAGGAGATTGTGCAAAAGAACTGCCTTGAAATCTCCCTTAAGATCTCTCAATTCACCAATAACTCGCATTCAATGACCTACGGAAACTCCCCACTAGTCGGAGTGGCACAAGGATTAAACCAGCCGAACTCGAGTCTCTTGAATAACGTCAAGTCTTCGGAATTGCTGAACGAACTCTGGAACGTTTACCACAATAATGTTTCCTTGTTAGATAACTACACCGATTTTCTTGTCACGGCTTTGAAGCCAACTTCGAATGATAGTGACCGCTTCAAAACAGGAAAGAATATTGTCGATTTGTATAAAATCCCCAGAAGAATGTGGGTCTATGGAGTGGTGGCTTTTTTGGAGGTGTTAAAGAACATTATCAATATCTTCCAAGAGCATGAAATTTGTCTGAGCTTCATTAGCCACTGCTTTTGCATTATTTCGAATTTGACTGACCCGGTCTTGGATATGGAAGGTTGGTGGTCCGAGAAGTTGGGAGATTTATCAAGGATGGCCATCGCTTTGTATAGTTCAAGGTTCATCGATTGGAAAATCAGTGCAGAGCACTGGTACTCTGTGTCCATGAGAACCTTGTATGGCCATGGTAAGATATACTATCATATGTGCACTGTTCAGCAAGATAATTTAGATGCTTTGGTCAACATAGGTAAATCAGTCATTTGCAGAGATCCTTTCGTACCCACCCTGCAATATTTGAGATTGGTAGTTGAGAACATTTGCACCCAGAGAAATATCCTATCTATTTTAGAGTTGCCAATCATCGACTTCATAAAGATTCATAAAGTTCTATTGAGTATTAACACTAATCAACTCAACAACAACAAGCATGCTAACACCAACAACAACGGTGAAAACAACATCGACAATCTTCATGAGACTCAACTACAATACGGAATAGACTTGGTGTCGAGATACGGAATCACTTTTGGTTCAGACTCTAATGGATACAATTTCTTTACGAGACAATTGTACACTGCAAATGGTGTAACAAACACTAGTGATCCTAACACCCCGTACTATTTGCAACAGCAGCTCTCCCCACAGTCACAGAATGGCATAAATTCACTTGAAAAATTAAACTTTTGGTTGAATAAGGGCCCATTGTTCGCTATAGCCAATATAAACCATGTCATCGGCTTGGGTGACCCGAAGAATCCCTTTGCCAAGATCTTCTTGCTACCAGAAGCTTTGAAAGAGAGAAAGGACAAAAAAGATAGAAAGAGGAAGTCTAAAACTTCGATGTCTGATGATATAGCTCAGCCCAGTTCCAATTCTATTAATGGAATGTCAATCTATTCCGCAGCTGACATTTCTGAAGGAGAATGGGTGTACTATCTTAAGGACATAAACAAGTCAGTTTTGGAGTTATCAATCAGAATATTGAAGCACTACTTGGTTGGGCCCATCGAGGCATCTTATGGCCATGTCATTATTTGGTTGTATTTCTTGATCGCTGTGGGAGAAGCCACCGAGAAGCACCCTGAAAGTAAACCATTGTTTTTCTGGTTATTCAAGTACATATTTCCATGGGATTTGTTGATCAATTACTTGAACACCTTGTTGATTATGGTGAAATCCAACAGTGTGTTACTTAAACGTTGTAGGGAATTGGTTTCGAGCACTCCAAACTATATCCAATACTTCAATGACCACGAGAACTTGGCTGAGGTCTGGAAATGTTGGGGAACCTTGTGGTTCGACTTCATTTCATCTAAAACCGATTACTGTGAACTTGAAAAGACAGGTATATCTAACTACAACATATTTGACCAACCGGTTTCAGGTATCTCAGCCAGTCTCAGGGCCGGCAACAACTCGGACCTTGTGAAACCAAGTCTGTCTCCAAATTTTGATGACAACAATATTGCTGAAAATAATGACCGTATTATCAGAATTATCTTGTTGTCGAGATATTTAGCTGACAATTACGAGTTCGGATTGGTAAGATCGCACGAAGGGTTCAAGTACTGGGGTGACATTGTCCCACTATTCTCTGAATTCGTTCCACAGGAAGTTGAGTTCATTACATCGAATTTTCTCTATGGTGATAACAGGTTCATGAGTCACAACTTTTTTGATAAGTTCAGTGACGAAAATGCCTACACCTTCAACGAACGTATCAACACCAATGCTTTAGACGATGAATGGTTTGAAAGAAAAAACGATTCATCAAATTTCAATCATCACAACAATTCAGGTGAAAATAGGAACGAGGATATGGGAGATTTCGATAAAGATGAAGTGATGGGCGACTTTGGAAATGATATTGATCAAGAAAGGAGGAACCAAGAGCTCGAAGACCAGGTCAACAAGCTTTATAACCAACAACACCAAGTGTTAAAGTCAAACTTGAACGAGGATGAGTACTATAATACGAACTTTTTGATCAATCCTGAGAATTTGTCGATTATCAGTGAAAACAACCTCGGTACCAATAATGTGGCAAGCAGCCTCATCGAGGGTGATTTGGGCGACAGGATGGATACCAGCTTAACATATATCACCTTGGATACGAACATTTGGTTGAAGCATTGCGGCAGAATCTTCAAGTGCATTAGAAACGGGGTGTTCAATATTTTGATTCCCTTGATTGTATTCCAGGAACTAAGATCTTTAAGGAAGTCCAGCGAGGCTACTATTGCTGATGCTGCTACTAGATCTGTGATAATTATCAGAGAGTTGTACTCTACCAAGGAACTTTTACCTCTCAGATTTGATGGTTCTGTCGCATCTGACATCAATGAAACGAGTGAGTTCGAAAATAACTCCAACTGGAGGGCCAATATAGATGAAACCATTATGAATGCGGTCAATGAACAGAACGAGATCAGTAAAAAGATTTTGAGAGGGTTGAATTCCACAATTGCTGGTAAAGTACTCGATACCAAATTGTCCAAAAACTTTTGCTATTGCATTTTGATCACAGACGACAGGAACATGAGACTCAGAGCCAAAAATGTTGGAGTAACAAGCTTCCAAAGTAAGTGGCTCTTCACTCAATTGGAGACCAACTTTTACAACAAATGTATTGACTAGCATACTAAAAAATAGCATATTATTTCGTACATGGGGGATTTCCAGAATCCTTTCACGATGTAGAGTAAATATGGGAGTTGCTGGGTGGCAGCCTCTTCAAAAGAGTTCTAGATTAGTTACATCATCTACAAGAGAATTCTAGAGTTGTCTGATCTAACATTCTATTGAGTATTCGTCAATGTGCAGTGACCACATTATCGAAGTTCTGCAACCCCAGGTATCATAACGCTCGTTCTAGTTCTGTCGACCTGCAACCTTGCAAGTCTGAATGTCTACAGCCATACAGTAATCAAAGCCAATTTAATCTAGCATATTCACTCATGTCAACTGTGCTAACTTTAGTTTTGTGTAATATCTCAGCACGTCACGACGTGTTGCAAATCAGGGGACCCGTGTGCGAAGTTAAAAGCGTGGTATGCCTCCATACGGACGCCTCAAATCGATAAATTGGCAGAAATGAGCACAGGGGTAATTGGTACTCATTCACGAGTCGGCCCAATCAGAATTCGTAGGGCTGCATTAAAAAATGTTTCAGAATTTACCTCATACGCGTTCCCCAGCAGGATGCTGCATAAGAATGCATTTGAATTTCCAGATTTGAAAAATTGGCGAATTATTGTGTATTTTTCTGGAAAGTTTAACGAAGAGGCACCTTATTGGACTGCATCGGAAGTGAGAAAGGAACATGTTCATCAGTTGGTTACAATATAATTTTTTGTCTCGATCTACTCGATCTGCAAACTATATAAGAAGCTTAGATTTAGAACAATTATTTTCAGTACTTTGAAAAGCTCTTTCACTCCTTATCAGCTTTCTAGTCTTTGTGAATACCGACCATTGTACATTCCTTTAGTACTCGTCTTCCTACAATCGCTTGTTCCAACTAACTGTCTCTCATTATGAATTTTTTCACTTTATTTGCCTTAGCCAATGCAATTTTGGCAGTTCCAGCTCATGTTCTCGTTGTTACTCAAGTTAAAACCGTCACTGTTATCGAAGGGCCAAATGGATTAACTACCTTATTCCCTGGTACCACCTCAGCTGCTACTTCCACTGATTCTCCAGCTCCACCTCAAGCTGTTGTCGAAGCTGCTACTCCAGTTGACACTACTTCTACTCCAGTTGCTCCAGCTCCAGCCGAAACTACTGTTGCTACTACTGCTGCTCCAGCTCCAGTTGCAGCTACAACCACTGAGGGTGCTGTTACTCCTGTGTCCACTTCTCCTGCTACCACCCAAGGCTCAAGTTCTGGAACCTTTTCCGGACAAGGAACCTACTATGATACCGGATTAGGAGCTTGTGGAATCACCAACACTGATACCGACTACATTGTTGCCATTTCCCACGAATTATTCGATGAAACCAACCCTGGTAACCCCAACAACAATCCTATTTGCGGGAAGAAAATCAGGGCTTCCTATGAAGGAAAGTCAGTTGATGTTACCGTCGTGGACAGATGTGAAGGTTGCAAATACCGTGACTTGGACTTTTCTCCTCTGGCCTTCTCACAAATAGCTGATAAGGCTTTGGGTAGAATTGACATAACTTGGGAATGGATTTAGTTTAGTTCAATATATTTGGGTTTCTGTACTTATTGTCTCTATCTATTTGGTAACTGCAGAACTCTAGGGGCGTTGGTTTCAACAGCTGTTGTAGTTGATAGCAAATCGATCAGCAGCTGGCTATTTTCCACACACGCTTCTTACGTAAAAACGGTCAATTTTCATATCTATTATACACATTGCTGCAAAATGAACCAAACTATAAATAGTAAACCCAAGGTTTTATGCAGAAATAAACTAAAAAAGCCAACTAAGCAAACGTTTTATGATGGTGACGTCTTTGCCGTTTTCACTTTCTAAATTAGCATAATATTCGTATTCATGCTCTTCGACTTCCTCAATACCAGAAACTAAATCTGCTTCTTCTGGCTTGATCCACTTTGTTCTCTTTAAAAGCTTCCAGAAGATGAAGATAGCTATGGATACGAAGACCATGACATAATTGAACAAAAAGTCATCCACCGCAAATGGCTTGATAGAAGTATATCCCTTGAAAATGATCATCACCCATATAAAAAATCCTGAAATTAAAATAGTGTAAGGTTGGTACCAAGACCTGTATGGAAATGATCTTCTGTCCATACCTTGAGCTTTGACAGCTTGGAAGAATTTAAAATAAATAATTGCCATGAAACCATAGTTCAACAATTGAGCTCCAGTACATAAGTTGACCATGTAATTCAAAGCAGTAGCAGAATTAGAACCTAATTGCATCAATGACAATAATGAGAATAACATACTGACAGAGATACAATAGATCGGAACACCTCTCTTGGTACACTTGGTGAAAAATCTTGGGACAAATCCTCTTTCGGCCAAACCATACAAGGCTCTTGAAGAGCAAAAGGTGTACGAATTTCCGGCGGAAAAGGCAGATGTTAAGATGACAGCATTCACAATATCAGGCAAAACTTTGATTCCTAAATTCTTCATAGCCACAACGTATGGCGAAGATGATGAGGAGCTTTCGCTGGTGGCGGCAATATAAGTAGGATTGTTATAAGCTATCAAAATGGTGACAGACAATGCTCCACCAATGTAAAATAAGGCCAAACGATACAAAACTGTCTTGAAAGCAGTTGGCATGTTCTTTCTAGGGTTTACTGCCTCGGCTGCTACCATGGACATATATTCTGGGCCTACCACAATAAACAAGGCACCGATCAAACCAGACATAAAGCCTTCGAATCTTCCTAATGATCCAGTTGAACGATATTCTGCAATTGGACCTCCAACTGCGTGCCAATTCCTGAATCCAAATGCATCATGTTGAGGATTTCCTCCACACATCGTAATTAAGGTGAACAACAAAAGCCCTATACACAAAATTAATTTTCCCAAGGACAACCAAAATTCAACTTCACCATATAATTTGACAGCAAAAACGTTAATACCAGCATAAAGAACGATTTGCAAACAAAGGGTTATGGCGGCACTGTAGTCGTCCCTCCAGAAGTGGACAAAATTGTTCACAGCGACAATCTCAAAAGGAATATACAATGCCTGCATGATGAAAAAATTAAACCCGACACAACATTCGAAAGCTTCATCGACACACCTCCCAGCCATCGTAACGAATGGGGAGGCAACTGGAAGAAAAGATACCATTTCTCCAATGGACACTGTAAGCATTAAGATGACGGCAGTCCAGAATATAAAACTCAAGAGTAGTCCTAATGGACCTGCAGTGGTCAAATCTATACCAATTTGCAAGAACAAACCTGTTCCAATAGATCCTCCAATGGCAATCAACTGGACATGTCTCAACTGTAATTTTCTTTGGATATGATCTGGACTCTCTGACAAAAAATTCGACTTGGTGTGTGGGGTGTTCAACGAGTCGTTCCCAGACTGGGAGTCTTTCTCAAACATCATAGAGTTACCCTCAAAAGGTTGCTTCTCTTTCGACTTAAACATCTTGAAGCTTTGTTTTCTGGGGAAAGATGAAAAAAAAACAATATCTGGATTACCGCTACGTTATAAATCAGAAGATGGAATACAAACCAAACTTTGTTAAACGAAACCTACATAGTCTACAAACTTGCAGCTTTTTCAAGTTCCGCTTTGGGAACACATGCAGAAAATTTTTTCTTATCTACGTCATTCTCAAGTAGGAGCCCAGAATGCCATCTTCAGAATCTCTTTGAAGGGACGGGTTATTTTACGACTTGTAAGATTCCCACCTGATCATAGGCATAGTGGATACTCGTGGACGCAGGGAGAAGGACCATGTGGTCTTCTAAAGCGTTTCAACCAGAAACCATCAAAATTCTTTCTCGCAGGGTTCTCTGAAAGTGAGTGGCTTTCATCGTGCGATGTGACCGAATGGGGGAAAAACATCCACTTGGCTTTTTCTTTTATTCTGGTAGAGGAGATGCCCTCCGATCTTTTAAAGTGAACCTAAAAGATTTCTTTTTGTAGGGAACAATACCAAGGAACGGAGATAGATGAAGAACATTGGGATCAAGAAGCGTCTCCTATATACTGTTTGCGAAGAGAACAAGGCAGTCGGGTGCTTTCGCGAAAAGTAGCCTGCTTGTCATGGGGAGCAATCCAAAAAGTAGTGGTGACTTCCTGCCAAGACATTACA
The DNA here is from genome assembly GCA_002109505.1 of Yamadazyma laniorum. Lineage (NCBI taxonomy): Eukaryota > Fungi > Ascomycota > Pichiomycetes > Serinales > Debaryomycetaceae > Yamadazyma > Yamadazyma laniorum. The sequence continues at coordinate 408,067 of MVNT01000010.1, read as the reverse complement.
GGTCAGTCCATTAAAGTTGGCTACAACTACACACAAGTGATGGCTTTGCATTTTCTGCCTTCACTCCATTGCGTCCCACCATTCTGTACATATCAGTTAACGTCTAACGTAATCTGGCAGATTTCTGCTGTTCTAATCAACCTTACATTAAAGAAAAAAAATAATTACACTGAGGAACAATCTCGGGTAGGTATACCCAACATAGTAAATGGTCTGCAAAACTCAGATTTGGATTTGCGTTGTAGAAGACATAAGGGGTACAGTGGATAACAAGCAAAGAATACTGCCATCCCCGTAAACTAACCACTATGATTAGATAAGACTACTCAGGTGCCTTAATTACCCTGAAACAGCCAAAGATGACCCGTTTTTCGTATCTCGTTCCCATTATCTTATTCAAATGTTCGACAGATTGTATGTACTATACTGATAGATAACATTCTCTTTCTGCTATCAGATACGACAATTGGGGCTTCCCTCTTCCAGCACCCCTGATGCTGTATCTTAGCTCAGAGAGAGTTAGCAGTCTTTCATCTCTACCTCTGAAAAGGAGTTCGAGGCCACGATTTCTGCAACTCTGTCTTTTGGGACTTGATTGGGGTATAGCTAGTTACATTGCATTTTGATGTCACCAAATCTTCTACACTCTATTGAATTATCTATTTTAGTTAACCCGAGACCATCTTATTATAAATATTCACGATCGAGGTTTCAGCACAGATTTTACTAAGGCCCAGCCTCTCGAAGGCTTGAAGTACTGTGGTCATTGGACACTTTAGATCATTCGCTTCCATGTGTGCCCTGAGGCTAATCATTGTATCGATAAGAAGCCAACATAGGTTGAAGATTTATTCTGACGTAATGAGCACTGATACTCTCTGATGCTTTCTAGGGCCCTCCTACTTTCAAAGCAGTCCAAGAAATAACCAATAACAACGACATCTGTCGTGCATTTGCTTGACCTAAAGGCTAAAATGTATCCACTACACTTTGCTGTGTCTTCAAGGTTTTGAGCGATAAAGAGTTGACTACAGCAATTGCATATCCGTTTGCAACTATTTCCCGGATATATCAAAAACAATATTCTCTTTTACTACACCTTTACCTTGTCGAACGGCGCAACTTCTTGAGCCGATTTCGAAGAATGGCCGAGAGAAGATAAAACATGCTATCTTGTCTCATAGCAGCCATTTTGTTCGTTCACTCTGGCTTTATTGGATTCTAAAGAGCTGGAAGCAGTACGAAATTGAAGAGGTTTTTGACTTTATTGTATTCCAGCTTATCCAAAATTTACCACTAAGAATCTAGAGAAGATCATACCGGGATGGTGTAGATGTTAGATAATCAGCTGCTGTACTTTTTTCGCAGCCAAAACTTTTAATTACTTATAATGGAAATGTTCATTTTGCCTATTGGGGCTAGACTAGTTCTATAAGTGAAACAAAAAAGAGATGGTTCCGCCCAGGATAGAACTAGGGATGATTTTAGTGAAAGCAGATGCCATAATTGACTAGACTGTGGAACAAATGATGAAGATCATGGGTTTTATCTTGAGCAAAAGTCACCTGAAGACACTCCGGAGACATCCACTTCGGTCATTTTGAGCTTAACCCATAGATTGTTGACAACTAGACCACAGAACCGTTTTAAAATAAAAGGCGACCAATTCTGAATGAGTGGGACTGGGGACTTGCCTAGATTGAGGAAGAAGCGGGGGGATATTCGTGCTAAAATGGTAGAGGCCCATTGGAAGGCTTAAACTATTAAACTCATCTACAGCTCAATTGTATGGCTCCAGCACATTTCGGGCCTCTCACCAGTCATCAAAGACATGCGAAGTCACCAGTAGTTGAGCAATACCAGACATTCACTGCTTCCAAATTCGCTCGTTACAAAACCCTCATATTCATTACTTCTACACAATGATTCATTCATCGTCCCAAATTCTTAGCCTGCTCTACACCTAGGCTCATGAGTTCAAACCCGTCTGTTTTGATCTGAATAATTCTCTCTTATATTCAACTTAATCTATAAGATAATAACTTAAAAACTTAGTTCAACTTGGCCAAAATAGCGTCAGTGAACTCGGTAGTGGAAGCACTTCCACCGATATCTCTGGTGGTAGTCTTTCCTTCAGCAATGACATCGTAGGTAGCCTTGGAAATTCTATCAGCATGTTCGTTCAAACCCAAGTGTCTCAACATCATGGAAGCAGACAAAATCATAGCAGTTGGGTTGGCAGTGTTTTGACCCTTGATGTCCAAACCAACGTGTCTACAACCTGGCTCGAAAACAGCGTATTCTCTACCGAAGTTAGCACCTGGAACTAAACCTGGACCACCGATCAAAGCAGCACCAATGTTGGACAAAATGGAACCGTACAAGTTTGGAGTAACCAACACATCGAATTGTTGAGGATGAGCAACAGCTTGCATAGATGCATTGTCAACAATCAAATCGTTGACCTCAATACCGTTATAGTCTTGAGCAATGTCCTTAATAGTTTGTCTGAACAAGCCATCACCCAATTTCATAATGTTGGCCTTGTGGATGGCAGTAACCAACTTTCTGTTGTTCTTCTTGGCAAAGTCAAAAGCAAACTTTCCGATTCTCTCGGACTTGAATCTGGTCATGATCTTTAACGATTCAACCACACCGGGGTACGATTGATGTTCCAATCCCGAATACTCACCTTCAGTGTTTTCTCTCACCAAGGCAAAGTCAATGCCATCCAATTTACCTTTAACACCTGGAATGTTCTTGATCAACACAAGAGAAGCATAAATGTCCAATTCCTTTCTCAAAGCGACATTCAAAGATTTGGCCGAAGTTCCGGTTGGGGTGTACATGATACCTTTCAAACCGATCTTGTTTCTCTTCAAAGATTCAACAGCTTCGGAAACCCCATCGACAAATCCGTCCTTGTTCTTGTCAATACCACTGACTTCCACGGTTTCCCACTCAATTGGTACGTTTTGATCCTGGAAAATAGTCTTGACGGAATCGGTGATTTCCTTTCCAACACCATCCCCTGGAATCAAGGTGATGGTATATTTACCACCGTATTTCTTTGGTAATACGGACTCAGGTGTAGCAAAAGTAGCTAAGGATCTAACAGAAGTTCTGGAAACTTTGAACATTTTGGTGTGGTGGTTTCTGAAAATTTTTTAATCCGCTATTACTTCGGAGTTGTAGTAGGAGATTCAAACTCTCATCCATGGAAAAAATTTAATTGGACGACGCAGACGCAACGGAGCCGGCGTCCGCACGACTTGGTTTGGCACTGAAAAACTCTGGTGGCTACTATCGATGCAAGCAGCCTACAAGAACATAATCAGGGAGCTTCGGGTGATTGGACGCAAGTCCCACGAGATGCACGATAAGTCCAATCTCAAGAGACAGAAGGCCATGCTCGAATATAAGAAGATCCAGCTAATCAAGCAGCACAAGTCCGCAGATGAGATCGAGTCTCAGATTGCAAACTTGGAAGTTCATTCCAAACCCACTACGAAGTTTGAAGATCTATTCAAGCAGCTTCATGACGAGTTCAAGGAGCAGAACCCAAATCCTACCAGGATACAACTCCAGCACTTTAAGAATGTCGGTGATTTTCTTTATGGCCAAAGAACCTACCAGGAATTGCTTGAGAGGTACAATGCGGGTCTTGGAATGGACCAGTCAGAGACGGTTGAAAAGTCTGCTAACCGTGTGGGATTGACGGTGCCAGAGTAAACGATAGGAAGTACTGTGCCTAACCATGAAACCGGGAGGTTGTGAAAGGGTCAAGTACACATTTTGACTGGACTGGAGGCTGGTCTGAGCGAGTTACTGAAATCACCTAAAAGGGCCCCGCTTTTCTAGCTAATGCTGGATTGGACAGTTGTGGTGTGGTAGGCCCAGTCAGATTTTGTAAATACGATTAATAAACGCTAGAATGCTGATTTGACTCACTAGATTATAAATTACCGAACGTTGAATCACTGGGGAGGATCGGAACAAAGAACATTGAACTACAGACAAATAGGGCTAGAGAATAACTTCGGTCACATACAGACATTTGGCCTTCTACAACTCTGCTGAAAATACAAATTTTGTGATTGAATCTATACAATACAAATACATTCAGGCTCGACTTCTTTTACAACGAGCCCCTTCGTCATCTCTGGAACGTTTGCCCTGCTTGTTGTTGAACAATATCTCGGAACCAGTTTTAATCTCTGAGTTCTCTTGATAGAACTTCTTCAAGTTTTCAAGTATCAACAAGTCGTTATAATAATTGGAGTTCAAATTGATTGGCACTCGAGCACTCAAGTAGTGAAGGCAAGCATTGAGGTTGTAATTGTAGTTGTCCATCAAGAAAGCTATCATGAGTGCCTTGGAGAAATTTTCATTGAATTCTCCAACCACAAGCACGTCAATTGAACTGTTCATAGTCTTGAAAAGCCTAATTATACGAATTAATTTGAATAAGTTGTTTTTCAAGTTTCCTGTCAAAATGGGTTGTGACAAATTCATGTCCAAGTTACTTGGTAACCCGTGAACATGTTTATCTAAGTTCTCGTTACATTTAACGAAAAAGCTCATGAAATTTTGAAGCACTCTATTGTACGTGGAGTTGAACTCATTGAGCAACATCTGTTCGTCTTCAGAATATTGATGGATGTCAAAGTTCAAATCCAATGATAAAATAATCACATCAGATGAGATTGATATCCGGTTAACAGGATTGTTTAGTTTGTTCAAAAACTTGTATGTGGGCAAGCAGTTGATGATTATCTTGAAGTTGTGATGGGCCAAAAGTCGGTCAGAAAGACAGTTCAAGTTCCCATAAAATAAGGAGGGGCTAATCTGAACCAAGTCTTGGTGGAAATTGGTATCTTTCCGATTGTGAAGGCTCAAACCAAAGTTGATGTAATCTTGCTGGATTGGGTAGTTTTCAATCATTTTTCAGGGTTCTTTGTTTTTTTTAACGATACACGTTAAGAAGTAGATGGATATGTTACAGGTATGATATGTTGTTTTGGATAATAATACAGGCGAAATTGCAGGATTGGAATCTCTTAGAAATACAGTTGGATGCTAATTCGGGTTGAATCAATTAGCTTTGCAAAAAATAACCAATTGTTGAAATAAATGATATGAAATCAAGAGTCGGGTCCTCTTCGAGCCTCCTTTAGATGACCTTAATCACTGGGTTAGAATCGACGTAAAGTGGTTTAGACAAAAGATTGCAAAAAGAATCACCGGTTGAAAAATATAGCTGTGAAAAGAAAAGATCAGGAAATTTGAGAAATTTGGTTCCAAAGATTGTTCTCAGTGAAAACCTTGGTGGAGGAAAAGAAATAATACTCTGCTAGGGGTTTCCACAACAATAGTAGAAAAATGCATCTGAACCCGCCCCGATTAGCTTATTATCCGATGGAATTAAATTTTTTTCTTTACTGTTTCAGGACATTGCAGGTTTGTCTGGCTCAATCTAGAACTGGTGCCACTTACCGCGCCAGGTGGAGGCAGGGAACGGAAGGGGCCTTAGTGCCGAGGCGGTAGTGCCATAGCGGTAGTGCGGGTGCGAGGGAGCTGTGGCTGGCTTGTCGTGTATGGTCGTGGATAAATGACCGTAGTGGCTGGACCACCCCAACACTCCTCCCAAAGAAGCTTATTTCCTGTAGGGTTCAGTGCTCTTGCTATTAAGTTGCTTTTGAAAAATAGTAATCATCATCAACTTCTAAAACACCATGTTCAGACTCTATTTGGGTAGAACTAAATTCCCCAAGTTTTCGTTCAAGCCATTCAATGCCTACCGTTTAGCATTTGTACCACTTTTACTGCCTGTTCTCAATGACTCCGGCTTCAAGTCGTACGGTGGTTCCACCTCTGCCCCCACCGTGCGGACAGTGGGAACTGACATTGCCAATTTAAACCTTTCAAACAGACACAAGATGTACAACGAGTTGACCATCGGATCAGTCACAGGTCTTTTCTTGGGTATCATTATTGGAAAGTTCAGTTCGTTAATTGTGACCTTGTCATTGTCGGTTTATTTAGTCTTACAATTCTTGCAATCAAGAAATATCATTCAAATTCCGTGGAACTACATTTTTAAATTTAACAACCAATCTTTTGACACCAAGCAATTGGTTTTCGAAAACTTCAACTTCAAGATTAGCTTTATTTCAAGTTTCTTGATTGCATGCTATAACATATAAAATATCTAAGTTAATAAAAATTATTGTAATTTAGTGAATAAGTCAAAAGTACCGGTTCCGACGTTGGATAATTTACCCATGACGATCTTTGCTGAAGGACTTTCGATTTCTTCCTTGTCACCATTCAACACAGATTTGGTGATGAATTGACATGTGGTTTCATATGACATCTTCATGAATGCAGATGTGGAAGAGTCAATACCTTGTCTGTTGAAGGCCAAATATGTTCCTTCTCTGGTCATCATGTCTCCGATCAAATCCAAATGTCTTGACGACACATTAATGGCATATCTCTCGAAAACGTTGTTGATTTCTCTCACAATGGTGTTACGAGCAGCTTCTACACCGTATGTCTTCAAAACCTGGTAAATATCGTTGGAAGTTATGCTATTGACATCAATGAAGTCGTCTTGTTCCCACATAGCTCTGAAGTTGACACCCTCAGTAGTCAAGTGTCTTTCACCACTTGGATGAATACATCTTCCGATCTTTGGCACTTCTCTGACAACAATCTTTTTACTCAATTCTTCGACAATATTAACCATCAATAACTTTTCAAAGTTACCGACCAATCTTAAGTCAAATTCACACCATTCACCATTTTCATCATCGAAATTAAATTTGGTGACGAAGTGATGGTTGGTAATCACTTCTTGTTGTCTGCTCTTAGCCTCTTTACTGATTGGCTGATCGACTTCCATTTCGTCCTCACTTTCGCTTTCAGAGGATTCGTCAGTTGAGTCGGAATCCGAGTTGACGTCTTCGTCTTCACTGGTTTCTTCAGCTCTCTTCATGGTTTCTATTTCATCGTCATCGGGTCCGTCATAAGACACTTGTTGTTTTGAGTTCTTCTTCATCTTGGCATCGTTAGCATCTCCATCACCCTCTTCGTAGTCATCATCCACACCTTCTAATTTATTGGCAACTGGATCTGAAACTTTGGAGGCAACTCCCACACTTGGAGCATCTACCTTTTTTTGTTTCTTGATCTCTTTGGTGATGGTAGTCTCAAGGGCACTCAAGAACTTGGAGATAACGACATTTTCCAAGTGCTTTTGAGTGATATCATACTCCTTTTGGTACTCTTCCTTGGTGAAGAAGTTCAATTTAATGGTGTATGATCTAGAGTTCTCACCATCATCAGTAGTGGTAGTAGTCTCAACAACTCTGACATTCAATAAGAATTCACTCAACACAATCTTGGTGATGTTCTTGCAGAACAAATCGGCTTGTTCATCACTGATATCTTCTCTCATCGGCAATGTCATTTGAGGAGTAGCGATGGAAGAAGAAGCAGTCATAATGATTTCTCTCATTCTAGGAATACCCAATGTCACATTAGCAGCACCGTGACCGGCGAAGTGGAATGTGTTCAATGTCATTTGTGTAGAAGGTTCACCAACAGATTGGGATGCAATAATACCAACAGCCTCACCAGGGTTGATCAATGATCTCATATACTTCAATTGCATCAAAGCCTTGAATTTTTCTTTACCAACTTTGCTGTTCTTGAACAAGTCCTTGTTCTCGCTGATGAACTTCTCCAAATTGTTTTGGAATGTTTCACTCACAGAGCCCAAGTATTTGGCTGGGTTGTAGACGGATATCACTGGGTCGTATTTCAATGATTGTTCATAGTGTGGTAATTCATTGATTTTCTTTACAGATTTCTTGTACTTCTTCACATAGTCAAGAGCATCTTCAGTGTTTAAGTTATCAATAAACTCTGGCTGGTACTTCTTCAACAACGAGTCGTAGTTTTCTAAACAGAATTTGAACTCTTTCATGTGACTTTGCTTGGTGGTGTCAATAGCATCTCCACCGTACAAAAATTGAATTAAGGTACCATCACCATCCCTGACAGTATTATCGTAACTGACATGAACACCTTCCAATTGTTTAGTTAAACATCTTTGTAAGTAACCAGATCTAGAAGTCTTGACAGCGGTATCAATCAAACCTTCTCTACCAGCCATACAATGGAAGTAATATTCTTGAGGTCTAATACCAGAGTAAAATCTTTGTTTAATGTAACCACCAGCTCTAGCATCAGTCTCGTAAGGTTTGAAACAAGGGAGAGATTTTCCAGATACCATAACAGGAACTCTCCTACCTTCCAAAGCTTGTTGACCCAAAAGACACATGATTTGAGAGACATTAACATTAGAACCTTTGGCACCAGATAAGGCCATAGCTTGCATGGAGTTGTATGGAAATCTCTTCATAGTTCCGTCAGGAACACATTTGGAAACAACTTGAGAAGTAATGGCATTGACTTTCGAAGACGTCACGGCATCCAAAATTCCCAGTTTATTATCGTCTCTCAAGATTTCTTCTAGTCTCTTCAATAATTCCCCGTCATTGACAGAAGTATCCAGTGGCAAGTTTGTAACCTCATTAGCAGCAAGTCTGCCAACATCTACAGATTGTTTCAAGATTTCTTTTCTCCACTCATTTCCTTCAAAAGTCAATCTCAAATCATCCATACCACAAGTGAATGCCGTCATCATAATGTAATTGGTGAATAATCTACCCAAGATACTCAAGGATTTACCAGCAATATCTGGGCCGTATACTTCGTGTAAGGAGTGAACGATACCGAATTGAGAGGCACCGTATTGAGACTTATCCAATATACCCGATACCAACTCACCATTCTTGAATATGACTTCGTTTTCAGTAGAGCCTTCACCCCAATATTCACTTTTAATCTTGTTTTTCGATACCAAGTTGACACCTGGTACATTTTCTGGCTTAATGTTCAACAAAATGGTGGATATAATCTGTTTACCAGTCCACAAAGGAACAGGCTTGAAAATTGTAGGTGGTAAAGTGGTGATTCTGGTTTTAGTGATATGTCCATCTTCTGGCCTGATACAGCCGTAGATTAATTGTTGATATTGTTCTCTGGTGAAGAAAGAATCTTTACTAGTCAACCACACACCAGCACTGATATGATCTTGAATCAAACCTCTTAATGGGGAGCCGGAGGTAGGAGTCAAGTACTGACTATCAGTGTTCGCCAAATTCAATGCTTCAGCCTTAGCATTTTCATTTTGAGGAAAATGCATGTTCATTTCATCACCATCGAAATCAGCATTGTATGCACCAGTGTTAGCATAATGTAATCTCAATGTCTTTTCACCAGGCAACACTCTTACCTTGTGTCCCATCATAGAAGCCTTGTGCAATGTTGGTTGACGATTCATGATGACCACATCTTTATTTTTGATGTGCCTCAACACTTTCTTGTTGACTACACCAGTAGAGCCGTTACTTGGAGTCAATAACTGATTGGCTACACTTTTTCTTTGCTCCAAATTCATACCGATCAAGGAAATCATGGTGCCATCCTCGTTTTGCACTTGTATAGCACCTGGCCACTTGTCTGGGCCATTTATGACTGCTTTCCTCAACTCGTTTATGTTGTAAGCAGTTACAGGTTCTGGGTAGGTCAATTTTTTGGCGAAGACAGGAGGAACACCAATTTCATTAGTCTCCAACATTGGATCTGGAGAAATGACTGATCTAGCAGCAAAATTCACTCTCTTACCCATCATATGCTTTCTGAACAAACCTTCCTTCTTTTCTAAGGCCTGTTTGACACCTGGTACTGGCATCTTACCAGCCGGAGCGTTTTGGTTCTTGGTAGAATCTATGAATGCATTAACATCATTTTGGATTGTTACGAACGAATTCATTAATCTATTGAACAAGATCTTCTTTTCATCAACAGTGATTTTATCTTTGGAAACACTGGTGATTTGATCGTTCAAATCCCTAATCAAAAGACAGGTTTTCAATATGTTCGACAACAACTCATTTTGGGCGTTTTCATGCACTTCATCGCCCAACTTCGATGGCAATCTAAATCTTGTTGGGGGAACAACCAATGCAGTCAAAAAGAACATGTCTGCCGACAATTCTTGGGAGGGATTAGGTCTTGCGTTGAAAACTTTGTTCAATACGTTTTTTTCCTTTTTGAAGACTGAATTCAAAATGTTCTTGACTTCAGTGGACAAGATATATTTGGAACCACCTTTGTGTTTGATATTTGGCATAGAGTCGTTTCTATTGGAACCACCTCCAGCTCTCAACATGTCTGGACGAACCAACCCTCTGACTCTGTTATTTGCTACTTGCTTATCTCTCAAGGAGTTCTCAAACAACTTGGTGAAACCATCCTTTCTGAAAGAAGGAGAGTACATTCCACAGTTATCACATCTTGGTCTGGACAATAGTCTCTTGTAAAATTCTTGAATAGTGAGTTTTCTTTCTTCACCTACAGTAGAAGTGGTGACACCGTGCTCCGAGGTTCTGCCTTCACTTATGGCCTTGGCAATGGCAGTGTCCACAAATAATTCACGACGATCTATTAATTCTCTCTTCGCCTTTGGGTCTGTAGCACTCTTGGTCTTAAAGCCATCCTCCTCTTCGCCTTCTTCGGCCTCGTCATCGATGTCCCCTTTACCCTTAACCAACATATTATCAAGCTCAGTACACTCTAAAAGTAAACCATACTGGATTAATCTCAACTTGCATGTGTATCTATGGACTTCCAAAGCATTCAACTTGAAGTGATGGCAGTAAAGACAAGAAGATCTAAGGAACAAAAATAGTTGGTTGAAAAATAACGGATTGTAGACAGCAATAGGTAATTCAATGTGACCTTGATGTCCGGGACAAAACCTGTCATCTAATCCACAAGTGGTACATAAATTCTTCAAAAAAGCTCCCAATGCTAAATCGTAAAGACCACCGGTCACTGGGTGTCCCAAGTTGTCAAACACAATTGGATTTGTGATTTGCTTGGCGGACAAGTTCTTTATCTCCTTGTCCAGCAACACACCAAACTCAACCGAAGTGATCTCCGATCCTACTGGTTTAGAGATGTCCATGATGTGATCTAGTAATGGTTTTAAAATTTTTTTTCAGATGAGCATCTACAGATTGCAGAAAGTGCGGCTGCGCACGACTATTTTATATTGGCTGCAAAATGGTTTCAATGGACTGGCACCAAGAAAGGAGTGGAGGGGTAGTGGGATTTCAGCTGACAGGGAACTAGTAGGAGAGAAAATGGAAAGAAGTTATTGTTGTATGCTGCATGGCGAGAGTCTTAATGTTTTTTACGGACGTAAATAAAATACAAACAATACATAAGCAAGTCATACGACTAATGAGAGAGAACAAGATTAATGTTTTCCGAAGGGTAAGCCTTTGGTTATGGTCTTTCCGACACCTCCAACAGCACCGACACCTTTACCAAGGCCCTTACCTACACCTTTACCAACACCCTTTCCTACTCCCAAACCAACATTACTCACAGCACCAAATGCATCACCAATGTCAGATTGTGCAGCAGGCTTGGCAGCGATGATGAATTTGGGTTCGAAAGAGAACTTCAAAAAGACGCTTCCCCCATCTTCATCATCTTCAGAGAACAACGGCACCTCAACTTCTTCATCGGGGTTGTCCCAGTCGACGTCTGATAAGTGGAACACTCCAGTGGCTAACAAATCATCTTGTTCGGGACCAATATCCCAATCAAAGGCACGTATTCTTATAAAGGAATCATACTTGTTGAGCACATCGACTGTTCCTTTTTCATTAAACACTGGATCAAGAGTTTTCTTGACCTTTTTGGTCTTGAGGAATTCATCTTTGTTAGTGTTGAGATGTAATTCGACATATGGGTCAGACTTTCCATTTCTATCACCGGCAATAAAGTTGGTACCTTTAACAACTTCAACAGTCAAAACACCACAGTTGTTGATTGAATCCTGTGGAGGCAATCCTGTTTCATAGATAATTGGCATCCATTGACATTGCACCTTAAATTCGGCATTTCCATCGCCCTTCAAAGAAATAGTAGTTGGCTCATAGTAGGATTGCTTGAGCAAGTCAATAGTAGAGATGTCAACTTCTGCAATTGCCTTTTCCATTCTGTTGTCCTCTACGTCCTTGACAATTCTGAAGTTAGCAGTAGAATTTTCTAATTCTTTAACCATAACATCACCAGCAGCACCGATCTTCAAGTTTCCCTTACCCTTCAACTTTTGACTGGCAAAATCATGGTGTGAGTGGTTGTCAAAGAAGGCTTGCAAGTAAACGTTTTCCTTTGAAATAGTTCCCTCAAGGATCTCGTACACAAATACACCACTCTTGTACTCCATCAACTCATCCAAAGATAACTTTAATCTCAAACGCTTTTGAGGTTCATTATCACCTTCAATTTCACCTTTGGCAATCTTCTCTTTCTTCTTCTTCTCGGCATTTTCAGCCTCTTTTTTCCTTTCCTCTGGAGTCTTTTCAGCTTCGGCCTTGGCTTTTGCTTCTTTTTCTTTTTTAGCCTTGGCCTCCTCTTCTTGCTGTTCATGGTATGGGATGATCGGTAAACCAGGATAGAAGGCTAAAGAGTAAGTGACTACACCCTTAGGACCCTTTTTGGTGATCAACTTAGATTCTCTCTTGTCTCTATCAACATGTTCAATATACTTGTTCATTTCGTTTTTGTTGATGATCTCATGCAATCTGACATCGAAAGAACCCAAAGTTCTGTCAGTAGATCTTTTTTCAACATCCATAACTTCAATGGTCAACAACTGGTTTGGAGATGTTACAGAACAATAGAAAACTTCGTTCCAAGTAGGGTCCAAAGTCGAAGCAGCTGCAACTGTTCTACCTCTTTGGAATTTATTGATAAGGACTCTTGCATACGGATCGATCTTTCCAATTCTCTCCAAGTTACGTAAGTCTTGAGCACCTTCAATGCTCACTCTCACTACACCAATAGGAGGAGTAAATCCGACAGATTCGGAAACAAATGGCAAGTCCACAGGCTTCCACGAGGCATTGATACGTACTTCACCTCCTTTGGACAATCCAAACCAAGTTTGATTGACTTGTGTGGCATCAATCAATTCATTCAATGATGAAGTGACGGACCCTAAGAAGGTGTCATCCTTGTCTTTGATGACAAATCTGATTCTAGAATTGGATTTGTTCTTGATGATAGCCTCATGTCTCAATCCCCAAGCTGGATTGTTGTTTTTGGATATGACAGCGGATTTTTCAACCACCTCATCATTGTAGTGAATTTCAGCATAAGCAGAAGAAGGTTTCTTGTCATCCGTGTTGAAGTTTCTGGCTTCCAAGAGCTCCACTCTGGCAATACCAGTATTCAAGTCTGGTGGGGGATCAATAGCTCCGTCAGCATGCCTAGTTGGAGGAATAGAAGGCATGTAATGTAAAGAGAACTCTAAGTCACCAACGGGCTTGTTGTTTCTGAGGAAGGGTGCATTTAAGTTGGATTGCTTAGGATTGTTTTGCAAAGTCTCCAAGTCGAATTGAATTGTACCTAGTTGAGTGTCCTTTCTAATATCGTTGTAGTCATATAAGGAAATACTCAAGGGTTCAGATAAAGTCTTGACAGTGATGTAGGTAGTTTCGTTCCAAACAGGCTTAACAGTATCGTCAATACGACGGGTTTGAGCCGAAACCTGATTATGGAAACCATAGGTTAAATATGGATCCATGGTATTACCCACGGTTTGGAACCCTCTGATGTTCTTTGCACTCTTAGCGGTGATAGCCAAAACACCAACAGCAGAGTCCAAAGCGTAACCTGCTACTAACTGTTGGACATTCAATTGGAAAGACAATGGAGTGTAGACAATGGGGCCCACGTATTTCTTCACCATCTCATTAATGAAGGGGTAAAGACCAGGGAACCCTAAGACTTCCCAGTTGAATATACTGTCACCCAAGAGTCGAGAGTTGAAATCAAATTGGATTGGCTCTAACAATGAAACATTAACAGTTTCGATGTGGGGGAAAGCTGTCATCATTCTTAACCTGATTCTTACTAAGGCTTTAAAAGAAACATCAGAGACAGCCACAGACACAGGAAATCCAAAGAGACTGGCCTTGACGATCAACTTTTGGTTGACGTTGTTCTTCATTTGCTTGGTACTAGAATCCGCTAAAGCAGAAGGGGTAAAAGATGCACCCCAGTCCATAACCACCACGTCATCATCAGTACCTTGTAAAGTTTTGACGGTGTCGACTCTGGGGGGTTTTGTACCAGCGGTGAAACTGTCAATCCATAAGCTTTTGACGAACGCAGGAGCAGGGGAAGCAGCCAAAACTGGGTTGACCTGGTCACAAACAATCTGAGAAATAGAAGGCTCCAAGAAGTACCAAAACTTCTCCAAGAACACGTTCAACCAGTCAATGGTTTCGTAGTCGTTTTCAATAGACTTGATGGAGTACTCTCTTTGGGCCTGTTCTCTCAAGGTAACTCTGTATTTCCTGACAGATGTACGGTACAAAATTGCAAAAACTACCATCACCAAAAACAACGGAGCCATAGAGAACCGCAACCATCCAATCAACCACGACAACAAACCGGCACCAATCAAGTAGCCAGCATTGTGATACCAATCACCATAAGCTACGGCCGGCAAATATTGGTCGAAAATGGAGCTTTTCGACAACAAGTCTGTGATCTCCTCCTCAAGTGTCAAAACGTCTTCCTTAGCCCATCCTCCAACTTCTTTCCACCCTCTGTAAGTAGGATCCACTGGCTCTCTGGGCTTGGGTTTCTTTACACTATTGGTGGTGTCGTAGTCGTCACTGGGTGTCAACTCAATGGACTCAATACTGCCTCTGGCCCCCAGGGCACCGGTAGCAGATCTCGAAGTTCGAGTAGCAGACCTGGAGGCAGTAGCAGACCGAGACTTCTCTCTCTTTGCAGAGATTTCAGCAGCTTTCTCAGCAGCCTTCTCGGAAATAGGGTCAGGCTGGTTCTTCACTTTCACCTGTTTTGGTGGTTCCAACACATCTTCAGGTTGCGTTGCTGCTTGGATCTAAAGGAGTTAGTAAGGGATTTGGCAGGTGGGAGCGTCGCTGGCTCCACAGTTAGGCCTGAGACATAGAGGGGCCGTGGTACATACATCTTCAGGCATTTCAACTGTCAATTGGTCGTAATGTTAATGCTATCAACTGAAAAACTGGGAGATATTAATGCTTCAACGAAATTTCAGCAAGTGCGGTTGCGGTACCTGAAATTTTCCTGTTGGTTCGTTAGAGTTAGATCAAACGTTGCGCAAGGAAGGGTTTAGGGTTCAGGAGAGTGGGTGTAGTGAAGGCACGGGCCGGGGGACAGGGGTATGTAACTATCACTGAGTGCTACGTGTCTAAGGAGCAAGTGATTTTGTATTCGACTGCAATGAAGGAGTATTATCACATTCCTATTTAGAACTCTATATGTTGCGAAAGTACGAAGGTGTAAGTATGGGTGTAGAAGATTGGATGCAAAGAGATTAGATGTAGGTGAAGAGGAACGGGTTCTGAATATGCATTTGTGTAGTCTACAGATACTTGTGTTCGGGGTTCACTACGGGAAAGGTTAGTCGAGAGTAACAGGGTCTTCCCAGCTTCCAGAGCCTCTAAAAGCAGGAGCTGGAATGGGTGTTGCCTTGAAATCTCGAAACGTCCTGTACGACTTCTCGAAACTATCATCTGAATTCAAGTCGGGCGTATGTGACTTACGTACAAGGGTTTCTTCCTCGGTCAATTCGCTGTCGTAGTCGTCCTCTTCGTGGGGTTCGTTAGTTTTGGTGTGGATGGGGTCCATGTGTACACGTTTGTCATGCAGCTGCCCATCATCATCACCTTCGTTGTCAGACCCGTCAGAGGAGAGAACGATCACCTCCTCTGGAGCATTGGATGACGACTTGCTGGGGGCTTTCCACATTTCTTTTGGATCATCTTTGACGATTCTGTATTTGATCATATCCCGAAGCTCGATCCGGTCGATATCCAGGGACGTAGTTTTTATGAAGTAGTTGAAGACATCTGAAATGAATAGCTGGTTCAACTCGAACGATTTGTTGCAAACTGGACATCGGTAGCTGGGATACTCAGGAACTCCGTGACGTAGGGTATTGAAGTGGGGCTGGTAGACGAAATTCTTCTTCAATGCCAACATGTCTACTTTTGCAAGACTGACGTTATTAGTTGTGGCTTGCTTGTCTCTTTTTTTCCTTTCGTTACTCTTGATTATGAGGTCCTTACGTAGCACTGCTTTAACACCGGTGGGTATTCGGTTGAAGTCACAGAAATTGTCGAAGTCAAAGCACTCGAAATGGTTGCACACAATGGTCTTGATAGGAAGTCGGATACGTGTGGCACTCAAGGGGTCTCGTAGGGTGAAGATGATTTTTTCAATCATGTCCAACTCTTCCATAGTCTCATTTAGGAGACCGAACTCACGTCGTAAAACAAGGATGAGATTTGGGGGAATGGTTCTGTAAGTGATTTCCCAACTAGACGGTGGTGCGTTTGGGAGGGTCCTTGGAGCTTCGGTGGCATCCTTGTTGGCTAGTGCAGTTAGACTTTCACTGGTTGTCTCCAGCTTGATGTGCTTTTTTTCAGGTGTAGGAGAGGGCCCTGGCTCTCGTTGGCTCCTTACCTTTTCGGGGCTGTATTTTAGTGTTACAGGATACAGGTGGATAGTAACTTGCGTGGGAGGGGACCCTAGGGCCTGGTTAAGCTCATATTCAAGCGAAGATAGGTCGGATTCGAGAGAGTCTAAATCCCGTAGAATATGCTTGGGTAATCGTATTTTCACCGTCAAACTTGGAGGCTCTGGTGTGGCAGCTTGCAGTTTCCTTCCAACACCCGCCCCAGAGCATATAGATACCCTTTCGCTGCTGTTTATGGTCCCTTTGGGTCTCGGAGAGGATGCCATTTTGATGGTGATAAAATCTGTTCCGCGAAGACTGTTTAATCTGGCATTGTAGTTGTGGAGCTGCTGTTGCTCGAAGGTACTGGCCTGGTAGTCTAAGCAGTGCTATGCAGTGCTTAGGGTAGCTGTAGATGCTGTGAAGGGAAAAGTCGGACAACTGGAGTTTCTGGCGGAGTTTGAGGCGAATTTGATGTCCCCCAGCCTAGCTTTTTTCAGCCATTTAATTAGAAGAGAAATGCTTCAATAAATATTCATTAGTTATATACATAGAATGACGGAATTCTTCCACTACCGGGGAACCCTAGGTGGAGGAAGTTACTTGGTGCACACCACCGGAAACACTAAGAGGAAGAGGTGGTCAGTGGTCTAACTGCAACTGAATAGAAGTGCCCAAGATATCTGATAACTCTTTGGACAACAACTGGGTCAACTCGTCGTCGTCCCTCAAAGACTTCCATTTGCCTCCAATTAAGTCGTACCGGTTGGGCCCAGTCAACGGAGAGCTGAGCCAGATCTGTTTATTTGGAGGCTGCCTGTTGATGACATAAGTGCCTCTTGGAGTGTTCAACGTCAAGACTCCCTGGCTCAAGTCGAAGTCTATGTTTTCAAAACTCTCCGAAATGACATCGATTTCATCGCTCAAGTTGTCAAGATACACATTGGATATATCGTCGTACTCTGAGTTTGAAAGCTTGTCTATTTTGGATTCGACGTTCAGACCGAATCGGTCAGTAGTGGAGTATGGTCTCGACATAGAAAAATTGGCGTTTTTCACAGGAAAAAATCCAGTCCTCTGATTGGTAACTACACCAGAAATCACTGGACGTACTAGCTGTCTCCACGATCTACTTGCAACGCTGGATACTTGCTTGATCATGACTTTTGGTTGGTGATGCAATGTTGAAAAGAATATGAATCAGTGCGCATCAACCACAGTTTTTTTCACTTTGAATCTACCAATGTTTTTCACTCTTTTGGTTATAACACTTGTCATTGTTGCTTTGGTGGTGCTCCTCCCATACTGGCTGAAATTGGTGAGCTACCAATACGTACCAAAACAAGTGGCCAGGCAACCAGGGAACTCCTCGTTCGGTGAACCCAAGGAAGTGTCTGGCTACATTCCTCCAGACCAACAAAACCAGCAAGAAACTAAGGCCAGAGCCACAGGCATCTGGAAGTTTACTGCAGACGACGTACCAATCAAATTGAAGCTCAACCAGCCACAAATGAAACGAAGAAAAGAAAGGTTGGATCTCGATAGAGACCCTAACAATTTCGATTATGATTTGGATGAGTTGATCAGCGAAACCGACAGACCCAATTCCGTGCAGTCCGAGGAGGTGGGGGCCAGCTTCTCCAAGGAAATCGTATAAAGTCGTTTGAGAAAGGAGTACTTCAAATATGTAATTTGGTTATTTGTAAATAGATTGTTGAACCTGGAAGGGCCTCTAATAGACATGATTTCATTTTGTAGATCGGTATATGCAGCCTGCACTTCGGGGCTTATGGCTTGGAGTTTCTTGGTGACAGCTCTGATGAGATGGTCCGAGAGCTTGAGGAATTGACCAACTTGCTGTTTTGTTTCAGTGGTGTTGGAAAGGTCGTAGTCAAAAGTGTAGACTTTTTCGAATTCGTCGATGAGGAGTGATAATGCATGCACAGAGTCCTGGATACTAAGGTCAGGAAATATGATATTAAACGTTTTGGATGTCAACGGAAGTCCAAACTCCTGAATAGTATTCAAGGTTACAAAAAGTTTGGAGGAATCTTGGTGAGACACGTAATGCTTAAGAAAGGGTGTGAAGGTGTCGATGTTTGGCACAATTTGAATGGGAGGCAACTCTACAATCTTTGATATCTTATCGTAACACACAAGGTATTTCTCGTATTCAGCTTTGTCTCGAGGAGTCAATCCCACGTACACTGGATCGAGAGTGGAATCTGCTTTAGGAACCACAGAAGATACCAAATCTTCAGCAGCCGGGGTCTTGCCAAGTCGTATCCATCCACTCAATATAGCATTCAATAGAGTGATGTCCATCACCACGTCAATTTGTTGCACTACTTGATCGAACTTGTCTGAGTCTTGGAATGGCCCTGAGTAGGCGTACAACCAATGGATATACGTGGACCTATCTGGAACAATTCGCTCTGTAATTGTGTCAAAAACCGCCTTGTTTGTGTGCATGATACTGATGGAAAGAAGATTATTCAAAGAGCTGGTGTCGTCCACATTCAACTTGTTGAAGAATTCCAACGTGAACTCATTTTCCTGGAACTTCTCTCTATTTTTGGACCGGAATGCCTTCTTTATTCTCTCGTCAATGTCAAATCGATCCCGAAAGAACATGTAGTACAAAAACTTGTTTTGCTCTTCCACAGAAACCGGCAAACTGTGGAGCTTTAGATCTTCGAATATTCTTTGGAGCTGCTTCGTATAAGTCATACGAACATTTCTCAGTAGCGAGTACCCGTGCATTGTGACTGTTGTTGGAGACTCATCTCCTCCATGTAGGAGCTTGACCGGCCGTTTGAATCTAGGATATTCTAGGAACTTCTCGATAAGATCATTGAGGTGATGAGGCTCAAGGCCCTTCACACCGATTTTGCAATATTCGCTGAAAACCGAGTTGTGGTCGAACGCCAAAATGCTCCTGTTCATGAAATTTGAATGGGGTTTTGGATAGAGGAGTTTGAGGAATTCGGGAGGTGTTTTGGCATTATTTTTCAGTAGTATATTGACTCTAGCAGTTCTCACATCGGTAGGATCTTCAGATATTAGCTTTTGGAGTATCTGGTGTTTGGGGACATTGAGAGACTTCCGTAAGGTTGCATAGTTGGTATCTACTGCTCGTCGCACACACGTCAATAGTGGCACCGATCCGGACTTAAACCACTCCATCGATGTTCATAAGATGCTGCAAACTGTAGTATCAAATGCGATTATCGCGAGAGGTTTTAGACCTGAAAAATTTTCAGACGATACCAAGTTCAACACACTCAAAATGAAGATTCAAAGCCAGGCTGCTACGGTGCTCGAACGTACCTCGGCCTACTTGAAGTCAGGACTTTTGAAGAACAAGCCTGTGTGGTTTGATGTGGTTGCCAACCATCCCCCAGAGAGAGATTTGACGTGGTTGCCCAAGACCTTCGCAAATTCCAGCTACCAGGATCCCATGGCCAAGGTGAAAGGAAGCAAGACCAGATTGACCAACAAAGAGTTGCAGGCCAAGAACAATAAAGTGCATAGAGTTCCCAAGTTGAAGTTTGTGGAGGACGAGTTGAGAGACTTGTTTTACCGAAGACACCCATGGGAGTTTTCCAGGCCCAAAGTGTTGATTGAAAACGATGGAAACGACAATCTGAAATGTGACTGGAGCCACATGGTGCAGTTGAACAAGCCGTTGGACGGTGAGTCTGTGGTGCAGAGAACGATGTGGTTGTTGAACAACTCCCATGGAGACTTGTTTGAGTGCTACGACAAGGCTCGATTCGAGTTCTACCGATTGAGAATGGAAGAAGAAATGCACAGTGCTGTGAGCAGAGAAGAAAGCACCATGTTTGGGGCTGTTTTCCCAGAGACCAACTTGGAGCAAGGTGTCAAGCAAGAACAAGTGTTTGTGGATGACTGGGCTGTTTTGGCCGCCGAAAAAACCAAGGTCAGAAAGGCCAACAACTCCAGTAGGACCGCCGATAATAAAGACACTGTCAAGTCGATCTTTGAGGACGGCGAAGGGGGGGCCCCGTCGAAGTAGAGGTGTAGCATGTAAATAGCAAATCAATAATATCACGTATATCAAATGCTATGTGTATTTGGGCCTACAGGCCCGTTTATCTATGTACTATGGGTGTTATCTAATGATGATCTTCGTGAGGTTTGGCAGTTACCTTCTCGTAGCCGAGGTACACGACAAAAGCGGCCAAACCAATTCCAAAACCAGGGAACGCACCCTTAAATCTGTTGAACCGACTGAACTGGCCCTCGTATCTCCAGGCATCTCTCTTGGCCCATGGATTCCCGCTCATATTGTAGTGGTGGTAGTTTACTTTGGTTAATTTTTCATTGGCTCGGTGCGACCACTGGAGCGTCGTGCGAACACCGCCCGTTGTAGTGTGAACACCAACGTTGTAGTGCGGCTTGTCAAGAAGCAACAATGGCAAATGGTCGTGCGGGGCCGCCATTTCAAGCTAGATTGTTCAAGTGTAGGGCATTGATTGTGCCAAAAAAACTAACATGAGTGGCGGTACTGGCACAGCCCATCACACAGAGGATACAAGCTCCAACTCCGACAGAAATCTTGTCCTGCAATTTTCAAATGTTTTAGAAGCCGGTCTAGACGATGGCCCTATTCAGCTTACCGATTCAGAAGATGAAGACGAATTCGTGAGAAAGTACGGGGAAGTGCAGTTCCAGTACATCAAGAGACCCCATCTTTCTTTCTGGTTTACAAAGCCCCATGCGTTGAACTACTTCAAGGAAGGGGTGTTGTACCGAACTAAGGGGGAACGGCTGTCGACCAAGACGGAGTTGTTTTTGGATTTAATGTATGTGGGTATAATTGCCAACTTGGCTGGACATGCTACCGAGGATGCCAGTTGGGGAGCCTTGTTAAAGTACATTATAATGTTTATAGTGGTGTGGACAGTTTGGTGTGACATCAAGGATATCACCAATTATTATTATAATGAGGACTTCAGTCAGAAGGCCTACATGGTGTGGATATTGGCCCTTTTGACGATACTCTGTAACAACCAAAGCGACGTGTTGGACGGCCGCAAGGGAGCTGCGTTTGTGGTTGTCCCGTACATTTTGTGTCGGTTGTCTTTGTCGATTGGGTTGATGTTCTACACGTTTTTCATTCCTGAGCACCGGGTCCAGCAACGGCTTTATAGTATTTCGCTTCTTGTGACTTGTTGTCTTTGGATCTCTGTGATTTTTGTCGACACAAGGACCAAAATAGGCTTGTCGTTTGTTTTTATGTTTTTGGAGCAGTTTTGTTTCATTATGACCGCTAGTCCATGGCTCAAGAAACAATTAAAGTTGACCACATCCACTGCTGTGAATATTGAACATGAAGTGGAACGGTTTTCGCTGTTTGTTACAATTGCAATCGGAGAGTTTCTCTACAAGATCCTGGCCGGGGAAGATCTTGGTTTGGGATTTCAAGAGCATTTGTGGAGAGGGCTCATGTTATTGATAGATGCCTATGTGATCTTTTGGATCTATAGTTATGGATCAATGTCTCGTAAGTCTACACATCCCTTGAGGCACTCTGCGTTCAGGGCTATTGCATGGATATACTTGCACTTGCCATTGGTGGCTTCTATCGTGTTGGCAGCCGATGCCGGTGGAGACTTGGTAAAGATCAACGAACACCATCATGAGCACGTCGCAAGAGCTGAAGGAGCCGAAGAGGAGCACGACATAACTGCTGTCAAGTTCTTTTTCACAGGAGGGTTGTTCGTGACATTGGTGTCCATGGGCTTTTTGGGGTTGATTGATGTGCCCAGAGACCCCAAACACATACACTACGTGAGTAGATTCTGGAGAGTGGTGTTTAGGATTCCAATCGGGATTATCATCTTGGTGTTGCCATTCGGCGACCTCAGCATTACGGCTATTTTTGGTATCACTACTATCCTATTAGTGGTGTTGTTGCTTTGGGAGTCGTTTAGTAGTACTCCTAGAGAGCTTTCTATGAGGCTGGCGAAGACCGGAAACCGGCCAAGTGTGGAATAATGCCAGCGGGGAACACCGTAGGCGACAACTGGGCGACAGTTATGCTGTAGGCCCAGTACCTTAATAGATCCTTGCCTATAGAGTCGTGTGCGTGGTATATAATCAAATGTAACTGTCTGGTTTGGTAGCCTGTAAAGCTCTGTAGAGCTATCCTGTGATAGACGCATGTAAGCTGTACAACAGTCAAAAACTACGCCAGTCAACGTCCAGACTCAGCTGATGCCTCTTGGCCATGCTTCAACCTCTGGGCCATGCCTTAACTTAACTGAAATGTCGTGCGCATGCCAATACACATCCAAATTCACTTGCTCTCTGATCATCTCCCATACTCCCATTCCAGCCTCCTTGTCTTGACAGTAGCACCCCTCTGCCCCCATCTCCTTATCCCTCTGCCCCTCCGCATCTCTCACTCCCTCTCCCTCTCTCTTTCTTTCTTTCTCCCTCTCCCCTTTCCACTCTCGTGCGTGGCCCAATGCGGTTTCCTGTGCCATTTCAATTTTCATTAAACGAAAACAACTCCCTTAAGCAATCACTTGAACCTCCCGTTTAAGACCCCTGATAACCCCGGAACAACCGAATACTTGGACACAATTCATGTCAACCTCGAAACCCCTGCTATCGTCCCATTATGCTAGACCTGTAACCTCTGTCTCGGGCCTTTCTGGCTCAATTCTTTCAAGACTAATGCTTGTATTCACCCAGTTGCCCAAACTTGTGGGTGCTTTGCCCATTGGCATTCGGTCAATCAACCACATTAAGACCGAGAAGCACGAGGCCTTGACGGCCGAACAGCTCTACTTGAACTTGGCCATTTCGGCCGTGCTAGTATTACTCGGAGGAGTTTTCGCTGGCCTTACCATTGGATTAATGGGCCAGGACGAAGTTTATTTGAAGGTGATGGCCACTTCAGGAGACATTCTGGAGAGAAAGCATGCCAAAAAGGTGCTCCGTTTGATCGGGAAAGGAAAGCACTGGGTGTTGATCACGTTGTTGCTATCCAATGTCATCACCAACGAAACCTTGCCTATTGTGCTTGACCGGTGCCTCGGAGGAGGCTGGCCAGCGGTGGTGGCGTCGACTGCCTCGATCGTGGTGTTTGGAGAGATTATTCCCCAGAGTATTTGTGTCCGTTACGGCTTGGAAGTAGGTGCCTACTGCTCTCCATTTGTATTATTGTTGATGTACGTCATGTACCCAATAGCTTTCCCCATCGCGATGCTCTTGGACCATATTTTGGGCGAAGACCACGGAACCGTCTACAAGAAGAGTGGTTTGAAGACGTTGGTGACGTTGCACAAGACCATGGGTGTAGAAAGATTGAACGAAGACGAAGTCACCATCATCAGTGCGGTGCTAGACTTGAAAGAAAAGCCTGTCAGTACCATCATGACGCCGATGGACCGGGTGTTCACCATGAGTGCCAACACCATCTTGGACGAGAAGACAGTTGAAGAGATTTTCAATGCTGGGTTCTCTCGAATTCCTATCCACGTTCCTGGGGAGCTGATGAACTTCATTGGTATGTTGTTGGTCAGAGTGCTCATCAGTTACGACCCGGAGGATGCGTTGCCAGTGGCTTCTTTCCCCTTAGCTACGTTGCCCGAAACCGGTACCGATACCTCTTGTCTCAACATCTTGAACTACTTCCAGGAAGGAAAGAGTCATATGATTGTGGTCAGTGAGAGCCCCGGTGAGCCCTACGGGGCACTTGGTGTGCTCACGTTGGAGGATGTCATTGAAGAGTTGATCGGAGAGGAAATCGTCGACGAAAGTGACGTCTACATTGACATTAACAAGAACATCAAAAGAACCCAGCCAGGCCCGTTGGCCAAGCGCAATCTCACAAGCTACTTGCACACCTTGTACCAGAAATCGAATAGCACCTCTAAAAGGACCTCAATGGACAACATTCGCCCGTCCCTTGAGAGGCAGTTGTCCAAGAACGGCGACGACGGAGGAAGCCCGGTTAATCGGGTGATGAGTAAGTCTGATTACCAGTCCCTGCAATCCAAGTCGGGAGCCTTCCTTGCCAACAACAACAACCTTCTCCGGACCATCGACGTCAACAAGACTTGGATGCCCATCAATCCCGCTGCCAATCCGTTGGAGACATCCAAACCCTTTGTGACCATCAAAAGACCCGAGATCGAGGACGTCCGAAACGCCATACTACAAAGCCCCCGGAGCAAATCCGCCAACCTCAACGACGACATAGCCGATGGCAAGGAGTACGGGGCGGTACATGCCACCGAAGAAGGCGCCTTGAATCACCAGAAGGCTCTTAGTGACCGCAACGGAAGCAGTGGAACCACCACCACTAATGGGAGCCAGGAACACAAGTTCTTGCTCCCCAGCGAAAGAGAAGCAGATATCTCCGACTTCCAGAACCGGCTCTCGTTACCAGAGAACGGAGAAGTTAGCCACCACAAACAATATCGGACCGGAGGTATAATTGAGTCCGTCATCAACGTCAAAGGTGTGCACAAGACCATCATCGAAAATATCAGTGACGAAGACCGAGATTTTGAGTTTGAAGACTCCGAGGCTAACCGTCTTTTGGGCAGCTCCACTGTCAGCCATCATAAGTAGTCGGTATTATATATGTCCCTATATTCTATAAACCTTAACTATTTCCGTAAAACCCTTCGCAATTAACGTTCGCATTTTGCTATACGAAAGTTTCAACACACATTTAGCTAACATAACCATGAAGGAAGACAGTAGGTCTTCGTTGAAGAGCTTCTTCAAGTCCAATCTGGGTAGCACCACCGGAAGTGAAGGGGACGATCGATCCTATCGATTTTTCTTAAAGAAAAGAGATACTAGAGATTCCGGCAGCAGCTCACTTGAAAATTCTTCATCCATTGGCTCTACCAACACGAATGGGGACGGAAAGGACACCACAAAAAAGAGCAGTCACGTAACGTTGAAGAGGTTTCTTAAGAAGTTCAAGCATGAAGACAAAGAGAAGGAAAGAAGACGGTTGCATTTGCTACCACAACATTCCACCAGTGAGTTGTATAGAAAATACACCAAAGGAAGGTTGCTTGGGGCCGGGGCCTCCGGGTCGGTGAATTTGGTGCATTTGAAGACAGACCCGACCAAGGTGTACGCCGTTAAGAAGTTCCGGCCCAAGCTCCCCAATGAGTCGGAAGAAGACTATAAAGTGAAAGTCAACAACGAGTTCAAGATCGGAGAAATCTTGGATCACGAAAACTTGATCAAAACCTCCGAATTGATCAAGGACAGCAACGGGACGTTTGGAGGTGTTGACTTCTATATCATCATGGAGTACTGCAAGTACGACTTCTTCAACTTGGTGATGTCTGGCTTGATGGACTTGGACGAGATAAATTGCTACTTCAAGCAGATAGTGAACGGAGTGGGGTATTTGCATTCGATGGGATTGGCCCATCGGGACTTGAAGTTGGATAACTGTGTGGTGAATGACCAAGGGATCTTGAAGTTGATTGATTTTGGCTCTGCGGTTCAATTCAGAAAACAGTTGGTTGCCGGTGTAGAGCCTGTTCATACGGTCGAGTACGGAGATAAGACATACCAGATGGTGTTTTCCAGTGGAATTGTAGGAAGTGATCCATACTTGAGTCCAGAGGTGTTCAGACAAGCCGAGCCGGGAGAGGAAAAAGGATATGATGCCCGAAAGGTGGATGTTTGGTCCATAGCCATCATCTACTGTTGTATGGTTTTACGGAGATTTCCATGGAAAGTCCCCAAGGACGTGGACCCCAGCTATAGACTGTTTTTGAAGGACAACGATAAGTTGTACAAGTTGTTACCCAAAGACTCTATACCTTTGATTTCAGACATGTTGAAGCCATGGGAGGAAAGGTGTTTGATTACAGAGGTATTAGATAACCAGTATATAAAAGATATCAACCAGTGTTCGAGAGAAGCAAAACTGGATACACACGTACATAATTTAGTGACGGAGGAGGAGCTTGAACAGATCAACAAGGAAAAAGAGATGATCAAGAAGCTCCAGAATTCTGGAATTGCATAGTTTACGACAATACATGAACCTGAACGAATTTACGGCAGAGCCGGGCCATCGCTTGGTAAACATGGCCCTGTGCAGTGATCAGGACACTGTCTTCACACCACTCTCCCAGGCAGTATAGCTCAAAATGCCCTTAAAAGCCCCCCTATTAATGCCCGATCAGGCAACAAAGAAGTATTAAACAGAGCATATATTCCAGTTAATGCCTAATTAGACCAAGGATCGCAGGTGGGATCTTCAGAAAAATTATGGGAATGTACAATAGGGCGATGTCTGCAGCTACGGTAACTTACGAAGGATCAGCAATTATGGAAAAGTAGTTCATGCACTGGTCACAGAAAAAGCATTGGTGAATGGAATCAATGTACCCCCTTATCTAGGCAGCAAAGTAGTAGAGTCAAACAATGTTCCCTCAAACAATGTTCTCTCAAACAATCATCTCCAGAGCATGCTAGGGCGATGAAGAGGACAGGGCTGTCCGACATTTGCTACGACATCTAGTAAGATTTTAAACAAGGCGGAAGGTGCGGGCAGTGCGCACATTTAGGGCGATAAAGAGGTCTGGGCTAAGAGGGGCCATCGGTAAGAATAACATGCAAAATATGTCTCGGCGTGAGCATCGGTTAGTAAATTAGCAGCTGCACAAAGGTGAACTTGTATCAATTTTGTGGTGGTGGCACAATAAGCCCGATGTTCAGGAGATAACTAAACAATAGACGGCCTTGAATTGTTACAATAGAATTAGCAGGTTAGCTGTCGGAGCAAGGGTTTCGTATGGGTAGCAACCGCCAGGCGTCTGGATTTTTTGCAGGTTAGCAACACTAATGTCGCACACTTGCTATACCCTCCATATAGAGGACCCAACCTGGACAACTAATCCGGTACAACCTGCTGGGTTATGTAATATCCCTGCATGTATGCACGCGCAAAAATAACCTATTTAATACATCCTAAATCCAATCTTCCAGAAAGCTTCCAAAAAAATATAAAACATTTGTGTTCCTTACATTCTTGAACGAAGCCATCTGAACCTATCTGTATTGTATTCTTATTAAGTCAAGAGTGTCCTCAAGTTTACGTATGGATACTGATTTCCTTGGAGTAATTTCACTGAGACCAGCTCATTTTATCCATTTCTCCACACTATTCCTAAATACTTCAGCTAGACACTCACTCCTTTTCCGTAGTTAACAATGTTGAAAGCATTCAAATCGAGCACCCCGTCCACGGCTACCGAGAAAGTCAAACCAGTCATCACAGTAAATACCACGAACCTCCAACGAAATAAGTCTGTTCATTCAGCCAAGTCTATGCTGTCCATCAAGTCAAACTCATCGTTAAATTCTGGAAAGTCCATGAGCTCTATGTCTCTGAACTCGTCGAATATGGAGCTGAGTTCCAAAATTTTTAGTCCCATTGTTCAGAGCCCAATGATACCCAATTATACTGCTTACAAGTTTCTTATAGTGGATGACAACCTCATCAATTTGAAGATTTTATACAAGATTCTTTCCAAGTTGTTTCCCAAGAGTTTGATTGTCAAGTTAGACAACAGCTCGACTGTAATGAAGCTTGTCGAACAACAGAAGTTTGACCTAATATTCTTAGATATTGAGATGCCTCCTATCAGTGGGGTGGAGCTAGCAAAGAAAATAAGAAGTGCAAAGAAGTTCAATCGGGTGGGTTTGATTGCGGTCACCACCCGGTCTGCTGAAAAGGACATGAAGATGTACAAAAAGATTGGCATAGACTTCACTTTCAAGAAGCCCTTGAACCTTAACATGAATTTGATACAGAACAACATAGAGGTAATCCTCAACCACCGGAAAAGCAAGTAATCTTTGACCCGGCTTATGACCTTAACGATTTTATGTGTATATTATATGTATTATAGAATGCAATGAACTATACAACCGTCAAACTTGGTGTCTCGGTATCGTCCGTCTAATCCGCTCTGGCCGTCTGAAAGACCTGACTACGATGAGATGACGGCCGGCCAGTGCGAAGTCCGGCCAGTGCGAAGTCCGGCCAGTGCAAAGTCCTGCCAGGTCGAGTCTTTTGCTTGTTCCAGGCACTAAGGGGATCGTTAGTCCTACATGGGAAAAGAGAGTTCTGGCCCATCTCTTCCCTGTATATATTCCTCTTTAAATGCCAATGAATTTCCCAATTGAGTTACCAATTAAGCACCTCCTTTCAGATTCACCCACATCGCACACCTCTTATTCGGTCTTCACATGTATGTTCAAAGGGGCGGGAACTAGTGGATAGAAGAAATAGCATGAGGATAATCCACCACAATAACAGTACTTCAAAGCTGGCGCTTTGCTTGGTGTTAATAATACTTGAAATTCCGTTTTAGCAGCTTTACTAGTTCTAGAAATTTTATTTTCTTGTGGGCTCATAATCATTTCCCCATGAGGTACAATTATCGCTCTTTGATGGTAGGATTTTCTTGCTACGCGTAATTGTTAACATGTAAATGTTACATTACCGACTTTTTGGCCTTTGCTCCACTAGTTGCCACATCCATCCTTGGCTTTAGACGTTTGCTGCAGCCGTATACTGTGTCTAATGTTATAAACTCATCTGTTAAAGATATACTATCACGGTATTCCGATTTGTAGTGGCATCTTTGCTGTCAGGTGAAAAGTAGTTTTTGCGACATAGTTTCACATCTGCATGAAGATGAGGTTTAAACACAAGAGTTGATTTCATCTGCACATAGGTACTCAAATTCCCCAATTGAAAGCGTACCCTTTCAATGGGATGTCGCTTAGATATAATCCAGAATTCTCTTCGTATTGGTTATTAACGTTCAGTGTCGAGTTAGAAACAGGCACTGTAAAATTGAAAAATTCGTTGCCATAATAAAAGTAATTCGTCAGAGACAGTGAGAGATGACACTATATAATTTGAAGAATATGTGTTCAATATAAAGAATTTTGCCGTGGTAATTTGATAAATTCGAAAGCAAAATGTTTAGAATTCTCGCCCTAGTTAGCAAAAGTGGTAATAGAAGAGAAATTAGTCGCATTGGATAACAAGATCAATACGAACCACCATTAAAATAAATTCGTTCTCTGAAATGAAATATATCATGACATGAAGAAAAAGAATTCAAACAATTCTTACTGAGAGAGGTTTTCATTCTGAGCAGCCAGAGAAGCAATTGACAGAATGCTTGATGGAATTTAGTATATTTAAGTGGTACAGAATTTGCAACCTTGGTGATTCTCTGGGTTAAGGTTTCTTCACCTAGAAGCTTTTCTTTCTTGAGTTTAATTTCAATAAGATAACAAAACTGTTCAACTGGGTTGAGTTCAGCAGAGAAAGACGGAAGGTAAAAAAACTTTACATCCATGAGCTGAAATGATTCTGCTAATACTCATGGACATTGTCACTATCATCAACCACAAAACTATTATCCATTACAAACAAGTTATATAGCTATCGCTCTGAATTCACTCTAATCTTCATATGGTCGTTTATTAATGCTTTGCCGTGAGTGGTATCCACGAATCTAAATCATCAGTTGGCAAGAGTATATTTGGGATCGCATTTGGGAGCCTGAAGAATATATTAGTTTGCAGAAGTCTTCGATTAAGCAGATGCGACATAAGGTAGCCCTGCCTTGCTTCCACTGAATCTCTGCTGAATCTACTGATTTACATCACTAACTAATGGACATCACTCTCCATTCCTCCTACCGAATGCACCTGTGCAGTCGTATCGCATCTCCTACAAGCTGTGGCACAATTCGCACCGTAAACGCAATTCTCATCTCTTGGTGTATCGGCCAATGCTCTTGAAAGTCAAGACCAGCGAACCGAGGGATGCGTTACAGAGTGAGCGAACCTGCTTGTCCTTCATAAGACTCAGTACCACACTTTTCATAACGTCTTTTGGGATTCTTCTTAATTTCAAATTAGACTCTTCTTCTTCACTGCCACTCAGGGAAGGGCTTCTCAATTCGTACTATTCGAAAGTTCTTTCCTATGTGTTGATTGTATTGCTGGCATTGTTTCTCATCTTAAGTGGTATTACGTATTTTGTCACCATGAAGCGATACAAGCTAGCAAAGATCGAAAATTTTGGTTTCAACAATGTTTTTCACTCGGCATTGGTGTTTATACTAATTGTTGTTTTGTTCGTGGTGAACATAGTTTTGTTAGTTTCCAGTTACAGGTTAGAGGATTAAGATATGCATCTCGGGTGGTGTTAACTGCCAGTACCGTAGCTTTGAAGTTGCGGGAGAAGACTCTGTCTGACTTGGGTTTACGATTTTGACCTTGGTGGTGTTGGCACACACTTACTAGAGGTTTTGAGATTGCTCCTCTCGTCACTGGCTGATTGGGGGAGGATATAGCAGCTGGATACTCTCTATCTGATTCGACAATGAGAGCTACTAGTGCACAACTCTGAAATGGCTTTTCAATTGGAGGTCGTAGTAACGCAATCTTTGCGTAAACGGGGAGTCTAGCAGCCGTGCTTCGTCGCTAGGATGTCTGAACTGCATCGACGCAGGGAGCTGGTGCTACACTGTGCTTCATTATATTGTCCTATTATTAGTTATATACAGCATACTTAAAATATAAAAGCTGGGAAGGATAGTTAAACCTATCCATGTGGATATGTGGAGAATTGACTTAAAGCACAACACCCTTGTTTTGCTTCTTGTCAACACGGTGATTCTTCCATACGGCAATGGCAGGGAATGCTAAAACCAAAATACAGGTGGCTGCAATGGCACCATCTTTTTGGGCTTGACCCCAAGCGTAGTTGATAGCATTTCTGACATCACCTCCAACAGGGTAACTTGATTGTAATGCAATACCACCCAAGACGATAGATGTGGCATTAGCCTTCATGTCAGCAGGTAAGGCACTAGTAAGAGAGTTAAGGAAGACGTTGTTGTTAATAGCAGCGGCCACGGCAAAACCAATAGAACCACCAAGGCTGGAAGCAAGCCCAATAAGGGAAAGCATCATAGGAATACCGTCGATATCAGCAGAAGCCATGACAGCCATATCCTCACCAATAACCAAAGTTCCACCACCGAAAGCAATGAAAATTTGACACATGACAATATATCCAATGTTGGAGTGTTGACCACGGAAGTGAATCATAAGACCAGCACCGATCATCATAAGAGGAAGTCCAAAGAAGAGACAGGTATACTTGAAGGTTTTGACGTAACGAATCCAAGCACCGAAGACAACACCCCAGAAACAAGAACCAACATTGTAAATTTGACCCATGTAACCGGCATCAGAAACAGACAAATTGTAAACGACAGTAACGAATTGAAGATAGTAAAGATCCCAACAGTAGAAACTGAAGTAAAGGATAGCTGCAAGACAGCATGCACCCAAAACAGTAGGTTCTTTGAAAAGCTCCCAACGAATAAAATGAGTACGGGCAAAAAACTTTTCCCAGATAGCAAATACTGGGAAAAGTAAAACACCGATAACCACCATAGCGATGAAAGTGGCACTGTTGTAGCTGGCTTTTCCGTTAGTTTGCAAACTGAATGGAAGCAAAAAGAGAACGAAAGCGGCCATCAAGAAGAAACATCCCACAACATCGAACTCATGAATGTAGTGAAGCAAAGATTGTATCGTGGTTCTTCCACTTGGGTCTTTCTTTATAAGACCCAACTTTTTGGCCTTCTTTTCGTAGAATACGAAGGTACCTGCCAAAACCAGTAAAGCGCCAAACATAATAATGGTAAAGGCACCATAGGCCCATCTCCAACCTGATGTTTTAAGGAAAGACTGAGCAGCAAGGGGACCAGTGAAAGCAGTACAAATGAATGGAGTACTAGCGAAAGCAAAAGCGAAAGCACGGTTACGAAGACCGGAAGTGTCAGCAATGAACACATCAAGAATCAAGTAAATGGCATCATATCCGATCCAGTAAAGCACGTAACCAGCAGCATAACTACTTGGCCCATTACAGCTGGCAAGAATGATTAAACCAAGCAAATATATTGATCCAAAAACACAGAGACCTTCAG
This sequence comes from Yamadazyma laniorum, assembly GCA_002109505.1. Taxonomy (NCBI): domain Eukaryota; kingdom Fungi; phylum Ascomycota; class Pichiomycetes; order Serinales; family Debaryomycetaceae; genus Yamadazyma; species Yamadazyma laniorum. The sequence continues at coordinate 375,337 of MVNT01000010.1, read as the reverse complement.
CACGACCCCAAAGAGTCAAAAGCTTAGCAATTGGCAATTTGAGAACACCCCCAATAATGTTAGCCAAAATATTAGCAGTTGCAATTTGAGGAGCACTGGCAAATGAACCAAGAGCGTAGAAACTCAAATTTCCGCTAATTGCAGAGTGAAGAGCCAACAAGAAGAAGCAGATCCAGATCCATGCATAGGCGAAGTATACGGTTTTCCTACCCCACACGAGAGTAACTGCTTCAGCCTTCTTAACACCGGGAGCAGCATCTATGGAAACTGTCTCAGAGTGGATGTCGTCGTCTTTTGAGTTGGTTCTCAGCAAGTCCGAGTTCTTCTCTTGGTCGCCAGAGTTTTGCTCTGGGAGGTCAAGCGCACCTTCAGCAACGACCTTGTCGGAACTTCTTTTGAAAAATTGTGAGACTCCAACCATTGTAGCCTTGAAATTAATCCTGGTTTTTTTTAAGCGAAGTCAATCTTTTATATTAATAAAGGAAAACGATGGGAACTTTTCTTTTTTCGCTTTTCTGCACAAAGATCTTTAAGATGAGAAAGTGCTGCATATTGTGGTGTTTTGGGTGCTGTTTCCGAAGTCGGCATTTTTTCAGAATCTTAAATGCCACCCAAATAGGTAACTTTCGCCTGAGTGTTTTATCTGATAATAGTTATACAGCGGAAAGGATTTCAGTTCTCCACCAAAAAAAGAGCATTTATGTGGTTCACTTCTTCTATTTGGCCATAATAATTCGGTGAGTGAAGCCCCATCATAATGTCGCCAATTGTATACTATGATCAAGCTCAAAAGTCCCAAATTACAACGTAAGCAAATACCATTGGAGATGAGATTTTTGCGATAAAAAAATAATCTTAGGCATCTCATAAAAATTTCTGCCGCGAGTTGTAATTGGCTGAAAATTTAAAGTAAGCTATTGTAGTATCAAATGAGACGATTTTCCATACATCCAAGCTTTTTTAACAGGTATGACTTACGTGACATCTAATTAAAAGACGTCTCAAGTGTGTGATTCTTTGACAGCTTTCTCAAACGCCAAGATATTATTGACAGTTGACCAATCGTTTTCAGCATGTTTCCAATGGGCCGTTTGGAAGTAAATCCATCTGCGTCCGCCTTGGATATCTTCGAAACATAAGTCCATGTTAAGTGCTCATCAATAAAGCGTTTTTTCTAATATCCAATCACCGTGAAAGTGAGGAATTACGGCAAACATTCTTTACATTAACGCATGCATAAATAAAAATATCCGCAGCCCGTTCGACACAGAAAGTCATATTAGGCTTCCCGTGTTCTACCAATTAACTGAGGACCCCAAGCAAACAATCAGGAAGTAAAGGGAGTGACTCTGAATCAAATATCCTCCCCGAGTGATGCCCGATTACCCTGCCTGCTAAGTCAATTGTACCCAAACATATTAGCTTAACCGGATAATCGTATTGTTCTCCCAAAAGAAAATAAGCATCTCAGCTATGTGATTGGCTATATTGTACATTTATGCCGCAGCTCTTTTGTTTGTTATGCATTATATTTTTCTTTTTGAGTGATTGTATCAAGGACCCAGAACTTTTTAGGAGCGAAACCCGAAGTATCTGAGTTGAATTGATTTTTGAGATAAAAAAGCCCTCAAAGAATGTAATTTGCAGCATATTCTGCTGAAAGACATGCACCACCTCGAAGGTTTGCCGAAGATGGGCAATAAAGGGTGCATAATTGGCTGAAACAATAGCAATATTTGATAACTGTAACTTATATTCTCTCTTATTACTGCCGTTGCCAAGGAGAAGTCCAGCATCTTTACGCCTATCCCTTTTATGATTACCAATTCATGAACCTCGCAGGCTCTCTGAAGTTGGGCTCATCGCCGAAACGGCTTCGTATATCTGGAGAATGTAGACTGAATCGTAGACAAACGGAACTATCCACGTTTTGAAGATGAATGGTTCACTTTGCATTCATATTCAAGTCCTGAAAACCCATGGCTTGTACGGTCTCCGACCCTCTAAAGGTCCGCTGAGAACGTTACGGCAATTGACAAACAAGGGCACCGAAAAGTTTTTGGAGTATCTATCCTTAGGTTTCAAATAAAAGTGTTTCAGCATCTTTGAATTCCGTTGGTGAAAACATCTGTTCATCACCTGTAGCCTCTGCTTGGTTGGCTCTCATACCGACAGCCAAGACTGACTAGCACCAGCAGAATAAAGTCAGTGACTGTGGCCCATTCACGCTTCCGTCATGGATGCCTTTGTGTATGTGAATGCACCGAGTTTCAGCAAGTACAGTACAATGCTGAAGCCAATAATGCTTCAAAAACAATGTCTCCTGAAAAAATGATCAGGAAAAAGACAAGCTAGATCAAATTGGGTTACTACTTATCATCTCTATTGTCGGTTTCTCTGATTTACAGACCCTAAATTTGAATATGCAGTTCCAGTTTACTCTTAAATGCTTATACGAACCATTGGTTGAGGTCCTTCAAGTCTTGGGATTTGACTGTTGTGTATAAAAGAAAAAGCTGTGATTAAACAAAAGTTTGTATGGGTTCCAGCTTAGTAGCTGCTTATTCATGGCTACCGTAAACCACGTCCCTAACAAGAGACTACCTCATTTCTGAATGAGGGTCCCCTCACACTGCCGTCATGGCTATGTTTCTCCAACTGAAGGGGCCATGCTCATATATCTACTGCTTCTGAAAAGATTGTGTGACAAGCCGACGTTTGATTGTCTCTCGCAGTTCAAGAAGCTACAGTAGGTTACAAATAATCTTTTGCAAGAAGCCTTAATGCCCAGACATTGGCTTCTTTGACACATTTTGAAAAAATCCTGTGGATTTTACCATCTACATGCACCAAATCAGCATAAGAAGTGCTTACACGAAACAAAATCTACACCAAAGCGAGATAATACCGATCTCTCCAGGCTGATGTGGTTACCCCACCATCATTTCCTCTGTCTCTAGTATCACCCGATTATAACCAGCATCCCCAGAGCCGAAGCACAAGGTATAGCCGTTTTATTTTCAAAAACCAGAAAAGTTTACGAGAAACTTTCCATCGAAACTTTTCCATTAAACATTCCTTTCCATAAATGGGTGACACCTCGACCGTAACACCATGTTTGCTTACCTCAACGGTCCCAGTCACATGATCGCTAGCGAGAAATATTGCGCAGAAAATTTCCCATAAATTTTTCCACTGGGGGTACCGCATTAATTTTACGATTGTAAAATCTGGGGAACCTTTTGTTTCAGGACTAGCAATTGGCTCTCATTGAATATACTCGCCGTAAACTTCAGTAAGAGAAAGGTGTTCTGTCACTAAATCATAACCTCTGCAAAGTACTAGCCTCCCTACTCTATTAGGTACGCATTTTGAGGTGTTAAAAACCCATCAGGATTTCTCCAAATGAGCCCCTCATAAACAGGCGGAATCTACAAACATCTCCAACTCCCCCAATAAACGCGACCCCCCTCTAAATCCTAATACCACTCATATATAAAGGACCCGATCTCCCATGATATAAGGTCCCTCAACAGCCATAAAATGGATAAACCCGAAAGAGCCAACAAGCCCGAAATCAGCCATTTGGAGGATGCCAGCGATGCGTCTTCTTTCAAACATGAACTCGCAAGGACAGCTTTCGTTCTCGAAGATGCCAAGGCAGCGACCAGTGATGAAAAGGAACTAACTTTCAGAGAGGCAATTAAACATCACAAGAAAGCTGTTTTCTGGGCTGCTGTTCTTTCCCTTACAATGTATGTTCTTTAGTCTCTAGAATTGTAGCAAGTGAAAAGATGTACTAACTGATTTTAGTGTTATGGAGGGTTACGATAATAGTCTTATTGGAAGTTTCTACGGTTACCCTTCTTTCCAGAAGAAGTACGGTGAGCCAGTTGGTGATGGATCATACCAGCTTGCAGGTAGATGGCAATCAGCCTTGGGTTCTGCTTCCAGTGTCGGTACTATATTCGGTGTGCTTGCTAATGGTTACCTCATTGAAAAATTCGGTCACAGAAGGGTCATCATGGCTTCATTGGTTGCTATGGCTGCATTCATTTTCATTCCTTTCTTTTCTCCTAATGTTGGTATCTTGGTTTTTGGTCAAGTTATGTGCGGTCTTCCATGGGGTATTTTTGCTACTATGGGACCAACTTATTCTTCTGAAGTCTGTCCCATGGCTTTGAGAGGTCATTTGACTGCTTACGTCAATATGTGTTGGGCCATCGGTCAGTTTATTTCTGCTGGTGTCTTACAAGGGCTTGAGGCTAACACCAGTGAATGGAGTTACAGAGTTCCATTTGCTGTTCAATGGGCTTGGCCAATCCCTCTTTTCATTTTGACGTATTTAGCTCCAGATTCTCCTTGGTGGTTGATCAGAAATGGAAAGCACGAGGAAGCTGAAAAAGCTTTGAAGAGATTATCTAACAAAGATGCACACCACAGAATTCCCAACCAATTGGCCTTGATGGTTCACACAAATGCTTTGGAACAAGCTCAGCATAGATCCAAAGCTGACGATGAGAAGGGATGGAAGGGTTACTTACAATGTTTCCAAGGTACTAATTTGAGAAGAACTGAAATTGCATGTATGGCTATTGCTGGACAAGTTGCTAGTGGTTCCACATTGATGTACAGTCCAAGTTATTTCTTCTCCAATGCTGGTTTAAGTTCCGACAACGTTTACAAGTTGAACTTGGGTGTCACTGGTATTTCATTCAGTGGTTGTATTGTTTCATGGTTCCTTCTCCCAAGATTTGGCAGACGTACAATCTACGTAACCGGTTATTCCATTTTGGTTTTTTTCTTACTTTTGACGGCTATATTGGCTTCACCAAAACAATCTGATGGTCTACAATGGGCCCAGGCTACTTTAACAATCATCTGGGTTGGTACATATGCTTCTACTATTGGTCCTTTAGGTTTCACTATCCTTTCGGAAGTCAGTGCTACTAGATTGAGAGCTCAAACTGTCGCTGTGGGAAGAAATGCCTATAATCTTATTTCCTTAGTCTCCCAAGTGGTAGAGCCTTACCTTATCAATCCAACCGAAGCTAACTTGAAAGGTAAGACCGCCTATGTGTGGTTTGCAACTGCTTTCCCAACATTAATTTGGGCCTACTTCAGATTGCCAGAAACTAAATCGAGAACTTATGAGGAACTAGATATCTTATTTGAGAGAAGAATCAGTGCCAGAAAGTTTGCTAAGACAGAAGTCGATCTCGAACCTGTCGACGTCGATATTCCTGGAACCAAGGAAGAAAAACCTTGAATATGTATGCTAATGTTGTTATGTTTATTAAATACACTCAACTGTAAAAATATCGGTATTCAAAGGAGTAGAGTTACCATCAAGGGAGCCTATTGTCTCTTTTCCCCACCAAAAAAGATCTCCGGGGTGAACAAGAGGTCAATCTTCGTCTGTTAAAAACTACAATATATACTGGTTATGATGCGCCATTTATCTTCCAACCTGTTATTTGTCTCATTCGAGTCACGTCTGATCAACAACACTATAAGTGAAAAGCATCAGGTAGCAACTCTTCCCTGAAGGGTGCTCCTCCCTGGAGGGGCCTTTTCATAATCATTATGAACACAGGCCTAAGCTGCGTGTACATCATATTATGAACCTCTGATTTCAGGAATATTCGTACCCCACTTCAATCCCGCATTGGCACCAGCTCGAAAACCGGGGGCGCACACATACCCACCGTGCAGACGGTGACCTAACCTAATTTGGATGCCTGGCATTACCATCAACATATGAACAGGCCACTATTGTTGCAAAGTGTAGATGACAAAGTAGGGTCACTGGTTCAAACGGTCTCGCATCAACAACTTAGGCAGCTTCAGAATACCTTCACTTCCGTTTTCAAATGGACAAGATGCCGAAAGCTGTTACAGCCGATGAAGGCTTTGCATCAAGAAATTTCGGTGACCAATACAGGCACCAATCGGAAAAATGTGAGTAGAGCGATTCTGCGGGAAGGCCATTCTTCTATATGTTCATGTTCAAGTTTATATTTGAGCTTGGGGACTACATACGTATCTAACCAGACTAAGTCATGGCATCTAAGATATTCTCTACAACTCCATTGACATCGATGTTGGCAAATCTGGCATTCATTAACACTTGCAACAACTTCTTGATTCCCAAATTCAAGGGTTGATCGAACTTCAGCAACTGATTCAAAATGTCCAATCTGTCTTCTTCAGTCATGAAGTTGATATCATTCATGATTATCTGTAATTCGACCAAGTCAGTGACTGGTTTGATTTCGATGGTTTTGGTGAAACAATCAACCAAGTTCATCGACTTCAAAATCGAATGCTGTGAGGTTGTGGCCAAAATCAACAATCTTCTGCCGTTCGGAGGTTTCCTGTTCAAATAGACCATTAATAATTGTAAGATATCGTTCGAAAATCTGGGGCCAATAGGCACGTAGTTGATGATACTCTCGATTTTGTCTATGATCAACACATTCAAAGGTGACTTGTAGATATCACGGAAAAGGTTATCAATGGTGCTGATTTTAGTTAGATCATTCATTCCCACTATCAATTCACCATTCAAGACTTTGATGAAAGGAAACTTGGATTCCAAGGACAATTGAGTTGCAATGGCAGTTTTACCAACACCATTTTTACCGTGAAACAACACGCTAATCAATCTCTCGTTATCGGAGTTGGACACCTCGTTGATATAGGATCTGCCCATATCCAAAACCCTTTCGATGGACTCGTTGTATCTAATCACTCCATATGGAATGCTCTCAGATAAGTTCTCTTCGTTGACACCAAATGCTGGTTTGACTTCACTGAGAGCCAACTCGAAATGCTGCCAGGTTAACTTCATCTTGCTGATGTTCTCATCAACTTTGGCTAAGGAGTCAGACTTGGTGTAATTGTTGATGGCAAAGGAAGTAGCACTGTTGACCAAACCCTCCAACTCAGCGCCTGTGAAATTCTTCGTCAATTTGGCCAACTTCTCAAAGTCGATATCGTCGTCCAACAAGTTGTTGTTCTTCATCTTCTTTGTATGAATCAACAAGATTTCATGACGTCCTTTCTCGTCAGGCAACGAGATTTCAATTTGGATCTCAAATCTACCAGGTCTCAATAAGGCATTATCTATAAGATCCAATCTGTTGGTCATACCAATGATCAAAATGTTATTCAACTGGTCAACACCATCCATTTTGGCCAACAACTGATTCACAACGTTATCCCCAACTCCAGTACCATCAGACTTGTTGGCACCTCTTTGCTTGAACACCGAGTCCAACTCGTCAAAGATGATGATGTGTAAGCCGGAATTCTCGCCCTTCTGTTTGTACTCCTGTTCTGCATCCTTGAATAAGTTACGAATGTTCTCTTCTGATGCACCCACGTATTTACTCAACATCTCGGGACCATTGACGATCTTGGGCTCTTTCACGTTCAACATCTTCCCGATCTGTCTGGCTATCAACGTCTTTCCGGTCCCTGGAGGGCCGTGCAACAACAAACCCTTAACATGTCTAAGGCCCAACTTGCTGACCAAATCAGGACTGATGATCCTGGAGGCAAAAGCCCTTCTGAAAATCTGCAGAAACTCGTTGTCCAAGCCTCCGATTCCCAACGAGTCCAACTTGAAGTCGGGATTAATAATGGGATTCGACCGGGGCTTGTTGCTGACACGAGACTTGGCATTGTCGTCCTTCACCAAATTGAGCACCAGGTTCTCGTGGGGGTAGAAGTTCACCTCGGTCTGGCCCGTCAAGATCCCCTTTGCGTCCGGCGACTGCGTGAACTCGGCAGGCTTTCCGGCCAAGTCCATCAACTCAATGGAGTTCACCGAAAGCAGAAAATACTGGCCCTTGAAATCCATGATGATTGGCTGGGTGGGCTGCAAGATCTGGTTGTTATAGTTGCCCAAAAACTGGCCGATCAACTCGTTGTGATTGACAGGTGCCAGATTGGCCTTGGTGCGGGATCTGTAGTCGATGAGGACCTCGACGGACCGGATGTAGATCATGTTGTCACTGAAGCTGTTCAAGTTGAAATCCTGAATCGTCACCGGCTGATTCAACGACCATCTGCCCCATTGTCTAACGTGACCGGCCATTCCCACGGTTCCGGGTTTCACCTGCACATCTCGGACAATCGAGTACACTATCATGTTGTCGACCTTGACGTAATTGAGGTCTTCGGGAACATCACCAGGATTGATTCCAATGGTGTTGGTCAACGCAATGGAATTGGAGGGGCAGTTGTCGACTCGAAACTGCCGTTTGAAAGCTTTGGCCACTTGATTGTGGTTGATGGTGGGGTTTCCGGGCCCTGGCTTGTTGGATACCTTGTGGAATCCGAACTTCTCCATGATGGCTATAAACACCACTTAGGCATTTGCTAGCACCAATTTGTGCCGGCCGCAGGGCGCGCCCTGCGCGCCTCCACCGTGCGGGAACCCATGCGCTGACGTAAGCACACAACAACAGGCCCCAACGGCTAGGCAAACTGTGGCGCGCCGGCGGGCCCACAAATATACCGAGGAAGTGGCCCTACTTCCAGTACCGCTAGCGCCGCCGCGCTCCCACCAGTCGCTACCGCGCTCCCACCAATCACCACCGCCCAACCAAACTATGGCTCGAGCGGTTTGTTGAGTCCGTCCACGACCCCGATTACAAACGAAATCACATTCTAGAATCTCCCGCTCCAACTATAAATACCACCAGGAATCCCCTATCGAACTGGCACCTTAAAAATCAATATATATCACATAAAAATGGTTGCTCAAATCCAAAAGCCAGCTCCAACTTTCAAGAAGACCGCTGTTGTCGATGGTGTGTTCGAAGAAATCTCCCTTGAACAATACAAGGGTAAGTGGGTTTTGTTAGCCTTCATCCCATTGGCTTTCACCTTTGTGTGCCCAACTGAAATCATTGCTTACTCTGAAGCCGTCAAGAAGTTCACTGAAAAGGACACTGAGGTTTTGTTCGCCTCCACCGACTCTGAATACTCCTTGTTGGCCTGGACCAATGTTGCTCGTAAAGACGGTGGTTTGGGTAAGATCAACATTCCATTGTTGGCTGACACCAACCACTCTTTGTCCAGAGACTATGGTGTTTTGTTGGAAGACGAAGGTATTGCTTTGAGAGGTATTTTCTTGATCGACCCTAAGGGAACTTTGAGACAAATCACCATCAACGACTTGCCCGTCGGTAGATCTGTCGAAGAAAGTTTGAGATTGGTTGAAGCTTTCCAATTCACTGAAAAGTACGGTGAAGTTTGCCCAGCCAACTGGAAGCCAGGTCAAGATACTATTGACACTGCCAACGCTTCTAAATACTTCTCCAAGCAAGAATAATTGTGTTTAATGCGCTAGATTTTAAATAATAGAATATAAACTGATACACTTACTACACTGAACTCCCAACTCTGCTGCTGTTGAGTCTACTTAACCATAGGGGTGCCATGGTTTCATGTGCGTGCAGGTGGTAGTTACTTCGTATTGTGGTGCGTGGTGTGCTTTTTGATCGCTTATCGAGCAATTATTACCAATTCCTCGGCATCCAACACCTGATGAAAAATCCACCAAGGACCTCTGATCTCACGCAAAAAAGGCGCCAAATGCCTGACGTATCGCCCAGGAGGGTACTGCACTCCACCAACCCTTAGGTTCATCTCTCTACTGCTCAACACAGTGGTTGGCTCCAGCCCCTTATCTAGCCACACTGCGCGTATAATTTTTCACATTCCGTAACTATTTCCGTTCCCAGAATGTCTGACATCTACTTCTACAAATACATCGTAAATAAGCAAGTGTTCTTCCGGTCCAAGCACTGCTATGCGTTGGTCAACCTCAAGCCTCTCATCCAGGGACATGTGTTGCTTGTGCCCTACAACCCTGAAATTCGGAGGTTCAACCAGTTGAACGACGAAGAGAGTATCGACTATATGCGAAGCCTCCAGACATTATCCAGGTTCCTCCTATGGAACTACAAGGCAGATGCTATGAACATAGCCATCCAAGACGGGCCCGAAAGTGGACAATCCGTTCCCCATTTGCACACCCACTTGATTCCCAGGTTCAAAGTTGACAACCTAAAGGATGATCGGGTCCATAGGGAATTAGACAAGGTGGATGTGATAAAGGACTTTGAAGCCCGGAGAAACTCGTTTCTAGCTAACGGCAAACAGCATAAGTCTGACAGCGAAAGACACAGCCGTAGTGACGAGGAAATGGAGGAAGAGGCCAACTACTTGAAACAACAGTTTGAGGTGTTCAGCCGTCTTGAAAGCTAAATAACTAGAAATTGCATATACCAAGGAAAACAACCCCATTACTTCTCTCGCTTTCCCCACACCCTTCTCTAATTTCTCCCATCTATACCACCTAACTCCCAGCCCCTCCACGCCTTCCTCCTATTCTTCCTCCTCTTGATCTTACGTACTATAACTGGCTCGCACTTTTTCAATTTCCAGTACATACAATGAGCTACGAAGAACTAGACGAGATCCAATGGAAAAACCCCGAGTGGATCAACCAGTTCGGTCTCAACACCGGCAACGTTCTAGACTACTTCAGTGAATCTCCGTTCTATGACCGGACGTCCAATAATCAGGTCATAAAAATGCAGTTCCAGTATCAACCTCCACCTCCCAATTTGAATACTCCTCTAGAATACCACAAGTTCTTCGAAAGCAAGCTCCTGGATATGGTGGGCATTGAGTTTGTGATAGCATTTATACGGGAGCCCGACTTCTGGATCATTAGAAAGCAAAACAGGCTAAATAGAGATAATGTGCAAGTACTCCAAAGCTACTACATAATAGGAGCCAATATCTATCAGTCACCTAAGCTTTATCGACTCATAAGCTCCCGTCTATTGAATTCTACCTATCTTATAAAGAACTCCATCAACAGCCTCAACAGCCTCAACGAGTTCAAGTTTGACGATGATGAGCTGGAGTCAAATGGAAGCAGTGCTGTCAACTCCACCACTCAAACACCTTTCACTCCAGCAGTAACACAAGAGAAGAAAGAGATCAATTTCGACAGCATTTTGAACGATGCATTGAACAGCAATCGCTAGTGAGCCGTCCAAGATCTGGGCATGGGCCACTCACCGTAATCAATAGGTATGACTGACTCGCTACAATCAATAGGTATGGACCACTCGCTACAATCAATAAATATGGACCACTCGGTATGTCATCAACAGAGATGGCTGACTCGCTATATTATCAATAAAGATATAATATAAAACACTCACTATATTCATGGATACTCTAAGCGTATCACAATTCGTCCTTAACTGACAAAGCAGCCTTTTCGTCAGCTGTTAATGGGATCTCTCCAGTGGCAGAGATCTTCAACTCCTTGACAGGCTTGTCACCGTAGCTGGTCTTAACCTTTTCCATGTAGTCAACGACGTCAAATCCATCAAGAACCTTACCGAAAACAACATGACCTCCGTTCAACCAGCTAGTAACAACAGTGGTGATGAAGAATTGAGATCCATTGGTGTTCTTACCAGAGTTGGCCATACTCAATCTGTAAGGACTGTCGTGCTTCAAGATGAAGTTTTCATCATCAAACTTACCACCGTAGATGGATTTGCCTCCATATCCCTTACCAGTTTCGTAGTCACCACCCTGGAGCATGAACTTAGGAATGATTCTGTGGAAGATAGAGCCAGTGTAACCAAAAGAAGGATCCTCGCTCAAGGTCAATTCCTTGAAATTCTTGGTTGTCTTGGGAACCACAGTTCCAAACAAACCAAAGGTAATTCTTCCGATCGATTTACCATCTTCAGTGATCTCAAAAAACACCTTGTCGGTGATTGGAGGGTCCTCTGACAAGTCTGCAGCTTTTGCCGTAGAAATGGAGTACAAGAGGAACAAAGCACTGATAATAAACACACTGAAAACCTTCATCATTGGTTATCACGATTGAACAGATATGCAATTTTTCAATTTTGCGCGACACAAATTTATGGCGAGTTTGTAGATTTGTCTATTTACAGTGAACTATGATATGTGGAGGAGCAAGAGGGAGAAACCCTTAGAAATCCCGTTCTCCCTTTTGTTCAGCCTCCAACTCTTGTTTCTGGAAGTTTTCACGTTCTTCCAATCTTTGTAATGCAGCCCTCTTGGCCTTGACGAGCTTAGCCTTTCTTTCACCACCATTCTTCTTCTTACCTCTTTTATGCTCTCTTAAAGGCTCCAAGTCGTTGACGAATTTGTTCTTCCATCTCAACAAGTACCTTCTACTTCTGACGTCTATGCCGAGGTTTTTCATGGTGTTGGAATCCGTCTCCAAGAACTTGTTCAAGTCTCCTTCGAAAAGCTCCAAGTGCTCAATGGAGTTGCGACCAATCAAAGTCAAAAATGTTTGCAAGTCATGGACGTTTTCACGGGTTCTAGTGGATGTGTTGGTTTTGTGAAACACTGGTGTGTATGAGAATGCCCTCGATACTTCCATGGGCCTCACCACTATGTTCCGTGGTATTATCGACGCTAGTCTCTTGAACATCTTGCTAGTTGAAGAAAAAAATTTTCGCGAGCTTTTAGGTACGTCTGTCTATTCAGTGAAGATTCTAATTTAGCAGCCAATCTATATAGTAGGTAACGGGCAGTCCGGGGGCAGTTAGCGGCATCAGATGAGAGTATAACCCCCGTCCACACGGATGTCGGCTCCCGTGGTGTAGCTACTGGCATCGCTCGCCAAGTAGACGTAGGCACCTACGATCTCCTCTGGCTGCGCTTCACGGCCCATGGGAGTCATTCCCCACCATTTAGCTCTGTCCTCCGTGGGCACTGGACTCGACAAAATCGTGTCGGTGTACCCGGGAGATACCGAGTTGCAGCGAGCGAAACCTGCCCATTCGACTGCCAACGACTTGGCCAAGTGCATTGCACCGGCCTTAGTAACATTGTAAGCAGCCTTGTACTGGGGGACGTTGACGATATGTGCTGACATCGACGCAGTAATTACAAACAGGCCTTGTTGCCTTTCGTGAAAATGCTTTCCTACATATTTGGCACAATAGAATATACTGTTCAAGTTGATGTCCATCATACTGTGCCAGTCTGCAACAGTGGCAGACTCGCTGATAACCGTGCCTTTGTACCAAGGTAACCCAGCATTGGCCACAAACACATCGATTTTTCCGAAGTCCTCGATCACCGTCGTGACTGCTAGTTCGACAGCTTCAGGCTTTGTGACGTCCAACTTGTATGTCTTTGAGCGGACACCCCACTCTTTTTGTAATTGTTGTGAAAATTCTCCCTTGTCACTAGCGAAGTCCAAAATTACCACGTCGCCTCCCATTTGAGCGTAACCAATGGCAATGGCCTTGCCAATACCTCCTAATCCACCAGTGATTACCGTAACTTTACCCTTGAGGGAAAACCGGTCCATCATATTGGAGCTGAATGGTTTGACCTTGGCTGGCACGATGTCATCCTCATCGGGACCCTTGATGAAAGACTTGTATGTACTGGACATTAGTAGGACGATGACCACGACCATCGCTATAATGGCTTCCTTATATAGCGAGGTGGGGGGACTCCGGAAATCAGCCCGTGCGACCAAACTCCGAGCCCCTCAATGGCTGCAAAAATATGCACGAGTTTACGACAATGCTACTAAAGTATGCGATCGTCAGCCTATTACAGTATGCCATTGCAGTATGCTATTAAGTATGCTATCAATTATGCTATATGTGTATGAATGCTAGTAAAGGCGTTTATTGCAAAGCCTTGATGGTTTGTTTATCTTGTTGTTTTTGTTCGCTATCGAATTTCTCATTGAACCGACGTCTCATATCTTCCCCATGGAAGTAGCAGTAGATAGGGAATGGCACTCCAAGTAAAAGCGCTATGAAGGCACACATTGTATTTCCCCATCCGTAATTCAATGCAGTGTACATCTTGTTGGCAAACAAAGGAAAGGTGAATCCAAACAACGATCTAAATAATGCTGCTGCTGCTACTGAGGAAGCAGCAAACCTGGGGTTCATATCGATCAAGTAATTTTGACAACACTGAAAAGCACAGATAAACCCAAAGGCGAAGATTCCAGATCCAATGCCGGGCATTATCCAGTGCAATTTTTTTTCAGCACTCCATCCGTACCACACTAACCCGATAGGAATAACAATGCCTACCACGAATAAACATGGTAAACGAAATTCTGGCTTAGCGACCCCGTCATTTTTTTCCACCAACCTTTCGTATGTTCTTCCAATTACAAAAGTCCAAAAGGCAATACCAACTGTGAACCCTATTCCCATTGGAATGTACATCAACCCCACCACACTTTTGCTAAATCCGTAGTTCTCTGCAAACATCGTTGGAAATGTAATGATCAACAAATACATGAACCCATAAACAAAAGCTAAAAACGATCCCAACCCAATAACCATTGGATGAGTAAATAACAACTTCACTGGTCTTGTCATTGTCAGTACCATCCTCCTGCTAAACTTTTGATTGGTTATTTCATGAATAGTATGCAAATTGTTGTTCCCGGTGGACTTTCTTAACTTTGTGGCTTTATTCTTCAATAATTTAGGAGAATATGTCTCTCTAAAGAAAAGTACTCCCAATACTGCTACGGCACCATTGAAAATAGTCAACACATAGAAGACCCATCTCCATTGCAAGCTCTCAACGATGAAACCTGCAATTACTGGAGCAATAACAGGACCCAATAAAGGAGCCAATGTGAAACCAGCCAAGGCCACATTACGTGATTTGGCATCAAATAAATCGGATATAACACCAGCGCCAACATTCAACGGAGAAGATCCAAAAAGCCCTCCAACAAACCGAAACACCATCATTTGAGCGGTGTTTTTACTGAAGGCACAGCCCAAATTAAAGAAGAAGGACATTACTATCGACATGTCCAAAACAGGTTTTCTTCCTATGTAGTCAAACTCACTCAATGGGGCAATCAACAAAGGACCGACTGCCCACGCCAAAATTTGAATAGAAGCAACCATTGAACTTACAACTGGATTGGTTATATTGAATTCTTTGGAAATTTCAGTCATTGCTGGAGTCAAGATTGAAGATGACATAGGACTCACCAATGCATAAATAGACACAAATCCCAAGAGATATATTTTCTTTGACACTGACCAATTTCTAGGGTCTTCTGGGTCCCCAAATCCCTCCCAAGTAATCAATTCTGGATCAATAAGCCCAAACTCTTCTCCATCCTTCTCGATTGGCAAACCACTTTCTGGCAACACGAAAGGTTCCAACTTTTCATTATCCTCATTCTCCAAATTATACTGGATTTCATTAAGTACATCCTGCTTTGTTCTGGCTCTTTCCTTCTCAATTTCGGAACTGCTTAAATCTCCATAGATTTCTTTTACCGAAAACTGGGAGTTGTTAGAATACACAGAATGAGCAGTTAAACTCCTTCGGATGGTCTCAAGGCTCCTGTTGAAAGAAGCCCTTGATCCACGTCTGCTTGAGTCCGGTCTATCACTCTGCCCGTGGAATGCTACCGGGAGGTGTGTTTCGTGAGAGGAAGAAGAGCTGATGTTCTCATTAGAGTACTGCCCGTACAACTCACTCTTTAAGTCATCACTAGACATTGTGTATTGTTTGTGTTTAATGACGAAGACTATCCAGGGTTAGAAAATATCCCAAGGAAAACACTTTATATATAAACATAAGCCGTAGTATGGGAAATCGGCAACACACGGCATCTTCAATTACTGCAAATTTTTGTACAACTTAAACCCGACTTTTGCTGCACTCGCGACAAAACAGTACTCAGTATGAATCACTTCGGTTATTCAAGGAAGCGCGGCGCGGGTCTAATCTACCACGACAGGCCGCTGTTGTGGTGGTAGTGTCGTCGCAAGACATTGGCTACAGTTCATTACCTCTTTTACCTCCTTCCTCCTTCGAAAAAGTCCAATGCAGATTTCACTCTATTAGTATGATACAACTCCTCCATTCATTTCTGCGTACTTGACACAATAATCCTTCCCAGAAACTTCCGAACACTTTTGATTTAGGGCAATTTTCGATTCCTCGAATACTGACTGGGTTTTAACAACGGACTCCGGTTCGTATAACCCTTCTATCTTGGAAATGTAATCTAGCATTCCTCTCACGTGTACAATTCTCACGTCTGCATCAGCAGCAGAAAGCGTTATACCCATGAAATCGTTGTAGGTGACTTCAGTGGCAGCTTCGGATTCAGGAATCTTGTTGAAAAAGTTCTTACTGTACCGGACTCCATTGACTGTGACACTTTCGATGTCCCAGTAAGCCATTGAGTTTGGAATCAACACGTTCCTCAAATTCTTGTCACATGAAGAGCCAGATGTGTCCTCTTGGAGGTTTCCCTTGTCATCGAATTTTGGAGTAGTCCATTTTGGGACCTCGACGTTGAAGTCTACGAAATCTGAAACATCCGACATCTTATAGAAATATTGCCCGGTGGTAGGATTGAAGTCTTCAACCAAAATCACCAAGTTGGGTCTGTACATGGACTCTCCACAACCACATTTATTCAAATGGGTTCTGGCCCATCCAACGTAAATGTTTCTACCCTCTGGCAACTCGAATTCAGACTTCAAACTATCAGGTAAAGAGTCAAGAGGTAACGGCTCTAGCTGAGTTCCACCCCTCAATGAGCCAAAAGAATTTATGTCTTCTTTCTTGACCTTTTGAAGAAAATCACACATTCCTGTTTTTACCAGACAAGAAACAACCTCGAGTGGGTTGATGGAGTAAACAAAATTTAAGTATTCAGTACTTTGGTGGCCAGAAAAGAATGGAGTCCAGTTCTTCTCGATGTTTGCAAAAGGTTCAGAAGTTTTCCGTAACATCTTCATGTCACAGGCAAACGGCAAATACAAGAACATCACTCTCTTGTTGATACCCATATCTTTCATGTTGAAAACCACCAATGGCTCTTCAAATCCGAGCAGGGGGTTGACTCTCTTCAAAACACGAGGGTCTTCTGGCCCATAGTAATACTTTCCGTTCTTTATTTCCAAGTTGTACCCGAACTCGATGGGAAGCACTGCTGGGAAAGCCATTTCTCTATAAGCAACACCTGTTTTGACTTGGACTTCCGTCAATGAACCGTCCGTGTTTATGACATTCTTGGTGACTTTCTGCTCGTAAGGAAGCGAGAGTGTGTCTTCCAATTCATTCCATTCCCTGTCAAAGATCTGGACATAGAGGAAACTGGCAATCCCCTTATTAGCAATCCCCCTTGGAGAGTAGATTAACCTACTCACCATATAGTGCACGTTAAGCTCTTTCAACCAAACCGACGAACCAGCGAATCTGAACCACTGTTTATCAATAGGGATTTTGGGCTGGAATTTATCATGAGATTCTTTGATTAATTTGGCATATTTCTCCGATTTCAATACCTGCTCCTGGATCCTTTCCGAAGCCACCTGTAAAAGCCTGTTGTCACTGATATGAATGTCGCTTTCTATCTTGATCTTGGGACAGTACCTCTTGGTGTCATCGATATTGTCTATGGTAAGTTGGAATGGATCCGAGAACACTGTCATCTTCTCGGTACGATATAGCTCAGGCTTGATTAAGAAGTCACTCAAAGGGAAGTTGGTCTCTTTCTGGGAGTCTGCTGCTCCGGGAGACGAGAATTTATTCCAAAACGATTTGGACGAGTCAGAGGAAGCTTTTGGCTTGTAAACAACTGAGTCCAAGTCTACCTCGAAATTCATCACAATAACAAGGCCGAACACCATCAACATGGCTAGCACCGCCACTACCAGTCTCAACTGCCGCTTGCTGTTCATGGACGATAAAGTTCCTAATAATGGATGCGAGGCTGAAGCTTTTATCGGACTGAAAAGTTTCAACGCGAATGAAATAACGAGTTGCGGAAGACTATCACAGTGTCTGTTTATGATTTGCTGAAATAGTGGTGAACAGGGAGCCAAAGTCGATCCACTGTGTGACACTCTATCTGCTGGCCAGTGGGGTTCTCATTTCAGAACTTATATTACACGATAATTATAGTACATACTATTTTAGGTTCATACTTTTCATCAAAGACTGCTCAATGGAGTCGATAGAGCGTTCGACATCAGCAACATCCATACCGCAGCACAACGAAATCAACTTGCAGTACTTGTTTAACTTATCATCGACTGGGTAGTTTGAGGTGATTGAAGAATTGGTGCCGTTCTCTTTAAAGTCATCTTTATTCAACACTGGGACTTTAGGTTGGAGTTTGAACACTTCAGTCAACAACTTGTTGGACTTGACGATCTCCTGTTGTAAAAGCAAAGCCAATTGGAACTTGTCGTCTGGCAATCCCTTTGTATCAGATACTGAAGAACTAGTCTCGAAGTGGCTCAATCTGTGTCTAATTGCCTTCAGGTAGACCGCTTTGAAAAGTTGGGTTTTTTTGTCTAGTTTTTCTTTCTTTTGTAAGACTTGGAATGTCAAGTCATTCAAGAAGCGGCTGATTTCGTCCTGAACAATTCTATCCCTTTTAATATCTAAAACCTGCAAGTCATTTTCCATGTCTTTGATGAGATAGTCTAACTTGAAGATCTTTAGGATCAACTTTTGCTCCGCAACCTTCAAGCCTTGGAACTTAGAGTTGATGTTCATCAATTTCAAAAGTTTCTCGTCTTTCTCGTTCAACTCCTTATCAATCAAAAATTGTAACTCGGTGAGCTTTTCTGTAATCAAATTGGAGGTGGAGTTCGTCAAATTTAAAGTCATTTTACTGTAATACAATTGACTTTCAAAGCTTTCAGAAATACCAGCTCGTTCACTCATTAGGAATTGGTCTTTGGTGGCTTGTGAATCGTCTTGGTCGTTCTCTAACTTCAAAACATAGTTATGAGAAGCCAAGTACTCTTCCACTGAGTAGTTCACCAAGTTTTTCCTACCGAAATCGATAAACTTATGGTAGTTTATAAGCACCTTGATTAACTTCTTATTCAAATTATAGGCAATAAGATGGAAGGCAGTATTGCCGTCTGAATCTTGATGATTGATAAACTTCCGTATCAATTCATTGGAACTGACATCATTGTTATTGAACTCTTGGAACTCTATTATCTTAGAAAACAACAGTTCAATGTAGTACCTCGCAATTCTTTCTTTGTTCTTGAGATAGTTGGCCAACTGAGAGTCTTCATTTCCATTGAAACTTTGCTCCACCATGTTTTGTGGAGGAGATACGGACAATGCAATATGATGCAATACAGTTTTGTTGTAGTTATCAATTGATAATATTGAGTCAAATAGCAAGTCCAATAATTGTGGGAAGTTCTTCAATTGATATGAATTGCTAAATTTTATTAAGAACATCAATGGAGTCTCGCCGTTGTTATTCTTCAAGCTGGAATTGATTATGTTGGGGAAACTGTTGACCAAAAATTCGATCATTGTCTCATTTGCCATCGAACAAGCCCAGTGAAAAATGGTATTGCCATCATTATCTATCGGTTGATTAATATTGATTTTCGACATTGGCTGTGGAGGATTAAGTAAGTTTTTCGGTATCACCGTATCTTTATGTTTCTTCTCCACCTTGGAGCCACCTGCATCAGCTGATGGAGTCAGGGATCCTTGCAGCTGATTATTATCTTCAAGGAAAAAATTCAACAAGTTTGTGAAATACTCACTATACACCAGATCGTCCTTGAATGACCGTAGTTGATTGTTCTGTTGTGGATGGTGATATTGTGAAAGTCCGTAGGGATCATGAGAGTTCATTCTAGCATAAGGGGCCATCAATGCGGCACCTCCTGGTGTCTGGAATTGTGATTTTGAGTATTGGTGATTTTGATTATGATTATTGACGATTCTTTCGAAAGAATTACGAGGAGTTCCAAACAATTCTTTTCCTGAAAGAAACTCTTCGTCCTCGTTTATATCATCCATATCGTCACTACTATTATCCACCAACTCTAAATCCTCATCCTTTACGTTTTTGTGATTCAACTTAGTGGGATGCTGGCTCATATGATTGGCCATGACTGACAAGGCATCTTGCTCAGTATCCTGCCTTGCAGCTTTTCTGAAGCTGGTGTTATTTGATTCTGCCACTATGGGAGTAGTATCATTATGTCTCAAAGCTGGTGGCTGGTTCAACGTGACCCTTTTTGGTCTTCCTCTCTTCCTTGGTGGCTCGTTAATGGAGTTAGTGGACTTGGACTTTCGAGCTAATTCATAGTTGGAATTGTTTCTGTTGGCCACATTCGATGCCGAGGCATGGCTGTGCTTGGGTGCTGGGGGTGGAGTTGCCGACTTTCCTTCTATGTAAGTGAAGTCGAAAATGGGTTTTAGCTCGTCATAGACACCAAAGGTCTTGGCCAAAGAAACCCCCAAATTCAAGGGAATGTACGTCCCCTGGTACTTTCCGTAGCCTCCCTGGACCTTTTCATGGACCCCCGTTTGCACATCTTTTTCCAATATTCTCGTTCTTTTGGCCTTGGGGAATTTGGCAATTTTTAGGATGTGAGTAGCATTAATCCAGGAGTCGGCCTTTCGTCTCATTATAGGGCCCTCGGACGTCACATACTCAAACACCGGCACGTTGGAGTACGTGGCTGAATATATCTGTTTGTCACTCATAGGTAGACAAGACCTCTAGTCAGTATTGTTTGGTCGTTGAATACAATCCTGTGGGTACCAACTTTACAGCTCTGCGAATGAATTGAATGGATAGAAACACGCAAAATAGATCTAGCAAGCTTTTTGGCGTGAGTGTATTTGTTCTAGCGAGTTCTCCCTTATCGAATTGTCTTCGTTCCAACAATTTGTCTTTCTTCAATGATGTTGCGAGGGTCTGGGCTGAAACAGTAAAACTTGTTGATAGCTAACAATGTTTCGCGGACAAAAGGTGGAAACAGGGGTGGTTTTGTGTAATTTACATATATGATAATGATAATTTACATAAGTGGCAGCCAGTGGGGCCAGGGTCTAGGGCCGGTAGGCCGAGTCCAAGGGCCTATGCAAAAAGGACTTTGAACAATCTATAAAGGATGGATAAAAGGAGGAGGCTCAACGCCAAGCCGATGTAGCCTACGTACTTGGTCAATAGCTTCATGGAACTGTCTAGTTGGTTCTCCGACAACGGGATGGAAATAACATGCTCGGCGGCTTCAAAACACACGTTACGTCTCTTGATGATTTGGCACTCAGGAGGACTGATTTCTCTCTTTAGAATCGCTCTTCCTAGTAAGATATTGGTGTATTGTTGAAGGGACGGATCGAAGGTGTTGAAACCTTTTTCCAACACCACCGCTTCCTTTTCGAATCCGGAGGTGATTTTCTCGATCTTCTTGAGCTGTTTCATAATGCTGGGGCTGATTTCTTGAATGGAGTTCAAATTGTCAGCAATGGTAGATAGGTTTATTAGGTACAACAGCTTTTTGACCGAGTTGATTATTGATTTAGTTTGCACTAGTAAGAAAGGAATGAGCAACTTCTTTAGGTTGTCGAACTTCTCAAAGAAGAACTCAATGCAGTATAATGTCAGGTATATATCATCAAAGGTGGTTTGGGTGAGTTCGAGTAGATTGGACGTCATGGGCTTGATGATATCCTCGTAGGATTTGGTTTGCCATTTATTATTAATCAACACCGACTCATCGCCGTATCTCCCAAACATAGAGTTGAACTCGGTCTCTAGAGCAGCGATATTGATTCGGGACTTTGTGGTCTTTGAAGTTATATCATCGTAATTGGGAATCTTCTTTAGCAACGTTCCATAAATAATTATGATATCACTGTAAAGGTGAACAATGTTTTTGAGATTAAGCAAAAGCTTGTAGATGGCATTATTTAGGCAATATTTGAAAAGCTTCAGGTGAGACATTAGTAGCACCGTGTCTGTCTCGCTGAGCTCTTCAAGCTCCAAATGGATCTTTCGATCTCCTATCGTGTATGTCATTTATTATGGTTTGGGGTATTTCTCCTGATGGAGACTCTTCTTCGGTTGTGAAACTTTCGCGAAGAAGCCAATTGTTAGACATGCCATTCAAATCAGGCTAGACACCGGCCAGAGGCTGGATATCGGCCGGGGTTTGCTTGTAAGGTGACAATTGCTTAAGTGGGCCGAGACAAGTGGAACGGGGGCACATTAGGTGATTTCATTTAAGAGAGTGAGGTCCACCTTGAAGATTACATTGGCAATTCCTGGCTTTATTTAGTGTCTATGATCCTGATATTGAGCTGTAGTGTTAGTTACATAGAAGGTAATGATAGGTGATTTTTGCAGGATTTTTTGGTATTGTTTACCGTAGTACTATTGTGGTATCATCGTGTTATTTCATTTTTTGCAAACTTCGCAAGTATTGGAGTATATACATTTATTTTAATGCTTGATTGAATGTAGTATCTGGAAATTTAATTGTAGGGATTTTGTGAAGTTGGATGCTGCTAAAATTCCTTCTACCGAAGACTTCGAGGCCAAACCCGTCGCAACACAGCGAGTATCTGACAAGAGAGTCCTTTAGCAAGAGTAACTTTAACTTGGTTTCCCAAGCTTTCACTTGGGCCCTTGAAGTATTATTTTACCCTCATATATCCACACTTAGTTGTAACCTCTCAACACAGGTTTCATCAACTGGCCAATCACCTACTTGAACAATAAGATAGAAAATCCCTTCTCTTTGGCAACAAGAGATTCCATGGTTGGGATTTCTTCATAAAATGCCTTTATGGCCAAGTTGGTAAGGCACCTCACTAGTAATGAGGAGATCGTCAGTTCGAATCTGGCTGAAGGCATATTTTTTTACAATATACTTGAATTTTCAGTTCGCGAGATAACAGAGAAGAGCATCAATACGCTATATTTTTAGTTCACTATTGTTTGACTGTAAAAGAGCATAGAGTAACTGGAAACACAGAGGATGTCACAGGAATCTCGAATAACTAGCGAGAAAATCATTGCAGATTCCTTGAGTCATCAAATAAAACTTGAAAAACCTCAACAGTCCATAGAAGACTTGGAAGAGCTACAGTCTCTCCAGCTCACCAAAAGAAGAGAATACGAACAGCAGCTCAACAAGAATAGATTGAACTATGGTCAATGGATACGTTATGCTAAATGGGAAATAGAGTTCTGCCATGATTTTAAACGTGCAAGATCCATTTACGAAAGAGCATTGCAAGTGAATGTGGAACATGTACCATTCTGGATCAACTATATTAAGTTTGAATTGTCAAATAACAACACAAATCATGCAAGAAACCTTCTCGATCGAGCAGTGGCCACTCTTCCCAAGGTTGACAAGTTTTGGTTCTTATATGTCCAAACAGAAGAAACCCTCCAGAACTTCAATAAGGTACGACAGCTCTTCAAGAGTTGGGTGGGTTGGAAGCCTCCAGCTACAGTATGGGATGCCTATATCAATTTTGAAAGGCGTTATAATGAAGAAGAGAATGTGAGGTCCATTTTCAAACACTATGTTCAATTATACCCGCAAGGAAAGACATGGCTAAGCTGGATTAATTTCGAACTTAGTGTAAATCATATCCAGTTTACACGGAATGTATTTGAGTTGTCAGTAGACAGCTTGTTAAAGTCCCAGCCCAACGACGAAAATCTATCTACCATAGTTGAAAAATGGACTTCATGGGAGTTCAAACATGAAGAAACTCAAAGGGCCAATGAGATATTCAGATTGATTTTGGATAAATCGAAATTCCAGTTCGACACGGATCAATATCAAAATTTATTGCATGTTTTCACCAAATTTGAATCCAAATTTGGTGATGAGAATTCCCTTACAGCTAATGTTCAATTAAAACGTAAATTGAAGTATATTTCAAACATAGAAAAGAATCCTCAAGATATAGATTCTTGGTGGTTGCTTTTGGATCTTTTGCACGGTGATGAGCTTGTTGAGTATCTAGAGAAGGCAATCTCTGCTCAAAATGTTCCTCAAGATACATCTAAAACCATCGTTTGGAGAAGATATATATTCCTATGGATTAGATACGCTTTTTACCAAGAATTCACCCTAAACGACATCGACAAGGCACGTGAAATATGGAACAAATGCTTGAAGGTTATCCCCGACCTGTTTACCTTTTCTAAAGTGTGGATAGAGTATAGCGAGTTTGAAATCAGATGCAGTGAAGATGGGATCAATAAAGCTAGAAGGATATTGGGAAGAGCAATAGGGCTGATGAAACGACCAAAGGACAAAATCTTCAAGCACTATATAGAACTCGAAACGAAACTCGGTGAATGGGACAGGATAAGAAAGCTATATGAGAAATGGTTTGAATCAAGTTTGGTCAACAACTCTAAAGCTTTGAAGGTATTGCTTGAGTACATAGACTTCGAGAAAAGTTTACAGGAGTTCGACAGAGGTGAAGCGTTATTCCAGCTCGGTCTTCAGTTGATGAATACAGACTTGGTTCAAGACAAATTGACTCCGTTTGACTACCTCTATATTTCGTTTATCAACTTCTACAAGGAGCAGTTCGAGTATCCCAAAGCCAGGGAGCTCTTTGAGGATCTATTGACTGAACATGACGACGTTAAGGTATGGATATTCTATGCAAACTTCGAGAGCTCAATTCCAAATGACAAGCAGTTGGAAGAGTTCAGTGCCAATACAGAAGAAGAGTTCACGTTCGAATTAGAAGAGACTCAAAAGAAAAGCACACGGAAGGTATTCGAAAGGGCGTTGGATCACTATAAGAAACTGGAAAAGGACGAAGAACGTGTTATCATTCTTGAAGCCTGGAAGAGTTACGAAGAGGCCAATGGTGATGACGAATCTGTGGAGACGGTCCAAAAGAAGTTCCCAGAGATCGTCAAAAGAACCAAAATCGTCGACAACGTCAACAGAGAGTATTTGGAATACGTTTTCCCCGAAGATAAATCTGCAATTCCAAACTTAAGCAAATTCTTGCAGAATGCCAGGAACTGGGCATCGTCAATCTCATAGTCGATTAGATTGTATATTAGTTTGGGTGTAATGATATAGATTTAATTAGGACAGTACTTGAGGTATCATCAACTCAGTTTTTTCAACCACCTCTCAATGTTAACACCAAGTGCAACGAAGCACCAGCAGTAATACCACTTTCCTGGATGGTTGCCTCATCATTCAAAGAGTTTCCCCCGAAAATTAATCTTTGCTGGGAAGGAGGAATACCTTCTTTCTCCTCCATGAGCTCCTTAACATGTATCAATTTGTCCGAAGGCTCAACATCAATAGGAATATCTCTACCAGTTAAGGTCTTGACTTTGATCTGCATTTTTAACGATGATACTGCCAACAGTAGGGTTTATGTTTTATAATGCGCACCAAGTTTTCTTCGATTCCGTAGATGTTGCCGACTCCCATAGTAAAGGACTTGGACTATGACAAGGTGTATGAGCCTTCTGAAGACACTTTTCTTCTACTAGATTGCTTTGAAGACGAACAGTCCTTTTTGTCGGAGAAATTTGCCTCTTCTACGCCCCTTGTGACAGAAATTGGCTCTGGCTCTGGCATGGTAACTAGCTTTTTGATGAAAAATATACTTCCCGATGCATACTACGTCTCCACAGATATCAGCCCACATGCGTGTGGTTCCAGCTTGGATACTATTCTCGTCAACAACCCCAAGTCGGCCAAAATAGACGTCTGCCAGATGAGCCTAACCACTGCGATGGTTGCGAAGACCATTGACTTGTTGGTGTTCAACCCCCCTTATGTTCCAGCAGAAGCAGTACCCAACGTTCCGGAACAAGAGAATGACGACACGTGGCTTGATTTGGCGTTGTTGGGAGGAGAGGATGGTATGGAAGTCACTTGGCACTTGCTTGACCGTTTGCCTGAGATACTCAGTGAGAATGGAATGGCATATATTCTTTTTTGTGCACGGAATAAACCAGAGAAGGTGAAAGTGGAGATGGAGAACAGAGGCTGGCTTGTAGAGAAGATGATTGAGCGGAAGGCTGGCTGGGAAGTGCTTAGCATTTTACGATTTATGAGAAAGTAGACGACATAATAGACAATTAATATACATCTTTCAACAGGCTAGGGATGGCTCAGTTTTGCCAGCAAAGTCTGGATACCTGCTATCTAACGTAGACGGGCTCACAGATCGGCTATGGGCTTCTCAGATGACACTTGTAATGATTTCACCGAGCTGGTTACCTCCAACTCATCGGTCGCATTAACTGAAAATATTCCATCTCCACACACATCATGTATCAAGGATCCTGGAACGATAGAAGATCCGATTCCAATAGTTCAGCACGAACAGCACCTGGACTAAATTCAGGTGTCCGGGATAGAGGGAGGCCCATAAGTAAAGCTGACAACAGGTATGCCAGTTACAGCTCTTATTCATCTGAAACTCCAAGTGAGGGCTCTGGGAAGACTTTTTGGTCGGGGGAACCAAATCGATTTAAAAGCTTTCAGGACAAGCAGCTAGACACCATTATTGCTGGACACTTGACCAGTGAACAAATAAGTGCATATCAGCAGTTTTTCCGAGTGGAAGAGATCTCTGCTATATTGAGAACTGCTCAACAGAATCGCCAGGAATTATTGAGTTTGTTACCTTCAGGAAACCCCCAGAACACTGCCTTGAAAAGAGAGCCTTCACCTCCTCCCAAATATGACAATAATGGTAATAGGACCAATACTCGAGAGGCTAGAGTTCGTGAAGCTTTGGAGAAGGAAAGACATTATTTAGTAGAGTTGGCAGCTGGTAGCATCAAAGATTATGTACCGCCTTTTGACTATCAGAAATCACAGAAAACCATGGAGAAGTTGTATATTCCAATCAAAGACTACCCAGATATCAACTTCGTTGGATTTTTGTTGGGGCCAAGAGGGAATACCCTAAGGAAGTTGCAAGAAGATAGTGGTGCTAAATTGGCTATCAGAGGAAAGGGGTCTGTCAAAGACGGGAAATCGACAAATTCCAGACTGTTGACGGACTTTAGTGCAAGTAACTCAGAATCTACGGAGGATGACTTGCATGTGTTGATAACAGCCGACAGTCAGCTGAAAATTGCTAAGGCCATCCAGCTCACTAATGAGATCATTGAGAAGATGATCAGTTCTCCTGTCCATCAGAACGATCTTAAGCGTGAACAGTTGAGAGAGTTGGCTGTGTTGAATGGTACACTAAGAGAGACGAAACCTTTTGATCCTAACAGGTTCTCCAAGGAGAATAGCGGACCTAGTTTCGATATTACTAAAATTGTATGTAAGGTTTGTGGGAATGTTGGCCATTTTGCTCGAGATTGTAAACATAGACACGACAATGGGGAAGGCCAAAATGAAGCCGGGTCTACCAAAGGTGACAATGTTCCAGAAGCTGATAGACTGCACGATCCTGAAGATTCGCTTCCTCCATGGAAGAAGACAAAGACCGAACACACCATTAATGCCCCGGCACCATTTATCAAACCATCTCTGACTCCTCAGGCTCCTCCACCAGGATACAAAGCCCCACCTCCTGTCAATCTCATCCAAAAGCCCCCACCACCGTCCTCGGTGCCACAAAAACCACCACCACCTGCATCTGTTGCTAGTCAAAAACCACCACCACCACCAACTTCTGAAAGCATTCAAAAACCACCACCACCACCAACTTCTGAAATTCGAAAACCTCCACCACCACCAACGGAAAGCATTCAAAAACCACCACCACCACCTCCCGAAAAAGTCAAGCCTGCTCCTCCTCTGAACTAAAGCTCAGCAACTAGCAACGTAATATACAAATAACGATTCGAAAACTGTAATTTAGTAGTCAGAAGAGTACATTTCGTACTTCTGGAGACACATTTGTAGACCAAAAAAATTTCCGATGCCGGGAGTCGAACCCGGGTTTGCTCTGTGAAAGAGAACCGTGCTAGCCGTTACACTACATCGGATAACTTCTAGTAAAAAGATCGTTAGTTACAAATCAATGTGGTATTTGACCACCACTTACAAGTTGTAAAGTAGCCATCTGATAGCTGCATAAACATGTGTGGTAATAGGAGCTAAAACTGGGGATTCATGGGCCACATTGATGTAGCTATTCACTCTCAAAAAAATCTAGGGCCCAATTAATGGCTTTGTAACAACCCGTCCTAGCTGCTAAGAGATAGATCGTAGCTACGAAGAGATAGAAAGGTAAAGCATCGTACCTTGTGTAAGAGGATAATCAGGTAATATGTGTTTAGTGCTAATTGTTGATTTAAAAAGTAGGCATGTCCAAAAGGCATCAACAACCGAATTCTTTAGAGCATGAGCTGATTTGAGTATAAGAATGAATGGTTGATTGGACGCATAAAGCTACAGTAAGTGTTAGTAGCAAAGGGAGAAGGTCCAAATTCGATCGTGATATCGCTGTCTTCTATCAAATTTATCTCAGCTTGTTTGGGTTCAGTGGGTGCAAAAGCTTTTGCAGAGGAGCAGTTGGAATGAACAGCAAATAATGACAGATATACGACACCCATGGACCTGTTCATAGAGCTAGTCCAGGTGTCGATTTCAATCTCCTCAAGATCTGGTAGTATAGGTGTTTTTCTCCAGATTCTGAAAAGCCGTTCAGTTACAATCACTTCATAACCCACAATCGAAACCAAAGAAAAGGCAAACGAGTTCTTCCTTTGCCGGGGCCTTTTGAAACGCTTCGGCCCTTTCTTCTTTCTTGGTTTTCCCAATAGTGTAGCGAACCTCAGGCTCCTCTTATAAGCATTCATTAGTAAAAGCTAAAAGGCTCCACAAACCACAAGCCCGAAATCTCTACGGTTCAAAAAAAAGCACCAAACTGTCTTTTATATGTATTTGTTTAAATACTTATGCAAGGAATATTCTGAGTGAGTGTAATTGTATTGTACATTATTTGTGATCATTATCGATTATTCTGTTTAAATTGGGAACTTCTTAATCTTTGTTGACCAAATCTAAGTTTTCGTAAACTGCTCCAGCAGATTTGTATAATTCAGAAGCAGTAACTCCCTTCTGGGAAGCTTCGTTGTCCTTCAACTGTTGTAACATTAATCTGACTTTTTCTCTTTCCTTGTAGCCATGCAAACACTCAAAGTAATCGTCAAATTGGGGAAGACATTCTTTCTTAGAAACAGTGTCAGCAGACGTGTAGCAAGCAGCTAATGTCTGGAATTCATAGAAACACTTTCTAGTACCACCGGATCTGGAATATGGTTGCATTTTGGTTTCCAAGTCTGCTCAAGTGTGCAATTATTAAATGAAATAACTCTATTGGACCGTTGAAAAATTTTGGTGAGAAGTTGAAGATAGTGGTACACACACGAAAATCAATAGCAGTCGAGTCTATATTAATATACAATGATACGTTATACATAGGCTAAAAGTTCCCGGATGCATTCCTTGACTTGGTAATACAAAGGTCCAAATTGCCCTTTGATTTCTATGTCACCTGTGTCATCTGCGTCGCCATTTCCGTAGGTGATTTTACTTATTGCGATGGTATCGTTCACCACCAACGTACCTTCACCTTTGAACTCAGCATTCAAGTTCTTACTCATGAGCTTTCTTTTAAGCTCAGGAAGCCGAACATTACCTATGGCTAGCTTATTTTTGTTGATGCCTGAGGCCGATGCACTTGTTGCAGTAGGGTCAATGGCCTTCAAGGTGAACTCACTAGACTGGTTCAATACGTCATTTATAGTTCTCTGTCTCTTGTGGTATAGTTTCTTATAGCGTACTTCCAACTGTCCTTGAACTTGTGCTACACGGTAGCTTCCGTCTATGGAATGCCACTTCAATTCGTCTACCACTGTGTCATCCAATTTGACTTCGAAATCTCCGATATTTAACCCATTATCATCGTTTCCGATACTGATTGTACTATTGCACTCAATAGAGAAGATTTCCATCTTATTGGTCTTGATGTTTCCCAAGTTTCCAGCTCTGATAGCCTCCAAAGACATAAATCTAACTGACTTCAAGAGGGAATTTTTGGTCTCAGCCTGTTGATTCTGGGCTTGTTGCTGTTTTAAAAGCTGATCAATCTTGAGCCGACCATTGGCTTCTGCGTTCTCTATGGCACTAGAATCAATACTAGTATCAGGCAACAAAAATAAATTCAAGGGCTTCAACGAGGAGATGATTAAACTCAACGATCTCAAGTCTACCAACCCAGACAAGTCAACGAAAGATAGACCGCATCTGATTTGGACTTTTTGCAAGTTGTTAGCGGAGTAAGTGGAGCCTGTCGACAGAATTTCGACTCTTTTACGAGGACGGAACAAGGAATCAAGGTTGTTCTTGATGATGTCGTTATTCAAGATTTCTTGTGGGGTCAATTTGTTCTGGGTTTGTTTGTCGTCACGAGAGTCATCATTAGTACCCCAGTTACGGGCATTAGCTCTTTTGTTTTCCAAACTAAACTTCGTGTTCGTCTCATCCTTTTTCTCAAAGTCCTTAGGATTGATAACTGCTCCGTAATCATCAAAGTCTTGTTTATCCTTGTTAGCAAAGTATGGAAACATGGCATGTCTGGGTCTTAATTTGTTGCTGATTTTTATGTCCAATGGTAAGTTTTGCTCAAAGGACGTCTTGATACTCTCAGTCACAAGGGCTTCTTGAGCAGCAGCCTCATCCAATAAAGAAGCATTGGCTACAGTACCATTGGGTACAACCTTTACAGCTACCTCAGATTTTCCATTTTCCCCCTCGGATGACTCTTGACTTGGTGTTGTAGCCTGACTTTCTGCATCATCTGCCACCTTTTCAACAGCTTCGTCATCATCCACATCGTCGTCCTCAGAGTCAGAACTGCTGTCATCATAATCTTCACCTGTCAAGACCTTGTTCTTACGATCTCTGACTTGTTCGATCAACTTTTGTTTTCGCTTGAAATTGATTCTCTCTCTGAAATCAGTCAATTCGTTACCCACCAACTCTTCTTCTACAGTCCAATTATCTAAATCAAGCTGTGTCTCCAATGGAACCGCAATTCCATCTTCCACGTTACCGTCGTTTCTTGATTTGCATAGCTTGACCCACTCCTGGTACAATTTATGATTGTCGTTGTTGTCATAACCAAAATGGGTCTTTTCTGTCAATATAATCGTGGTTTTTTCATCGTTACACAACACTCTCAAAGCCTCTGACGATAGTTCACCGTTATTCAAGTCTACTCCCGATGTGAATACAACTTTGGGTCCAGCTAACTGAGTCAACTCGTTCGGAGTGGAAACTAGGTCTACTTTCGATGGATCGAAAGGGAAATGATTTCTGTTTCCCGAGTTGGAGACTATAGAATTTGCGTTTTCTAACTCTTTGGAAAGCCCTGGAGACATCCACTCCAACAAATTGGTAGCATATCTCAACACATTTGTTCCACTGTACGACAAGAACAACACAGGGATTGGTGCACTTTGAAGATGCTCATCCACCAAGTGTAGCAACTCCAAGAAACGCCCACTGATGGTGGTTGGCAATAACACAGTTCCACCGTTCGCAAGAGTAGCATCCACCAACTGCAAAAATTTCTCTGCCCTTTTTTTATGTGACATGCTGGAACCTACGTCAGTCCCCGTGATTAAAGCTGTAGGTCTCACCAACTGTGAAAGGGGATTACCAGTAGAGGATGATAAGAAACTGGCAGCACTCAAAAAGGAGTCTTTAGAGTGGTTCCAACTGGGGGCATAGATGATTTTTTCCAACTTCCTTTGGATGAGCCAAAAACTTCCACCTAGAGTGTGCCCCGAATTGTAGGGTGTCACAACGAGCCTCTCCAAGGCACTGGTCGACTGGTAGTACTTCAAGTTCAGGATTCGGTCGAAATACTCGTCCACGTCGCTGACCTCCAAGATTGCATCTTTCAAAGGTCCAATGAGCCCCACCGAACGGTATAGTTCGACAGTCGACACCCGTCCCAATTGGCTCACAGCCGACGTGGCATAAACCTTTATGTTTCTCATCAACTCTGGGAACTTGTAACATAATAGCACGTATCCACCAAGAAATTCAGGCGTGGAGTGAGATAAAAGCATCAAGTTGACCAGCTTCAAGGTGTCTTGTAAATGGTCCAAATCATGATGATTTTTCCCATTCCAAGAAGGGTCAGCCAATATCCTGATATCCCCGTCAATTGTCATCAACGAGGCCTTGGATGAATGGCCATCCGGCGGCGTCAACAACGTAAATGTGAACATCTACAATGGATTTCGAGGTTTTCAGATTGAAAAAGTCGATGTGCGAATTTATCGTTTGCAAAGAAATGGATCATAAAATGGTGTCTATTTGTACAATTAAAAACTTGGTTATGTATACGAAAACGGGAACTAGTGATCGAAGTTGATACTAGTTCTGGTGTGGTAGCTCATAAGGGTTTCTGCCTGGGTTAATCCCGGCAATTCATGAGTGGTGCTGATTCTAGTCAATGCGCCTCCACTCAATTCTCCATTCCTCAACATCTGCTCTCTGAGCTTGTCAAGTCCGATAGGCTTGTGGAAGGTGTTGTTCATTTCCTTGGAAAGGGTGTTTCCTCTTGACCTGGTGATGGTGGTTTTTCTCTTGATGGTTTTAAAGGTTCTGGTGAAAGGGTTTTGCTCTTTGGTACCGGAACTGGCCTGAGAGCTTACACTTTGCAATTCTTCTTCAAATTTAGCCAATGCTTCTGGATCAATTTGGTACAACTCTTTCAACAATCTGTGTCTTTCCACATCCTCGAGGTTTGTAGGATCATATCCTTGAGGGTAATCATCGAAATCACCTTTTCTGACCTTTTCTTTGATGATATCAATGTCCTTGGGCTTGAAGTTACGCATCAAGAAATCAAATGTGAACCTAGGCAACAAACAGATGACAAAACTCATGAAATAGACACACCACAAAGACAAGGTTCCCAAAACTTGAGAACCAGCTTTGTAGAATTCGCCAGCATACACTCTAGAACTCCATACACCTGTCCAGAAAAATACCACTAAAATCGAGAGGGCATAGATAATCAAACTGATATAATCCCATCTGTACTGGTGTAACAATACATATAAATCACAAGCCGTTACACAGATAGCACAGCAAACCACACCTTGCCAGAATCTGTGGTCCACAGCCAAAGCTTGAGGGTTCTGGAAAGATACCCTAAATGTCAAATACACAAAGAAGAATGAAACCACCGACTGGTAGAACCCATCAAACATGTACCAAGCAAACTTCGTCTGAGACCAATCTTTTCTTAAAATACCCGATCTATACAATTGAGGTACAAGCATTGATACGGTGTCAGAAACATCTTGGTCAAACACAGCCAAGAAGATGATCGGTAAGGAAGTGAAGGCCAAGTTGTAAAACATCAAAAATGTGTACTCATAAAAGTAAGACCCATCGAAGTCATTGTAAATACCATACCAGAAACACGTGAAGGTGAAAACCACGTTCTTATAAAAGAAACAAGGTACCATCTCGGCCAATCTCTTGTACGACCACCGACCGTGAACCAACAACAATCTACTCAAAAATCTGAATTGAGCAATGGAATAGTCGGATGACATAACAGCTTGACGACCTTCTTCACCGGCAATACCAACACCGACATCAGCAGATTGAATCATTGAAACATCGTTAGCTCCATCACCAATAGCCAAAGTCATAACCTTCAAGTCATTCTTCACCAAGCTGACAACTTGGGCTTTTTGAGCAGGAGATACTCTACAACAGATCACAGACATACATTGTTTGCCCAAAAACAAGAACTTCTTTCTCAAATGAAGCTGCTTTTCTGTCAATTTTCCATCAATGCTGGTACCGAATACGTGAGCCAAAGCAGCCCCATCAATTATGAGACCCAAGTTTCCCTCAGGTGTCGAATGATCATCGATGGCTGCTTTGATTAAGTTGTCAACTGACTCTTGGGATAAATCACTCAACCCAAGATCTTCTTGCAAGTACTTAGACACCAAATCGTCCACAAAGTCAACGTTCGAAGGATCTTCCTCATCGGGTCTGACAACCAACAACTTCATATCGGTATTCAACAAATTACAACTGAAACCTATATTAATGGCGGTTTCAATACGATCTCCAGTCAAAACCCAAAGTTTGATACCGGCCTGAGACAATAACGAAATAGAATCTGGGACACCCTGTTGTAATCTATCCTCAATTGCAGTACCACCCAATAACGTTAAGTCAATTTCCACTTCTTCACTCAACTCTTCAAGACGGTCATCACGATCATCCTCAATTGAGGATTTAACTTCTCTATAACGCTTTATCCACTGGTCAAAGAAGTACGAATCCACTTCTTTTTCAGCGATACACAAGGTACGTAAACCTTCTTTGGCAAACTCCTCCAAGTGCAAAGCAGTTTTTGAGATCACATTAGACGAGTTAGTTGACTTATTTAATCTCTGGAAAATTACGTTATCGGCACCCTTACTAATCAATAAGATCTTGCCTTCGGGAGTTTTAATAAAACAGGACATTCTCTTTCTGGCGGAAGTGAACCCTATGATTTCTAATAATTCAAATTTCTGTTCTTCACCATACACCTCAAGAATTAACCAATTTCTTTGTCTTTCTTTGAAAACAATACCCAAATCTCTAGCTACAGCTACCAATGCAGCTTCATCAGGGGATTCAGCTTTAAAGTCCCTCAAAGTATCATCTTCCGGGTTGGTTTCTGTCATTACTGTGTGACACAATGCCAATGCCAACATAAATTTCTCATTTGCAGCTTTCTGATTCTTGTTAATGGTTTCAGGGACAATAGTGTCTTTGATGTACTGACTGGAAACGAAAGTCAACCTATCTTCTCTAAATTGATCATTCATAGAGTATTTATTGATATCATCGACCATTGTAGCCCTATCATCTCTAATCCGATTTTTCCACAATTCCACTTGCTTTATAACGTCAACACCATTTCTCCTATCCAACCCTTGCTTCGCCTCAGAGTATGCAAGTCCATAGGACACACCGTTGATAGTTGTCTTCTTGAATTCCATGACGTTTTGGGTTAAAGTACCAGTCTTATCACTGAACACGTACTCTATCTGACCCAAGTCATCAGATATATTCCAGGACTTAGGCACACAAGGGTAATCTAGTTTCTCATAATACATCTTGATATCAGAAAAAATGAAAAAAGCTTGACACGTCTTGATGATTTCAACCGAAACATATAAGGAAATAGGAATTAAGGATTGATAGATAATCAAGGCCACGAAGAAAGATATCACACCATTTACAGCAGGAGAAGAACCATATGCTTCGAACTCATAATAAACCCTTGATGTGTCGTCTTTATCATAGAAAACACCGTTGACAACAGCATGCACAAAGTTCAATATAAATACAAGGGCAAAGTTAATGTAGACAGACAAGTTCAATTCTCTTGAAATTCTAGAAGCTTTCGTTGGTGTAATACCCGAGTTCAGCATAATCTTGGATTCTTCACCAGTGTATATCACCAAACCGATCACCCATTTGGTGTTTCTAAGAGTAGAACCTCTTAACATGACGTTGTCGTTATTAGCAGACTCCTTTTCATCAGAGTTCAACAAATTTCCATTTTTATCGAAGTCTTCGTAATGAATCGTACCCTTAAAAGAATACAAATTAGGATTAGGACCATCACACTCGAGCCAGAACTTGGTGTTGGCCAAATCATTCGAATGCTTCAAGTGATGAAGACCTCCAGCTTCCAAACATTTCTTGTTTTTCAAGTTGGTTTCACCATCCAAGTTCTTAGTTTCAATGAAACAGTTTCCTTCGGCATCAGACGAGGAAACGATGATCATATCAGCAGGGACCTCTTCATTGGCCCTCACTCTTATAAAATCTCCCACACTCACATCCTTCCAGCATTTGTTCTTGAACTTGAAATCTTCCTCTTTCCCGTAGTTTTCACGGATTAACGTTGGATTGATGAGTGAATGGGCTATATCCTTTGGCTTGATAGAAAACTGATGAGACATTCTAGCACCGCTTTGGAAAGAAGACCTGTATCCATTTTCAGCAATAGAGGCCTCAGAAACAATCGTGGAAACTCTTCTCAATTCGGTGCTCTTGAGCTGGGCTCTTCTACGGACGTATTCTTGCTTCGTATTCTTGTCAGCGAACACATAAATGGCAGCTTTCTTGAGGCCCCGCATGACTGCTCTGACCCATCTGGTGTTGGCTTTCTTGAACTTTCTCCAGGAACTAATATTGTCTTTCAACACATTGGAATTATGGACCCCCTGAAGTAAGTGGATGGGGGAATTGTTCAACTCGTAGTCACTGGAGCCTCTTTTGTAATCTTCAAAGGCATCTCTGATAGCCGTAATAACTACAATCACAATTAAAGGCACCGCAGCTAATCCTGGATTGGGAACACCGAAAATCTGGAAAATACCCAAGATAATCAACAACAAGAAATAGGTGTTGGCAGCATTTCTAAACTGAAACAACAAGTTCTTGGGCAAAAAACTCAACACAGTGTATTTGGTGGTTCTAATCTTGTTTCTCGAGTAGGCTAAGATGGGCAGGCCATCGGGATACTTCATGACATCGGGCAACTCTTGGTTGACAAAAATGTACCTCGGGGTCTTCAAGTAGATTTGCTTCATGTAGGCCGGCATCGGAGCCAATCCCTTGTTGTAAAAGAATCTCTGGAGCTTCTGCTTGAAATCGGGAGGGCTGGTGGTGACCATCCGCTGCACATCGGCCGGACCCGATCTCTCGTAGCCCTTTCGATCGGAGTTGGTGCTATCGGAGCCGGTCTTCTCGTAGTTGTTGGAGGTGGGGAGCTTTTCTTCATCGGAGGCTCCACCTATTCTCTCCGACTGAGAGTAGGCGGAGGACGTTTGTTGGATATCTTCCGAAGACATCGACCGACTAAACAGCTTCGATATGGATAGGTTCGGCTGCAATTATGATATACAGCAGAAACGAAGTGTTTGTAGGAAACGTTAGCTAGCTGAGTTTAGCAATCTACAACCCACGAAGATAATCGGTTAAGGGTGATTTTAGAAGATGTAATACAGAGGTTTTTCCTGGCGTGCGATAAATTGGTAATATTTTTTTTTTCATCTATTTCGTATCAATTGCGGCACGAACGGAACGGTGGCTGGCGGCGGCTGCGACACAGACCACGAGAGACGGGGTATTAAAAGGTATAGACGGGTATCTAATTTACGTAGCACTTCCTGGGGAAGTTTCAGAGTCTGAGAGCCGACCTGGCACACATGTATGCAGTATTAAGCGACGGCATGCTCTGGGGTAGAGTCGTAGCCATCTTTGATACGTTGGGGTCTTGTAGTTGGCCCTGATGGGTGGCCTCGTCATTCTGTGCGTTGCTGTGAATTCTATCGGCGACAGCTACAGGCGCTCTGCCGCGACGATCGCCCCAAGCCACCGGTACGGTGCCGCCACAAAAGTGCCGCCCGCCGTGGGTGTGTCTGTATCGTATTGTCGACGTCGAACTTCTCAGGTGAAAAATTTTAGAATGTTTCCAATATACTCAACAACTATTAACAATGTCTATTGAAGAAATCCCCCAAGGAGCTGACATCCAAGTCATCTCTAAGAACGAAAAGAAGGCCAGAGACGCTATCAAGAAATTCGGCTTGAAGCAAATCAAGGGCATCTCCAGAGTCACCTTCAAGCAAAGAGGTAACATCATCTATGCCATTGAAACTCCAGAAGTCTACAAGTCTCCATCCGGAACTTACATTGTTTTCGGTGAAGCCAAGGTCGACGACATCAACCAGAGATTTGCTGAACAAGCTGCTGCCGCTGAGCAAGACCATGAAGGTCACGACCATGACCATGAGGGCCACGATCACTCTCACGAAGACAAGTCTCCAGAATCAATTACTGCTGATTTGGAAAAGGCCAGCTTGGGTGGTAAAGTCGAAGAAGAAGACGAAGACACCGAAGAGGTTGACGAAACCGGCTTAGACCCAAAGGATATTGAAATCATCATAGAACAAACCAAGGTCTCTAGAGCTAAGGCTGTCAAGGCTTTGAGGAAGCACGATGGTGACATGGTCAATGCTATTATGGAATTCGCTTAAACACCTATAGGTAATTAACATGTACTTGACTTACATATTTCTCGTAGACATCTCTGCTTCTGGCCCTTCTTTGACTGGAGGCTGTAGACCTGGGGTTTCCTCTACTGGAGGCAGTAGACTTTCTGTGGTTTCTTTGACCGGAAGCTGAAGACCTGTGGTTTCGATAGAAGGCAGCGAACTGTCCAGTTTAACTGAGGAAGGCTCTGGGCTTGAGGTGCCCACCCCGGCATGTTCTGGGCTGTCTGTGGGTTGCACGGGCTTTGTCTCTCCAGGTCCATTCAAGAACTTGCAATAAGGACAGATGTAGGTGACTATTGCAGGGTCTTTGATGTTGGGAGGGGCCAATCCACAGTGGTTGAAGCACCTGTT
This sequence comes from Yamadazyma laniorum, assembly GCA_002109505.1. Classification (NCBI taxonomy): domain Eukaryota; kingdom Fungi; phylum Ascomycota; class Pichiomycetes; order Serinales; family Debaryomycetaceae; genus Yamadazyma; species Yamadazyma laniorum. The sequence continues at coordinate 336,993 of MVNT01000010.1, read as the reverse complement.
ACATATCAAGGCGTATCTGCTCTCAATTGAGTTGTCTTCCGAACCAATAAGCATATCGAGGATCCGATCTTGGAACGTACGCTTTGATGGAGCGGCTGGAAGTTGGGGTCCTCTTGTAGGTCTTTGACCAGAGGGGCCACTTCCAGGCACTGAACTTCCGGGAGCAGCACCTACAGCAGTACTCGCCGGAGCTTGAGAAATGCCTGTTTTCGATGGTGCCTTCTGTGAATGTCTCTGGCTGTTGTCCTGGAGCTTAGTACTTGGCTCAGGCTTCTTTCCAGGCGAATCGTACTTGGTTAGCAACTGATTCGTAGTGTTGTAGTTGGTCAACTTCTTCAATTCCTCGATCTTCGTCTTCTGCTTCTTTTTCAAGCTTTTGCCCTTTCTGTCTCTCGTTCTGATGAGCACACCGATCAACTTTCTCAGCAAGTAGGCAACCAAGAAGCCAGCACAGGGGATGCCCCCGATGACCAACAACTGAGAACGCAGCTGGTTGATGATGAACCATTTGAACGAATTGGCATGGGAGTAATTGGGAGGCAACCGCATAAACAAAAAGCTGATTGTAAGAACATAGATGATGGTGGAATAATAGGCAACACTTTTTGTGAGCTTCTTCCTTAGGTTATTTAATTTGATGGTTTCTTGGTTGTTCTTGTTGAGAGCACGGTTGATTTCATTCAAGTCTTTTTCAAAGCCTTCAATGTCAAGCTTTCCGCTTGAAAAGAGATTGAATACACCCATGGCTTGTAGCAATTGATGGAGTTTATCGGTTTTTTCGCGAGTCTTGGACTGGGTCGTGGTAATCGAACGGCTCTACCGCCACCGGTGCCAAGTTTACCGCGAGATGGTGAAGAACGCAGGGATAGATCTAATTGTTCTGGTTGGGGAATTTTGAGGAGTATGCTCAGGGTTCATCTTACCATAGGCCAGGGACGAGGAGCATATCCGTCCATCTTCACTTGATGCCACGGAAGTGGCATCCCAGTATGAGCCGTCCTGTATACTAGCCATTAGGCCATCGGCAACTGAAGAAACGCTTGGGTGTTTATTTTCTTTTACTGTAACTGCTGTGATGATTGTGTAGTATAAAGCATATATGTTCATCTGTGTCGAGTGGTTTACAACCATTCAAACCACTTACAATCAATGACAGTAGGAATAGTCGTCAAGTACTAGTTATGTACTTTGGCTGTCAGATATGGTTTTGTGGTCTAGTCGGTTATGGCATTTGCTTAACACGCAAAACGTCCCCAGTTCGATCCTGGGCAAAATCATTTCTTTTTTTTTCTTTTCAAGATCTAGGAGTTGGTATTCGTTCTACAGGGACAGCGGTTTGGTTTTGAGGTGGTTGTACTTGGGGCGGTGGTAAGCTCATTAGTGAAACCACCAGAGCCGGACGGCACTAAGTAAGTTTTACATTTTCATATATTCTCTATACTACTTATCCTCATTAGTGACCAGGTAAAAGTGAACACCTGCCAGGGCAGAACTAGGGTTAGTCTTGGCGTACTCAAAGGAGTCTAAGATGAGTTTTTTCACCAGGTTGAAACTCTCCTCTGATATTTGGTAATGGAATGCAATTCGATTACTGAGGACTTTGATTCCATATTTCTCCAGTTGTTTAGCTATATAGGCCAAGTCCATCTTGTTCTTCTCTAAATCCACAAACACAAAGTTTGTGTCGACAGGATGAACCAAAGCGATTCCGTTGTCCTCGCATAGTTTTCCCACTTCCTGGGCCATTTCGTGTGTTCTCTTTAATTTACTGAAATTCTCATCAATGGCCACCATGGCCATTCTAGCCAACATGCCACTCTGACGGATACCTCCCCCGTTTTGTTTCTTGAAGTGGTTAGCCTTGTTGATGAATTTTCTGTCAGCAACCAATACTGACCCAATTGGAGCTCCAAGAGTCTTAGATAAGCATAGAGAAACTGAATCAAAGTACTTACAATACTCTTCAATAGAGATACCAGTTTCCGCAGAAGCATTCCACAAACGAGCCCCATCCAAATGAAGTCTCACATCGTTGGCCTTACAAAATTGACTGATTTTCTTGATCTCTTCGATTGGAAATATCATGCCGTGTAAAGTGTTTTCCAAGGAGATCAACTTGGTGGGAGCACCGTGGATTTCTCCATCATCAGGCACAAACCGGGGTAAAATGTCGTCCTCTAGAGTCAAGTGCACACCATTTTTGGGCTCAATTGTGGTAGCCATCAATTGACTCAAGGTTGCAATTCCTCCGGCTTCATGGCCATAAACATGGCTTCTGGCATCACAGATCATACTGTAAGGAGGTTGGAAAAGATTCGTCCGAATGGCAATCTGGTTAGACAACGTTCCACTTACACAATACAAACCGGCCTCTTTGCCTGCAATCTTAGCCACTTTCTTCTCTAATTCGATGGTGGAATCATCCTCATTATAAACGGCATCACCCAATGAGGTCTGGAAAATTGATTTGATCATCGATGCCGTAGGAGTGGTGAAAGTGTCACTACGGAACTCATTGTGTGCTGGGCTTTGGGTTTCAAACACTGAAAAGTCGACTATCTGTGCCATGATAGTATTGTTCGGTGGAAAAATATGTGGGAGCGAAATGGCGGTGCCAAATTCTGCCAGGGCCGTTTCCTGGTGCGAGCGGAATATAGATAAGCTCAAGTGGCTGCTAATTGTAGCTAAAAAGGTGCTGGTGTGCAGGCACGATCCAAACACTACACTGACAAGAGACTGGGTGCCTGTGTCTTTGACGGGACCCGAGAACGAGCCTGACAGCAAGAAGCAAGCACTACAGCAGGCGATTGCAGGTGCCTAGAAAGCCGGTTGGGCTGAGTGTACCCACCGAAAAGTCCTAGTGATTTAGATTGCGAACCATTTGGTACACTTCCCCTATTCTGACAAGAAACCACCAGTGACGGCAAGTATGGATAACAACCAACGGGACATACTCACCAAGACGAGTAGCATTGCATACACCCACCCGTTGTTGAAAAAAACCGGCAGCAGTAGCCACGTATTCAACGAAAATGGCCTCAACAGCCATGGTCTGCAGAACCCCACCAATGGCTATATGGAAGACATGATGGAAATTGACGTTTTCAAGCCATTCACCGATGAAAAACTCTTTGATATTTCCGATAAAGGGCCCCGGGACAGCGATATCCACCGAAATACCTGTTGTTTCAGTCTTTTCTCGGGGCTCCCCATGAACATTGTTCTGGAGATCTTCCAGTATGTGGATCAGTTTGATTTGATCAACCTACTGTTGGTATGCAGACTGTTCTACGCACTAGCAACAGAGAGACTCTATAGAAGGGTCACGGTGATTTTGAGAGGTGAGTTTCCTATCCGATACCACAACGATAGTCGCTTGTTCATCCAAGAGAATGGTATCAAGTATATGGATTCAGCATTGGTGTTCGAGCCCCGGAACTTGATCAAATTGCTAGACACTATCCAAAGGAATAAGCTGTTGGTTTCGAAAATCAAGTTCTTTGTGTTTGACAAGTGCAATTCTATGGACGTAGAGAGCATTCCTGTGGCATTTCTACAAAGTCACATTATGGACTTTTTTGGGGCCAATTCTTCAGATATCCACTTTTTGCATATAACCTTCATTGATTTCTTTCAGTGTATTGACAAGCTAACGGAGTTTCTTCGTAACGAAAACGTCCGCAACAAGGTGTTTAAACTTTTTGCTACCAAGCTAAACGAGCTTCACACTCCATGCGTGCCACGAAACCTAACGAACCTTTTTTTGATGCTTGACGAGGCCGAATTGATGGATGTTGATGTGATTGATTCCTCTGTTGAGCCGTTTAACATTTTGTATTCTCTATTTACCCTTGCATGCAGCACGAGCTGTCAGTTCGGGCTCGAGGTATTATCGAAGATAAGGCTCATACATCCAGAGCTTAAACTTAATTTAAAGGGCCTCACACTCTTTCACTGCCATAAGGAGTCAATCCTGGGTGAAGATAGCGGACTCCTGTCAGAAGTTCTCTCCAACAATCACGACCTACTACTCAATCCACAGTTCAAAGATTACATTCATAGGATGGATAAACGTCTTAGGTTCGACGTTCTCGACGAGAAGGTCAACATTGCATACCTCTCGACTTTACATCTCAAAATTGACTGCAATGAGCACCGTAACAACAGTTGCAACTGCTTCTCGCAATTCTTTCAAGATTTGACCCACTACTCAAAAGAACATGACGGGCTTCCCAATCTCACCAGCTTCGAACTCGAACTTTTCCCCAACCTCGAATGGCTTCGGCCTCACCAGATTCTTGAGAACAACCTCACTCCATTGAGCACCTTCATCACTTCACTTGCAAGTCTCTCTCGTCTTTCCATTGATCTTTCGACTCCTGGGTTCAAGATGTTCGACAACTCGATGGGTATGTCGTCTTTTATTCTCAATCGACTCAATGAGAGACTAATGGAAGCATTCTTTCTCCGGTTCTTCACTATGGGGCCTACCCAAACTCGCATAAACCTCAGAACACTCCATCTTCCAGACTTTCTAACGTCTTTCATATATTACAAACCTGACTTCTACAGATCACTCCTCCACACCTGCAAGTGCTGGGGCTGCCAGAACGTGTTAGACAAACTCAAATACCTTTTTCACCCTCTTCTTGAGGATGAAGACGACGAAGACGACGACGAAGCCCGGGCTGATGAAATGGACATTCAGTCAACGTACTACATTCTCATTGGATTCATATTGGGCAAGCTCCAGGCCGACAGAGAAGTGTGCATTCCCATCAAGCAGAATGCCTACAGATATCGCAATTACCCCATCTACAAAGGAGCTCCGCATACTCTCCATAGCCATTTTCATAAATCCAATGCCTACAGCCTGTGCCGGTGCGGCGCAGACAACAGTCAGGACGGCGATCCCAACGGAACCAACCCTCTAAACATTGACACATTGGTCACCACCTACGTGGTACACCAACTCCGGCCAATCGTGCAGTTTCTCCCTCTGTTTTTCATGCAGCTCGAAAACCTTATGATCCATGGTCTTTACTACGAAAAGCGTGGAAACTCAATGGTGCCAATTTTCGACCAAGATGAATACCCAGCAGAATTTTTAGCAGAAAAAGCCACCGAAATCAGCTCGGGCCACCCACCTGATTTGCCATTTGGAAAGTTCCGTAAATAGAGTAGTTTGTAATCTCCAACAATGGCACTCACATTCTATAAACCTCGTAACATTTGCTTCGCACTTTCGAAGCTCTGACCCTTTTTTTCCCTAAATCTCCAACTTCTGAACCAGCGAATATTGGTGACAATATCGGTGGAGGCTTAGAGGTGAAAGATTATAGGTAATGGACACAAACCCTCTATTGCAGTTGGACCCGAATAATTTGGAGTTCGACTTGAACGAGAATTTCTTCGGCAATGAGCTCTTCGATAACTCTCCGATAGACAATGTCAACTTGGACAAACCACCTCCAGCACCCACTCCCATGGCAGTTCCTCAACAAAGACGTCAACCCCCTGCATCCAAAAAGCCCCAGAATCACCAGGGTATCGACAAAAACCCCCACATCGACAGCCACCAGGTGCTTGTGGCATTCCTCTATGTTTATCTCACCGAAAACGGAATGCACGACACAGCTAAGCAGCTTCTCTCGGAAACAAACATGGTGCCCGGGCAAGTCTACTCTATCAAGAATGACTTCAGCAAGATGAATGCGGTGGGAGAAGGAAGTGGGTTCCCTGACTCCGACTCGTTTCTATTCGAGTGGTGGAACATGCTATGGAGTTCCCAGCTGAGCTTACATCCTGGTCTCAATCAACTCCTCAACGCTCCAGCTTTACAGACGAGTCCATCAAGTGCCAACGCCGGGGCTCCTCCAGTGGGTCCAGGTGTCGCTGGGCAAAAGCCAAGCCAGATGGCCATGGCAGGGATGATACAGTACCAACAACAGCTTCGCATGCAGCAAATGAGACTTCAGAGTCAGCAGCAGCAGCTTCAAACGCAGCCAAACCCCCAACTATATCTTCAGAGCCCGGTGCTTGTGAACGGTCAGAATCCTCAGCAGCTTAATGATCTTCAGAAGAAGCAGTTTATGATGATGAAACAGAACCAACAGCAGGCACAGGCCCAGGCACAACAACAAATGCAGGCTCAGCGGAGGCCTTCGCAGAAGATGACGGCCCAACAGCAGTCGATGATGAGGCAGCAGATGCTTATGCGGCAGCAGCAGCAGCAACAACAACAACAACAACAGCAACAACAGCAACAACAGCAACAACAGCAGCAGCAGCAACAACAGCCACCACAGCAACAACCACAGCGGCCTCCTCAAAACCAACAGCAACATGCACAGCATGCACTTCAGGCCCAGCAACAGCAGCAGGCACTTCAGGCCCAACAGCAGGTTCAACAACAACAACAACAGGCTCAACAACAGGCTCAACAACAGGCTCAACAACAGGCTCAACAACAGGCTCAACAGGCTCAACAGGCTCAACAGGCTCAACAGGCTCAACAGGCTCAACAACAGGCTCAACAGGCTCAACAAGCTCAACAACAACAACAACATCAACAACAGCAGCAGAGAATGCCAATGAGCCAGCAAATGCCAATGAATCAACAAATGCCAATGAACCAGCAGATGCCTCCCGGCCAAATGCAGAGAAGACTACCCGGTCAAGCAGGCCCTCCAGGAGCACCGGGAGCACCAGGACCCTCAGGCCAACAGGGCCCTGCAAACCAAACCATCGGACAACAAGGTCCAATGATGTCCCAAAACCCCATGGCCAACATGGGCAATCAAATGCCCCAGATGATTCAAGCATCTGGTAATGGACAACTCCCTCGGCAGCCAATGATGATGGGACAACCATCAGACGATATGAAAAACAGCCTCATGGCTGACTCGTTCTTGGACTCCGACTGGTTCAGTAGTATGGGTGCAGGGCCTGGATTCTAATCAGCTCCTGCCTACTCTCTATCGTCAACGACAATTTTCTTTATGGCAGCCAGAAATATGTGACGATTCTTATGTTAGGTGTTTATAGAGTCTTCTTTGTATGTATTATTAGACGTTGTATTACCTTATCCCATACCCATCGCTTGGTATTTGGCTGCGAAACTGCCATGTGATTTGATGCTCGCTAAAACAATAAACAAATCTCTCTTGTCACCTAACGACAGAACGGCACATCCAAACACTTTGTCTCAGAACGACAGCCACTCCTTGCTTAATCCCTCCGAGTTGACAGAGTTACCCGCAGGCTGCCACATGCACAATTAACATATAACGTCGAATCTGGTCTCCAAAGCCCACTATGAACTTTGATCGAATAACTCATTTGGCTTCGTATTTCAACGGTGATCCAGACATACCGAAGCCGCCGGCGATAGACAGGTTTGGAAGCTTTGATGCGTTGGGGTCTTCCAATGCAATGAGCGACTGGGGAATCGAAGAAACCTTGAGCAATCCCAGCATAAGCACTCCCATCCACCATTTCCACAGGCCCCATAGCGAAATGTCTTATGCCATGCCACGAGATTTCAGCTACTACTACGACCGAACCGACGTCAGTATCCCGGTGACCACCGAAAACATATCGAAGTTTATCAACAAGTATCTTCGGTTACGATTGGCCGGCGAGTTTTGGGATAAGTTCAAGTACAATCTAATAGTTTCAAACCTTCTAGACGACTCGATGATTTTGTCCAAGAATGAACAAGCCTTGAATGGCCTAGCAAAAAATCCCGAAAAGTTGATGATGAAAAACTCTGTATTTTACAAAGTGTTCAACAACGATGGAACCCAGCTTGTAGTAACTAAAAACTACAATCTTCGTTTTCCCAAGAACTATTATTTCAAAAACCATGTGCTATCACTCATACATTTGGTGATACACTTATTGAAAGAGAAGTTCAACAAGAAGTTGAATCCCGCCACTCAGATGAAAATGCTTAAGGTGTTGTTAATCATTTCCACAAAATTCATTAAGTTCAAAAGAGTATACACGATTATCCAGATGAACAAAATATTGAACAAATTGAACGAGTTCTTGATCAGTAATTTCAAGATTAACAAGAAGGTCATTTTGAACTTGGTAAATTTAAAGAACATGAAGCTTTTTCATAACTCCCAATTGTCTGAGTTCTTCACGCAGCTAAACGATACCCTCAACTTCCTCATATTCAACGTTAAATACTCCATTATCAAACTAATACCGATATTGAATGGACCGGTTTTCGAAAGGTATTGTGCTATTAATAACGTCAACATAGACTTCGATGATAACGAAGAAGACCCTAGTGACCCAAACAATGATATCAACAAAATCGTATTCAAGATCAATAAGTTCAATGAGTACAGAAAGTTCTTGATCTGCCAATTGTTGACAATTGATGAGAGAGCAGAGAGGAACTTTTTTATCTCCAAAATCATAGACAAGTTCAACTTGAATGATTTGGAGTTCGAAATCAGTGAATTAACTAACGTATCCCATTATGAAAAATTACTCATATTAGAAGAGTTTTTCATGGATCACAATAAAATCCTAGAGAACTTTCATATGCTCTTTGAAAAGTTCGAAAAGGTCAATAACTTGAATTTGAGTATGAACTTAAACGACAACGAGGATATATTGAAGTTGGCCTCTAGGAATCAAGGAGATATGAACAATTCCAACTTGAATCAATTGGTAACGAAACTATCAAACTTGACAGTTAATATGAAATTCTTTCAGAAGTATAACCAGTCAACACTCGAGAACAAGAGTGAACTTAGTGAAAAGATCACAATCTTGAACCAATTTAGTGATGATTTAACTTGCATTAATGAACTATACCGTTTGAATATCCAGGAGTTCAGTTATCAGATGAATGCATCAGAGAACGACGAACTAGTTTCGAACTCATCCAATTCTAACAGGAACTCAAGGAACAGCGGAGAGTTCAGTTTGAAGTCTTTCCACACTCGACATAAGAGTAGGTATTCGACGGGTTCGAATAAATCACCACAGCTTCCCATCAAGTCTCCCACTTTGGATGAGGATGGTTTCAGGAGGCTATCTAACGGATTGAAGTTAGGGTTGTTGACGGTGTTTGAAGATGGTATTAAGAATGGACCACCAAAGACAAGAAGATCGATGAAGATTATCGATGATACTAATTCGGGATACGATTACAATCAAATCACTCTCGACTCACTATCCAAACGGAAAGCAAGCAGATTTTCCATCAACTCCTTGAACTCGAATGTCAGTGGATTATCGGATATATTGACATCAACACAGGCAACGTCTTTCGAGGATGACGATACATCCTTAAGTAAAGACGAATTGAAGCTTAAATTGGAGGAAAGTTTGAACAAAATCTATAACTTGGAAAATCAGGTCCGGAGCCATGAGTACCAAAGTCCAATTAATGACGACCCCAAAGCACAGAGTCAGAATTACGGGGATGATAGTTCCAGGAAAGGCAGAAATACTTTACGGGGAGAGGATAATGTCAACAGTGATATTAATGCCAATGAGACTACAATCAGCCGTGCCTTTTTGGACGACTTGGAGAGAACTCTAGATAAATAGTCTAATGTATAATAATGTGTATTTTTACATATGTAACATGAGTCAGAGCCCATCAAGCTTCTAATGACGCAGTCTGCTCCTTAGAAGTCACGTTGGACTTCGATGGTTCTGGTGTAGCACTTGGGGTCTTGTCATCTGAATCACCACCCAACAATAAATACGCAACATCTTTCTTCTTCTCTTTGGCATCTTCTTTTTGAGTTGTGCTCTTTCCTTCCATTACCACTTGCTGGACTTGTTCTTTTTGTTTTGCCCTGTCTCTCATTCTTTCTTCAATTGTACCTCTAGCCAATAAACGGTAAACGGTAACTTGCTTTGTCTGGCCCAATCTATGAGCTCTATCCATGGCTTGAGAATCAATAGTTGGATTCCAATCAGAATCATAGAAGATGACGGTGTCAGCAGCCGTCAAGTTAATTCCCAAACCACCAGCTCTCGTACTAAGCAAAAAAACAAAGATTTCTGGCTTGTTTTGCCAGTCATGAACTAGGTCTCTTCTGTCATCTAACTTAGAGGAGCCATCCAATCTTATATACGTATGCTGTCTATAAGTCAAGTATTCCTCCATCAAATCCATCATTTTGGTCATTTGGAAGTAGATCAAAACCCTATGATCGTTTTGTTTCAATTCTGTTAATAAATGGTCTAATCTTGCCAATTTTCCTGACTCAGTGATAAACCTGTTCATGGAGGGCATTCTGATATTGGAGTAGTCTATCAACTTGTTTATAGGGCTTGGCAACATATCAGACTTTGGATATTCCGTGACAGGAACTTGTTTCTTCATTAACTCGTATTCGTTGTTCAAAGACAATGGATACAAACTGGATCTTATGCTGGTATCAAAGAGAATGTCCTTCAAATGGTTATTGAAACTATTGCTACTACTGCTTATGGCAATAGGAGGGGCAGTAGCGATAGGCTCAGCAGCAGGCTTCAATGAACTTATTTTCATGTCCTCATACACCTTGTTCTTGATTGTGTACATCTCCTTCAAAAACTCGGAATTGCTAACCACTGAGTAGTTGTTTTGGTAGTCAGATATCAAGAGTTTCTTATTTTCTGGAAGGAAGTCGCCATCATAAAGATACTTGAACCTGTTCGTCTTAGTGTAATTTATGTCCGTATACCTTTGATGATCTATGGCTCTTGACAAGATGCTCTGGTGCATTAACTTGTTCAATTCTGCTTTAGATGAATCAACGAACCTGAGCCAGCCATGGTCGTCCTGGGTTTGATTGGCAGGATCATAGATATTGAATAAGCTATCCAACTTTCTCTTGCTACCAAAATCACTGTTGTAGCCAGGAGAAAGAAGTTCATCATAGACCAATCTGGGGAGATTATAGTTGATCAAGTTTTTAGTAGTGTACTGAAGTTCAAGGACGTTGGTTTCTCTTAAAAAGGAAGTGGTATCACTGAAGGTAGAAAACGCAAAGCTGGATTTGACATCGGCTCTTTCGAATAAGTCAGGATGATTGCAAACTTTTCTAAACTGCATTACCAAATTTATCAAGGTTTGAGTTGAATCATCATCATTCTTGTTGTTGCTAGCTGTCTCCAATAGATCCATAATGGAAATTTGGGACCTTAACATCTGGTAGTACTTCTTTTGACGGTTGGTCAAGTCACAGAATAAATCGATCTCAACCTTGTCACCCAATTCACTTTGGACATTTTTCTTGATACGTCTCAACATGAAGGGCTTCAAAATGACATGCAATCTCTTCAATTGTTGTTCATTCAACTGAGTATTTGACTGAGCATGGCTTTCAATATCCTTTGAGAACCAATCACTGAATTCATCATGGGAATCAAATAATGAAGGCATAATAAAGTGCAACAACGCCCACAATTCTTGCATCGAGTTTTGAATAGGAGTACCAGTTAACAACAATCTGTTTCTACAATTGAAACTCAACAAGGACTTCCACCTCGAACTCTGGGATGACTTGATGGCTTGAGCTTCATCCAAGATCATATACTGCCATTTCATTTTCTGGAAGTAAGCAGCATCCGCTACCACCAACTGGTAACTGGTCACCAAAACATGGAAGGGCGACTCTTTATTGTATCTTACGTTTTTACGATCCCAGAACTTTCTCAACACCTTTCTGTCTTTTGCATTTCCCCAATAAGGCAAAACCTTGAAATCAGGTACAAACTTCGTGATTTCTTGTTGCCAATTATGCAATGTGGATGCTGGAGTGACCACTAAGAATGGTCCCCATATGTTATGTGTCTCTGCCAAGTAAGACAACACAGAGATAGATTGAACAGTTTTACCCAACCCCATCTCGTCGGCCAAAATACCATTTATACCTTGTTCGTATAAATTAGCTAACCAATTAAGACCCTTGAGTTGATATTCTTTCAAAGTACACTTCAATGAAGATGGCTGAGAAATATTAATGTCTCCCATCAATGTTGGGTTCTGGAAGTTCATTTCGTCTCCATTGGTATCAGGATTTTTCAAAGGTTCATCATTGAATTCATTAGCTTTATTTTGAGCATTTTCCAAGGCCAACTGAGCATTGGCAGCAGCGGCTTTCTTCAAAGTCTCTTCATCCTCGTTATCAAAGTCAATAGAGTTGAAGTCTGTAGCTCCACCGCTTGTTGTACCAGAATACTGATCGTAATTATTATCGGAAGGTGCTTTAGGCAAATTTGGATCTGTGTCGTTACCTTCAAACTCGCTTGTTTTGATCTTCTTACCAATGAAATGAGAGTACAATTCTGTTTGGGTGATTAAAAAGTTCAACTTTCTAGATTGCCTCTTTGCTTCTCTCTCTTCTTCTTCTTTCTTTGCCTTGTCTAAGATTTCTTTCTCGTGTTTCCGGCGTAATTCTCTTTCGATCCTTTCGTTTCTCTTCCAGAAATTGAACATTTCCCTCATTGCTCTTCTAGCCTTTGAACTCAAGTCCTTTTGGTTCTTGTTATTCTTTAGTTGCCATCTCTTTGCTTCTCTGGCTGCTAATATGCTTGTTTTTCTCAAGTTGATCAACCTAGCTTGGGTAGCCTGCTGCATCAACCGACTGACCTTGGGACCATCTTTTCTTGATAAATCCTTCCAAATGGAAATGAAGACATTTTCATATTGCTTGGCCACAAACTTCTCTTCTTTGTGAGCACCGGTAAGTTTGGAAGAATCGTCTTCATTTTTGGGTTTCTTGATATCATCGGTATTTGCCTCGTCACTGTAATTAGCTTTGGCAACCACTCTCCTCTTACGTTTCTTGGGTTCTTCGCCTCCAGCTGCACCAAAGGTATCAGCAAAGTCCTCTGTTGAGTTTTGTCTCTTCACAGTTCTTTTTGCTACTGGCTTCTTATTTATCTTATTGGAGCTTCTGGAGGACCCAAGTTTCACACGTGGATCACCAGATGATTCTAAAAGGGCTGTCTTATTGTCAAGATACAACTTGCTCAAGCTCAATTTATTATAGTCATCGTTGGTCAATTTGTTTAGGCGATTTTTCAACTCGGCATCAACACTGTAGATGTTATTCAACCTCAATAATTGACGGTCGATTTCCACCATTTTCAGTAGCTTCGATTCGATTTTGGATAGGTATTGATGGTCCACGGTTCCCGGCTCCGAAGAAGGCTCAGTGTAATACGACGGAGGCAACATCAGGTGCAATACCTGAGTTGATGGATCAAGAGAAACAGCATCCGATGGATCTGAAACCAAAGAAACCACACTGCTTTGCTTTGTTTCACCACTAATACCATCAGGAGAAGATGCCAACAGATTCCAGTTGCCATTGGCCGGGTCCTGGTCATTTCCAGTCGGTCCAGTTCCATTCAAAACTGCTCCAGCTTTCGGATGAGGTGGACCAGCTGCAGATACTGACATTTGCCCATCGTACCCTCTCCCATTGTTGGTGGGATTGCTATCTGTGTCGTTGGATAGCATAGACGAGATGTTCATGGTGTATTTTAAAATAAACTAAAATGAATTAATTTTTCAACACACTCGCCTCTCCTTGACCAACCTTTTCGAGGAATGGAATTGGCTTTGATCAGAGCAAGGAAATTTCAAACAAAAGCGCAAGGAGCTCGCGGCAGGATGAACCTGGGGCCACAGGACGCGTACGACTATGGTCCTGTTACACGTGAAAGCCCACGTAGAGAGTAGTAGAGGTGATAGTTGGTATATGTCAAAACACATATACGTTGATAATTTCCAGTAGAATTTTAGTGGTTGATTTTTCAAAAAATCACCAAAAGCAGAACAGCTGCAACCATTTTAGGAAGAAGACAGCAAAGAGGGTTTTCGAAGTGGTTTTCTACTTGGAAACCACCGTAAGTCATCAGCGCCAACGACGGTTGCTAATAGAAAATCACACAATCGACAACTCCGGCTCAGAGGCATTTTTTCTCAGCACTCGACTAAAACCTTTATACATTTCCACGCTTTTTTTCATCAAAAATTTTCAGTTGCAGAATTTGGAGATTTCGCAGATTTGAAATAATTAGTGAAATTTCGCAGCTCGATGATAACGAACATGAAGCCGAAAGTGTTGATTATAGGGTTAGGAGGAATAGGATCTGTGGCAGCTTTGAGCTTGGAGCTTAATGGCAAGATGGAGGTGTCTGTTATTGTTCGTAACCAGGACGAGGAGTTCCAAAAAAATGGGTTCACTTTTGACTCTGTATCATTTGGAAAGACCTCGTATAAGCCCAAGGTGGCCTACAAGAGTGTGGATGAGTGCGCAGACGAATACTTCGACTATGTGGTGGTTTGCACGAAGAACTTGCCCGATTCGAAGAATCCCTGTGAACAGCTTATCGCTCCCACCATCAAGCCAGGCACTTGTATTGTCTTGATTCAGAACGGCTTGGGCATCGAGACTCCCGTTCTTGAGAAATTCACCGATAACTTAGTTATCAGTGGAATTTCATTGACCGGGGCCTGGAGATACGGCAATGAGGTCCACCACATTGCCCCGGATGAAGTGCAGTTTGGGATCTTCAAAGCCAATAAAGTCCCCATAGAAAAGGCACAGCCCATCTTTGATAGGTTCATCGATGCATATAAGCGTGACGATGCTCTTGTCACTATAGATGACAATGTAGAGTTGCTGAGATGGTACAAGTTGTGCTACAATGCGGTCTTTAACACCGTGTGTGCAGCTTTGAATGTGGACGTTTCTCGGTGCCACATTGCCGTTGGAATCGACTCGATATTTCGCAAGCTTTGTTACGAGATTGTAGAGATTGCCAAGAGTGACGGGTATGTGCTCGAAGACGACCGGGTGGAGTACATTCTCCACAAGAGTGACGGCCGGTTCTACAAGCCTTCCATGCAAATTGACAGAGAAAAGAACCAATTGTTGGAGATCGAAGTGATCTTGGGCAACCCTCTTAGAGTCGGCCAAAGAAACGGGATTGCGGCTCCGAACTTGAACTTGCTATACAATATGCTCAAAATCGTCCAATTTGATATAAAGGAGAAACAGGGCCAGTTTACCATCAACCCGTCTGATTTTAAGGATGTAAAAGCCGAGGATTCGCCTGCTGTCTTCGACAAATTGTACGGCTAGTTATAGACATTTTTATAGACCAAATAGATTAGGGACCACACGACCTCGTTTCTTTAAAATCTCGCTGGTTAGAAACTTCTACGCAATTTTCATCACCATGGAACATCCATCTTTCACGTTAGCAGGTTTATGTGCCATTGGCGGCATCATGGGCTATGCCAGGAAGGGATCAATCCCATCCTTGGTAGCCGGAACTACTTTCACCATTTTGTATGGAACTGCTGGGTACTTATTGAAGCACAATAAGGATTGGGGGTTGGAGCTTGCCTTGGGTTCCAGCACTGTTTTCATGATTGCCGGCTTCAGTAGGTCTTCAAAGACCGGCTATAAGAAGCCTGTGCCTTTGGCATTGTTGGGATTGGGTGCCGTATCCTCTGCTTATTACTTGAAGAAGTACAACGAGTTTTACCCTTTTTTCTAGTAAGTATGACAGGTTTAGGTTTTTAGTTGTATATAGTAAGATCTTGAATAAAGACTCGATGTTTTGTAGGGTCGTAGCCATCCGCATCTGTACCCCCAAAATTGTTGATTTGAAGGCATTGGGGCCCAGCAATCTATTGTGCAAATTAGTCGTATGATTGTTCATCGGTGGAGCGAGCTCGGCTCACTAAGAGTAACAGTGCCAATGAGTGGTGAGGGCTGCCTCTACCACGCAACCGGTCACCGCACAAGGCCGTATAGCAATAAACACATGCATCGTCCCTTGCCATCGACGCAATTTCCTCGTACATCTACAGAATTACATTATTTCATATGCACCGTTTATTTAAAACATAATATACAAATCATTCATGCCCAATACCGTAACCCAATATGCTGACGACAAGACAGCGTTGCCCGAGAGCAGTCTAATTCAAGTCCACAATGGAGACAGATATTTCCTTGTCTTCCAAAACAGGCTCTTCTTCAACCACTGGGGCCAAAATAGGAGATGTGGTGGGAGAAACATTGGCAATGACAAATGGTTCGCTGACTTCAGAGCCCAATGGCAAAAAGAAGTTTGGAGTGGTTTGGAAGGTCTTTTTGAAGTCTGTCATTGTGTGAATGGTATGGGTGAAAAACTTTTGAAAATTATAAACTATGGACTGGGGGAAGGGTTTTTATAGTCAAATTGTGGGTCATCGGATCACTTGGAAATAATTGTCCGATATCACTAATTGAGTATGTACGGGGTAACTCCGAAGTTCCGCGACTGAAAATGACTGACTAAATTTGGTGGTGAGCGCAGTGGGCCCACATGGCGGGGGTGCCACTTCTGGCCTGGTGCGTGTTCGGCGCCCGTGGAAGTAAAAATCCGGGGACGCTGTGGATGAAAGGACGTCACAATCGTACGTTTTTCGGCGACAAGGATGTTGTTTTTATCGTGCAATTTGGATTCGGCCTAATGATGATTCATGACTGCTAATCCGTGGTCGTATTTGCAGTCGTTGATTGCTTGACGTTGTATTGATATTGGCCTATTGCCTGGAATACAACAGAGAAATCTTTCTTAATAACGGTATACGTCGTGTAGATTCTTAGTAAGGCGGTATTTACTAACTATAACTGCAACTACAATGAAATATTTTTAGGGTTTCAAACACCGTCTATGATGGTGTTTGATAGGTTTTGGGTTTCTGTTTTGACTTGCAATTTGGCAACCAACTTTCCGCTAGTCAATGCCAATCTGACCAAAACACCGACTTTTCCTCCCCAAACGTCTTTACCTAGCAACTTCAACATATGTGAGTTGGAGTCACTGGGAACATACTCGGTACCATCCAATGGCAACATGTTCAAGTCGTCCTTCAACTTGGTAATGGCATTTTCCAACGTCTTGATTCCCTTCAATTGGACCACTGTAGAGTCTTCAATAGGTAATTGGTCGAAGATGGCGTCAAAGTTGGAGTTGTATAATGGCAGAATGAAGTCTCCAGGTAAGATCTCCAAGTCTCCAATTTGATACTCGTCAGTCCAACCTTCATCACCTTCATCGATGTTGCCTTCATCGTCGATGATTTCTCTATTTGTGTAGCTCAATGTGTTACCAAACACACTGATCAACTCATCTTCAGATAAGCTTGGAGAACTGAAACTTACGTAAATAGTTCCGGTCTCGTTGGGTCTCAACTCATCTACAGATAAGATGAATTCCTCCACATATGCTTGGTTGTCTGGCTGAGCAATCACCGATACATCTTGAGCGATCAAATGGCCAACAGTGTTGGTGATGTTGTATTGTAACACAACCTTGTTAGATTCAAGGAAAAAGTGCTTGTGGCATGTAACAACAAATTCGTTTTCTTTTTCAGTCAAGTAGATTGGCTGGATTGATGATTTGGTCAATTTACCATAAGTCTTGAACTCAGGTACTTGAGTTATCTCCTGTTCGAATTCTTGTTGTTTCAACAAATCATTGGACTGGTCAGGCTTGCCATCATCGCTAGAACCTTCGGCAACAATTTGTTCGACTTCCATCTCATCATTCTTGTCCAATCTATTCAACTTGTGTTCGTACTCAATAGAAGTCATTTCTTCCTTTGAAATGGCTGGAATTTCATTGAGATCAAATTGATGCAGGAAGTTGGACTCATCGTTCAAGTAGTGGATCAATTTGTTCTCTAAAACTCCCAAATCATATTTGGATTCGTTCACCACCAAGTTCTTTTCGTTGTTTTCGATGAATTTCAATGACAATGCAGCTCTGTCTCTCACTTCGTCATCCACATCATTCAAACATCTACTTAATAAAATATGGATGTTCTTACTGACGTCTCCTCCACAGATAACAGCAAACTTGGACAATGCAATGACTGCCGATGATCTGATGATGGAGTTATCTAACACTAACCTGTTGTAGATATGTCTGATATAATATGAGGGTTTGGTGGTGTTTGGACCTTCATCTCCTAACAAGTGTAATATACGAACTGACAATTCAGTGTATTCACAGTCTTCGATAAATTCACATAAATTCATTAATATGGCTTGCTTACCGCTTTTGTCCTTCAAAAATTTGATTAAATCAAATAATGTATCAATAATGGAGGACTTTAACTCCAAGGAGCCTTCATCCTTCAATAGATCAGTCAAAAACGATACCATTTTCTTGTGCTTGGATTGGAACTTGAGTGCCAAGTTTTCGATTGCCTCGATTATTACAATCTTGAAGTCTTCGGTGATTTCGTCCATCAAGGAAGTCATCTTGTTGATCAATCTGTCAACACTCTCACTACCAACTTCAACGGTATTTTCAGACTCAACAGTACCTGCACCAATGGTTCTCAATAATGTGGTGATAGCCAAAGTAGAAACGGATCTGTTCGAGTCGTTTATTAAATTCTCCAACTCCTGGTTCACAGTAATGATCTCCTTAGGGTGTTTGATAGAAATCTTGTTGATCAATCTAATAGCAGCAAATCTGGTGGCAGTTCTTGGAACAGAGAGCAACTTTTGTAAGGTGTTGACGACGTTGGCAAAGTCGGTCTTACTGGCCAAATGCTGCAAATTGATGATACTCTTACAGGCCTCCAACTCAACTGAATCGGATTTGTGTTTGAGGAAGTTGATCAAGATTGGCAACAAATGCTGAATCAACGATTGGTCGTCCAACAAGATTTTGTTGATGAATCTAATCAACTGGATCACCGCCAAAGAGTTTCTTAACGACGACCCATCGGTCAAAGTGGTGATCAACTTCATCAAGGACATCTTATCATGGTTTCTTAATTCATACAACAAGCTCAAGGCATGGTACTGGTACATATAGGAGGTGGACGGTAAATTAGTGGTGGCACCTCCGTAGTATTCGTGCAACTGGAATTGGTCGACAGGGAACTGCTTGAATGATTGGATAGTTTCCAACGTTTCATTGGTGAATCTCTTGACGACGTCTTTGGCAATCGGCAATAAGTTATACGACGACACCAAAGCAGCCGACGACACAATGGGATTCTTATCGACAATCGAGTTCTTGAACAACCGCTCACTGGCCGAAACGGTGGAGGGATCCAATACCTTCGACAAGGTTCTGATGGCGTTGGGCTTGTAAATCAAATCACCACTCTGGATGTCCTTCATGATCGAAGATGTCACC
Organism: Yamadazyma laniorum; assembly: GCA_002109505.1. Taxonomy (NCBI): domain Eukaryota; kingdom Fungi; phylum Ascomycota; class Pichiomycetes; order Serinales; family Debaryomycetaceae; genus Yamadazyma; species Yamadazyma laniorum. The sequence goes on along the minus strand of MVNT01000010.1, from coordinate 317,793 downwards.
ATTAAAATGTCCTGGGAAGTGGCCGACAACTCCTTGATGGTCAAGTACACCAATTGCCTCAACGAGGCGTCTTTGTGCTGGAACAACTTGGAGATCGAGAAGAACAACGTTGTGGACTCCTGCGACGGAAATACCTCTCCACCATAAATCAACCTCAACAACTGCGCCAACAACTGTCTACATTTTTTGGCGTTCACCGGAGTGGCATTGAACTGCTGCAAACACTCCTGGAAAATCGTCATCTTGTCAAGCACCCCTGATTGGGAGTACGGGTCTCCTTTCTTATATGACGACGTCGACATACGGTGGTTGTTGTTTTTGAAAGTTTTCTCCCTTGACGTGTTTGATTTCGTTGAAAAAAGTGCGACGGTGGGCGCACGCTGCGATACTTGATATTTTTTGGGGGAAAATTTTCAGGACCGTAGAAGCATGTTCAGAGTGAGTTCGTTGGTGAAGAACTTGGTGGCGACGCTGCGGGCGGCCAGTGTGGGAAGGAGTATGCCCCCTACGGCCCAGGTGTGTACGCATGTGACGGCCCCCACGGTATTTGGTGCTCCCAGCGTGTTCGGCAGCTTGAATCCTGTAAGAACCTTCAAAGTGAGGACCTCAGTGAAAAAGTTCTGTAAGGACTGTTATATGGTGAGAAGAAAAGGAAGAGTGTATGTGTACTGTAAGAGTAACGGCAAGCATAAGCAGAGACAAGGATGAGGAGCCTTTGTATTGGCAATTTTGTAAATAGGGTGAGGTAAATGCAATATAGAACTCATTAATGAGAAACACCGTTAGGTGCTTGTTTGTAGGACTGGGACACAGCAGCTTGGGCCTGGGCTGCAAGTTTGACGGCCCGGGTGGTGGGGGCTTGCTGGTTCCGGAGATTCATGTATTGGCCCCGAGAGGGGATTCTTTGCATCAGGGGCCGTTGCATTTGCTTTGGAGAGTGTGAGTACGGGAGCAGTTGTTGTAGCTGTTGCTGCTGGATCTGTTGTTGATGCTGCTGGGGTTTTATGGAGGACGTCAGGAGAAGCGCTTCTTGCCAGAGCTTGTTCAAGGTGGCAGCGACTTCTTGCTCTTTCTCTTGATACAGAGGAGAAAACTCTTGAAAGGTGTTGCCGTCTTTGTTGAATTCAGGCACAGATTCTTTCTTGTTCTTATCTATACGAATGGTGTTGTTTTTCACTCTGTTCAAGCTTTCTCCTATTGGATTCAAGTGCCTCCTCACGTTTAGGTATTCTCTATTCATCCTCTCAAATTCGACTCTAGACTGAATTGGGTTCTGTTGCCCATTCTGGTACATCAAAAGCAACCCGTTTAAGTTTGTAGACGATGCCGAGTTTTCTCTTGTGAGGGTGCCTGCTGTTTGGGGACTCAGCTCGTTAACGCCTGGAGTCATCACCATTCCAGGTGTTGCAGGTGCGTTCATTTGATTTAAATTGAGACTACTTTGGTAGTTATGACTGAACATGAGGTTATTCAACGACAAGCTAGACAAGTTTGCAAGCTGTTTACTGTCCAAACTCACATCCATGAGGGAGTTTTCTCTTTGCAACCACAATCTTTGTTGAGTTCTGTTATCATTGGAATCATTAAGACCCAGCCGAGTGGATAAGAAGTTCGAGAAGTTGTTTGCCCCATTCAAGTCTATCTGCTGGCCTCCTTGTGCTGCTCTATTCAGGTTCTGGGACGTTTGTTGTTTCTGTAACTGCAGTTGTTGTAGTTGTTTTCTTGTGTTGACGTACTGGCTGTTAGTTCTTTGCAAGTTGTTGAAGATTGTTTGGTTAGGCTGGTAAGAGTTTTCCTTGATCACATTTTTGTTGATTATTACAGGCTCAGCAACGCTCTGGTTCAAGTCAATTGGATGAGCCTTGAACGAAAGAGACTCCGAACCATTGCTAGACTCTGGCAACGATTCATAATTTCCCAAGCCACCAGTGGGGTCAATTTTCCTCACTAATCCTGTAGACTGTGACAAGAACAACGAAGCTCCGTACAAGTCACTTGACGGTGTCATCAGGCCCATTTCTCCGCCTTCGTCGGAGCCCTTGCTAAGAGGTTGCAGAGGAACCATCTGGGAGCCAAGTTTTGGGTCCTCGAGCCCATCTGGTGTCGCAGCACGCTTAGTTGAAGACCCATCTATGGCATTTTTCTGGCTGGACTCTTGTGCTTGAGGCTCTTGCACTTGAGGCTCTGGAGTTAGGTCTTTTACCAAGGTGTTTTCCACAAACTGAGGCTGGTCAAGAGCTTGTTGAAACACCTGCTGAAGAGGAATAGACAGAAACGTCTCTTGAGAAGCGTCAGTGTTGGGTTTGGGAGCTTCTGAGTGGTTTTTCGGAGCACCATTTTCGTCATGGCCCTCAGCTGAATTTCCCTTGGGGGCTTCGTTTTTGCTGCCGTTGTCGTTATCATCACCAGAGTTGTCGAGGTCTTCGTAGTCGTCATTGTCTTCATTCAATCGTAAGATTGCTTTGCCCTGCCGGGCACTGAGCTTCAAGCCACCTGTGTGTTGGAGCATACCAGCACTCTTGAGTGAGGTATTGGACTTATTGGACTTCAACGACTGGTTCGACAACGTCTTGGTAAGAGGCTGAAAGTTCGCAAGCTTTGTGAACGACCGGTTGTTTCTCTTCACTCGTATCACTCCGTCGGAAGATTTGGACCTGTTCAAGTTGGGCCTGTTGAGGGAACTGAGTTTGTTGTACGAGGCAGTCCGGCCATGGGCCTTTGGACGGCCCGATTTCTTTAGTTTGTTTTCGTAGTCCAAAGGGCCTGCAACATCAGAGTCACCTGTGTATGATGTGTCACTTGCACTGGGGCCATCGATGGAAGCTTCTTCGGTTGGGGCCATAACACCTAATGACTTTTCAATGATAAATTTTGGGAGTGCGCATCGCTAATTTGTTACATTACTAGATGGTGTATATTAAGCGTCAGGGACACGGAACTTGGTTCTTTGTCCCTCTAAGTAGACTTTATCTAAAGTACGTTCGAGCTCACGAGATTTCTGAAGCTCGAGGTACTTTTTGAACAATTTGAGGGCGAATTTAGCGTCTTCTATGGAATCGTGGTTGCCCACCTGGACTTTTTCTCCAAGAACCGCATACGATAAGAACTTTAACGAGAGTTTCCGGCGGAACTCAGAGAGGAAGAACAACTCTGAAGTATCTCTGATTTGGCTCTTTGGTACGTGGATGTTGATCGTCCGGAAGTCGTTTTGTAGACCGTGGCCTATGAAAACACAAGAGAGGTTTAGTAACAACCACAATCTTCTATAACTTGTTTGTAGTGTCACCAAGTTCTTGGTGGATTTGATAGGATCCAAGTCTCCTGGCTCGATACCGGAGAAAGAGGTGATATAGTCTTTTATTGGCTGAGTGTGGATGATGTAGTCGTCAATGAATGGGGTTTCGTCTTGGTCAATCACGGAGATTCTGGCAAGGCTCATCTTTTTGGGTTGGATGAGGTTCTTGACTCCGTTGGAGTTGATTTCTACTTTCTCGTCCTCGAGCATCACAAACTCTGCATCAATGGCAATGAGGCTGCCTGGCTGTGGGGGGTTACTTTTGGTCAAGAGCTGGTACTGTTTGACGTAGTCTTCTCTTATTGCCAAGGCAAAGTGGTCTCTGTACAAAATCGAATCATCTATATTGGGGAAATCTTCTTTAGTCACGGTATAGAACGGTTCTGTGTGGATGTTTTGGTAGAGAATGACCAATGGCTTTTTGTTATCCTTCTGGAAATTGAGGACTTCCGCCTCATCAATTTCTCTTACTAAGAAATCGTTGAATAGGTACCATTTATCTTCGATATTCACAAATGAAATTAAGTTGTGATTGCCAATAGATGTTTCAGGCCCGTTATTGATTTCGGCAACGTAGCCAAGAAGCCTATAGGTAGAAGAATCGTTGGGAGTCTTGGAAAAGGTGATGAAGTTCTGATTCTTACTAGTATAGATATACTTGCTGAGCCAACCGGGGCTCAACAGCCTGAAATCTCGATTGTTGAGGTTCACATTGATAGACAAGACCGTTGGCAATTCCACAATGTTGCTCATTGTGTAGTTCAAATATTCAACTATAGTCAACTCGGGGTTGTGCATTGTGAATAGATTAATGTTTGGGAAAACACTGATCTGGTCCCCGATGAAACACTTGATCAAAATAAGAGACCCAAACTCTTTCCAGAAAGAGTTCTGTTGGTGGAAATCGTCAAGCAATTTAGCCAAAAAGAATGAGTTGAACTTTAGAATCTTATTTTTCAAAGTCTGGGAGTTCACCGACTTGAGGTCGTCGAAGTTCAATAAATCTGGGGGACCCATTGTATTGAAGAATTCGGAGAAGTTGGAGATTTTCACATTCTTGCCCTTAGACTTGTTCAACATATCATACAAATAACCCAACTCATTTAGAAGAGATGAGCCCTTGAAGTTGTTCTTTTCCAAAATCGTGGTGGCATCATTTGGAAGCCATTCATTAAGAAGGTTCTTCAACACTAAATTCTGGAAGTCTGGTTGATATTTATAAACCTGGAGAATAGAGTTCAAATATGAGTTATCAAGATTGTTCTCCAAACCACTGTACGAAGTTCTATTAAAAAGATCAAAGTTGAAGTCCTCAATTCCAAACTTGGAGTACTTGATTGATAGCTTGGGGTAACAATTGGGAATCTTCGTGAACATGGTGTCATCAAACTTGAAGCTACTATCACTGATGAAGGGGATCTTGTCACTAGCCTTTTTCAACGGGTAGTATTTGTTGAGGTTAGAGTCAAACTTATTCTCCATAAATTTCAAATGAGGAATGTCATCATCGTATGCGAGAGGAAGCTTGCTAAGCTCTTTGGTGAATATCAAGTTGGAACCAAAGTTGGACAACAACAAGTCTTTGTAGTATGGCATACCTATGATGTTGAGCGGAATATCATCGTGATCGATGGGGATGTTTCTGGATGGCTCTTCGATATTAGAAAGACCTTCCAATTCCATTGGAAAATTGACAAACTTCTTGCTACTATTGAAGCTCCACAAAATCAAATTGTTGTAACTATCATTGAAACTCAAGAACTCTCCATTGTTACTCATTTTCAAATTAGAGATGTAGTTGGAGCTGTTCATCAAATCCACTTGGTACAACTGGAACTTCAGCTGATCGAAAATGTCTAAGAACTGCAAGTTGCCAGACTTCGAGCCAATAAGTACCAAATTGGGAAGCTTGGGGTGGAACCTAACGAAAGAAGGACCAAAAGGAAACGGGATTGGGGCCAAAAGCTTCATCATTCTCAAATCGTATAAATTGACCAACGGGTCCACAAAAAACGAATTATGCCTAAGAGAATACCCAGAAGTCACAAGATAGTTCCCGTTAACATCCATATCACTCAACCCGTTATTGTGTCCTGGGAACTCTTTGATTACTTTGTTCGTCTGCTGGTCAAATAAGTTGACAGATCCATCCATTTTTCCCAACGTTAAGAACTTCGACAGGTGGTTGATAAACGACAAACTCTCGTTGAAGTTGAGGTCTTCGAACACCTTCGGGTCGTGAAGATTGACCTTGAAAAGACCTTCCGTTTTATTCACAATCAATTCGTTCTTCATGTCGTTCAAGGCCATGCAGTTGAAGCCCCCATAATGAGAGTTCAATTGGGAGTTGATGCTGGCCACCGGAACACCTCGTTTGTTGTTGACGTTGATGTTATCCAAGGACATCGTGTATACCTTGTTACTGCCACTGGTGATATGGGAGACGGGTTCTGGGCCAACAGTGGACTTGAACTTCGAGTAAGGATATAGCGACATCTGGTCCCCAAAACCACTGGGCACCGGAGTGTAGCCACCGACGTACCCAGTGGTGTCTCCGGTCCAGAGCAAGTTGCTATGGGAGTCGAACTCGATCGAGCTGACGGGGCTATTTAGCGTAAGTCTACATGTTTCGCTCCAGCCCTCCATAGTTATTGTTTTGGAATTGCAAGTTCGCATTTCCAGAGATGAGTAGGCAGCTAGGGGCGATGCAAAAGGCGGTGTAGAGAGGGATTGGAGACGTGAGAAGATGCTCGATCGTGTGGATACTGGGGGTCAGCGTTACGGCTACGTTTCAGCGACTTCGGGGCGACTTCGGGCTAGTTAGGTGTAAGTATTTGTTTCCAGTGGTCAGAGCTGGCACTACTGAGTAGAAGAGCTAGAATGACCGAAACAAGAGGCAAAGAACACTAAAAACCTCCAGTTCAGCTATAAGCCGACAAAGATAATACATTTGCTCTGTGCTACGTCTTCAACTTTCAGTCAGATCCCCAAGAGTAAACTCAGTGCCTGCGTTGGACATTGAAATGTTGGAATTCTTCTCACGAAAATTGAAAAATTCAATGTTGGAGGGCACCATTGATGAAACCAACGAATTGCTACATAAGCTAACCAAGGAAGTGTTTCCTATGGTATTCGAGTCCTTCGAGACCCTTCACAACCGATTAACCCGTCTCGAATCTCGTTTTAATGAGTTGGACGAGAAGACCTCATCGCATTATACTAATGGTCTCACTCATCTGCCAGAGCCTCCGATGAAAACCCCCGAGAAGTCTCCTGTGCCAACCCCCGAAGCTTCTGCTTGTTATTCACCACTGCTGGCTGAATTAGTTTCATTCAAGGATGGCGAAATAGCCTTTGTTGAAGGAATCCCTGTGTCCATCGAGATCCAACAATGGCCTGGTGAGTATATTTTGCCAGGAGAGACGGTGATGGACTTAACAAGAAAACTCTATTTCAGCCTTGTGAATGGGTGCGTTTACATACAACAACGGCTTAGTAGCGAGGGCCAAATGTGCTTTTACAGAGACTTCGGACAAAGACTTCTGGACGAACATATCTATAAAAGCCTTTTAAACGGAGGATTTCAAGCCAAGTTCGTACAGTATGACCAAGATGTACACAAGAAGGTTGCTATAGAGGACGCAGCTCTTGCCGAGAGAGGATATGCCAAGATACTCGCCAATTTGTCAGCCGGATATCGAATCGAGGACCTTGAAGATATATTCAAGTTCTTCAATACGGACGATGAGCAGTTCGAGCAGGCATGTGCAGTGTATCATAACGTCTCGTTCCATACCATTGAATGGCCCGAAGTGTCGTTCACCGAGGAAGGAATGCAAAAGCTCATTGTGGGCCTTTTCAACCTAAAGTTCTCTCAGTACGTCACTGATGGTCAGATCTACGACTTCATGACCTCTGATGTTTTACAGAAGTATTTGGTCGATCCCTCTCCTGAGTTATCCACTGAAAAACTCAGCAAGTACATTCCTGTAACCAAATCCGTGAACCCTACTATATTTGACTGGGATCTGTTGTTAATGAATGTGTACTTGAGAAGCAAGTATTCCAAACGGGCCAAAGAGTTCTTTCTCAAGTATATGGATCAGTTGTGTGAACGGAACAAAGAGATGAGTCGGCCAGGAGAAAATTTCGAAAACTTGTATCGAGTGTTCGTGATGCTTCAAGCCAATTTGGACGAACTCATGAAGACCAGTTCCGAGGCCATAGTGCTTCTTCTGAAGCTTTGGAAGAATTTCGAGTTTGAACTTAATTATTGTAAAGTTCTTGACCCTGCCTTTGGAGATTTCAAACAATTTAAGGACATATGTGATCTGAGCTTATACTCGATGTCCCTTACAGTATGGGGGTATCTGATTCCAGACCAGTGGAGCAGTTTGTTAGAAGATGTTATAGAAACCCTTGCACTCCACAAAGAAGTGTTGAAGCAAGCTTTCTTGTCTGACTTGCAAGCATTCGTTGAAAAGAGAGATCCTGAAAAGATCAAAGGACTAGATGGAGAGGAAGCCACCGAAATGAGATACCAGTTGCTCCACGATGAGACGCTCGACCGCTTTCGTATGCACTATTCCTTCAGAAACTCTAGGTACTGGGACAAATACTGCACCGAGAGTCTCTTTTATCTAGTGTACCGCAGTGGAGATCACATAGAAGACCTGCTTCTGCCTGAAATCACCAGATACTACTTCAGGCACCTTCGTAACGAGTTGCTTGAGTACTTGAATCTTTTTCCAGCAGTGGTTTTATTTGTGGTGATGGAACTCAAGGAGGAGTACCCCCAGTGGGACACCGAGTATTTGAAGGAGCATCTCTTGGAATTGTCAGCCTATCTACTTGCTGGAAGCGGCAGCTCGGCCAAGCTCTTCACTCGCCTCTGCAATTACTTCAACAAGTTCAACTACCCCGGGTACCTTGCGGGAACAGTCAACGTTGAAGAGCAAATGGTGGAGATTCTCGGTGACTATACTGTAGAGGCAGTTAATGAGTTGGTGTTGTATGTCGAGCAGATGACCAAGGAAACCAGTGGCCGAGTTGATGGGTTACGAGTGAGAACCGTACCATTCAGACTGCAGTAGGCTCTAAGAGGCTGCCACTATTTGTAGACTATAGCTGGGAACAAAACGCAACCAGAACGGTGTTCTACAACTAGCGAAATATTATTAACACGAGACGCTAACTAGCATATAATACACAGCTTTATAACCACACCTAGACTACATACTCGAGATGCACAGAAACCCCGTGGTATTGCCAAATAAACAAATCCACCCTAACCACTATAATTTATCCGCAAGTTCCAGATTCAAATTAACACCATCTGTGGTGCACCCACGATCGTTGTTTACATGTGCAAAAGCCACCAGGATGGCACGGGTCATGACACGCGCAACCTCGAACAGTTCACGGGCCAAGCAGTTTGCAGCAATCAATAAAAAACTGAGACGCTCGGCCTCGGCATGTTAGTATTAGTGATCAAGACGGTGTAAGTATTGGGGACGCTCATAAGCACGCGGATGCCAAACAAGAATGACCCCCAGGGTTTGGCAATCTTGTTTACAAGCCTGTGAGGTTACTTAACTACAGGCTAGGAGTAATTTTGGTGCACGTCATTAATTAGTCATATTCACGACACTCCACATAATTCAGATTCCTTATCAATAAACAAATCTAAAATTATATATAATGTACAAACAACCCAATTGATTTGTTTTTTTTTGTTTGGGTGCTTTTAGAAAATCGATATTTCCCCAAAGCACACTGTTTCCACCTATAAGACATGTTTAAAGTTAGCTTCTTGTCGTCGTTCTTTTCCAACACCAAAAAGGCACCAGGTGCTATTGAGTCTGGTGATATCCCCAAGACGTTTTCTGTGACCTCGAGAAATGACCCCCGGAAAATGCTCAACATATCGATGGAGAACACGTTTGATGACGACTTCGTCAACATCAATATGAAGGAGATGTCGTATGCAGAGGCTGCTCATTTGGGATTGACTAATGTTGGAGTGGGTGCTGGTGGCCTGGCCAAAAGAGTCACAAATGGTGCTAGGGTGGCCGGCCACCGTGCCAGACCAAGGAAGGATCTCGTTGAGGAGGACGTGGACGAGTCGATCCCCGAGAAATTCAAGTCTGGCATTCACTATCAGAAGCACAAGGCCTACAAGAAGACCCAAAAGAAGAAGAAAACAAGAACTAGATTCTAATGTGGTTTGCTAGCAGACACAAATGGCTATATTTATATACATATTATACGAAATACAAAGAACATACGACACAGCTAGTTCCACCATCTTACCCAACGCCACATGCTGCCAATGGGTTGTTTAGACTCGAGTGGCAGCCGGTGCTATGACTCAAAGATATCTGATAAGGATTACTGTGTGAGTCTCGAGATAAGACGTATGCAGGATGCGACTCGGTGGACGCACCCGGCGCAAATTCTCAGAAAAAATATGCGATGAGAGATGAGTTGGGAAACACTATGAAGAGAGAATCCGAAGAAAACGACAGCAGAGCTGTCAAGAGAGAAAAGAAGGAAAAGAAGGAGAAGAAGGAGAAGAAGGAAAAGAGTGAAAAGAAGGACAAGAAGGACAAAAAAGACAAAAAGGAAAAGAAGGAGCACAAAGATAAAAAAGATAAAAAAGACAAGAAGATCAAAAAGGATAAGTCGGATAAGACAGACGGAGATATCAACAGCCTTCTTGAGGGACCTGCGATTGTTGCCAAGTCCTCTAAGTCTGATATTGAGAAGTTCGTCGAGGAAAATCAAGTTCATATTGAAAACTCTTCTGATCTTTCTCCAGTATTGTCTTTCGATGAGATCAAATTACATCCTGAATTGAGCAAGTTGAAAGAGTTTCCTAAACCTACCCCTATCCAGTCTGTTTCATGGCCTTACTTATTCAACAACCACGATGTTGTTGGTGTAGCCGAGACTGGATCCGGTAAGACTTTGGCTTTTGGTGTTCCAAGTTTGCAAAACCTCCTATTGAACCCTACATCCGACTTGAAAGTCTTGTGTGTTTCACCTACTAGAGAGTTGGCCATCCAGATCTATGACAACTTGGTCAAGTTGACCAAGAAAGTCAAAATCTCATGTATCTACGGTGGTGTTTCTAAGCAAGACCAGATCGATAACTTGCACAACACCAACATCATCATTGCTACTCCCGGAAGATTATTGGATTTGATCAATGACAACTACATCGACCTTTCCAAGGTCAACTACCTTGTTTTGGACGAAGCCGACAGAATGTTGGACCAAGGGTTTGAAAAAGATATCAAATCGATCATCTCCAGTTGTCCAACCACCAGACAAACGTTGATGTTCACAGCCACTTGGCCCGTAGAAGTGCAAAACTTGGCATCCACCTTCTTGAAGAGTCCCGTGAAGATCACTTTGGGAAACATCTCCAACGAGTTGAATGCCAACAAAAGAATCACCCAGATTGTCGAGGTGATCAAGCCATTCGACAAAGAGAGAAGATTGATGGACTTGTTAAGAAAGTACTCGAAGGACCACGACAAGATCTTGATCTTCGCTTTGTACAAGAAAGAAGCTGCCAGAGTTGAAATGCAGTTGAAAAGAACCTACAGAATCAGTGCTATTCACGGAGACCTAAACCAATCACAGAGAACTCAAGCCTTGCAAGACTTCAAAAGTGGTAAGTCCCAAATTCTCTTGGCCACCGATGTGGCTGCCCGTGGATTGGATATCCCCAACGTGACCTTGGTCATGAACTTGACTTTCCCCTTGACCATCGAAGACTACGTCCACAGGATTGGGAGAACCGGTAGAGCTGGAAAGACTGGGATTTCCCACACGCTATTCACCGAACACGAGAAGCATTTGAGTGGAGCGTTGGCCAACATCTTGAGAGGAGCCGACCAGGAAGTCCCCGAGGACTTGTTGAAGTTCGGAGGCCACACCAAGAAAAAGGCCCATTCTGCCTACGGGGCCTTCTTTAAGGACGTCGACATGTCCAAACAGGCCAAAAAAATCAAGTTTGATTAATTGCATAGTTCGTATAGAGTTTGTATTACACGTGATGTCAACCACGTCGGCAGTGCTCCTGTAACCACTCCTCGCCGTGTAGGTTCGTTCTACAACCTTCTTCGTGCTACGTGTCCAGTCGTCTGGAAGCAAGGGCGTGCGCACCCCCATAAATATCACCAGATGCCTGACAAATACATACGACTTTTCAGTGATCTGTAAACTCTAACTCCAGCAACTACAACTCCAACACATCCAAACACACAATGAATACCTGGAGGTTGTTTATAATATACTTGGTGGCCGGGGCATACGGGTTTACTCCGTTCTACTCGTCGGACTTCTGCTCTCAGACCATCACTAACGACTGCAATACGACTTTTTCATACATCGATCAAATGAACGATGAGGTGTACCCGGTGGTCAAGAAGTTGGTGGGCACATCGTACTTCCGGTACTTCAAAATCAACTTCGAAAAGCAGTGCAAGTTCTGGAACGAGGAGCACTTCTGTTCTACCGAAAACTGTGCAGTGGAGATATTGCCTCCAAACCAGTACAACTGGGACGACGTGGTGTTAAACGACTTGAATCCACAAAGATCTCCACACCCACACAAAGGTAGTACCGTTGAGTCGTGTGACGATTTGGACTACTGCGAGTTGGACGACGGCAACACCTGTGATTACATCAATTTGGTCGATAATCCCGAGAGGTTTACTGGGTACGGGGGAAACCAGGCCCACAACATCTGGAAAGCCATATACGAAGAAAACTGTTTCCAGGACGATGCTGACAAGAACTGCTCTGCCAAGACGTTGTTTTTCCGGGTTCTTAGTGGGATGCATGCGTCGATTTCAACCCATTTATCCAACGAGTACAGTGATCCTCATTCGGAGGAGGGTGAGTTCACCCCCAACTTGAAGATATTCATGGAGCGGGTGGGCCAGTTCAACGATAGAATCTCCAACTTGTATTTCAACTATGGGTTGGTGAGTCAGGCCTTGGTGAAGCTATTCAAGGATTATCCGGTGATTGAGTTCTTGAAGCAGTCGGACGATTTGATTGGTAATGACGACGATTATTCCCGGTTGTTCAATGGGCTAGTCAATACTTTGGAAGAGGAACAGATTTTCCAGTCGTCGTTGATCATAGAACCAGAGTTGAAGAACGAAGTGAGGGCCAAGTTCAGAAACATCAGTTCCATCATGGACTGTGTGGGTTGCGACAGGTGTAGAATGTGGGGCAAGTTGCAGACGATTGGTTACGGAACTGCCTTCAAAATCTTATTTGAAGATAACCTGAACAGCAATTTGATGTTCCGGAGAGTTGAGATTGTTTCGTTGATGAACACCTTCGACAGATTGTGTAAGTCTATCGAGGCCGTCAAGAACTTCAAGGCCATGTATTTGGAGCACCTTCAGGATGTTGAGAAGGGTCTTGTACAGCCTGGAGACTTTGACAAGAAAACCGAGAAGAACGGGTTCAATTTCCCATTTCTGGAGAACTCGAATGCTCTTAAGGCAAAGATTTCCCAGCAACAGCAGGAGAAGGAGGCCACCAAGAAGACGGCCACCAAGAAGACGGCCGAGAAAGAAGACAACAAGAGATCAAAGCAACCCAGTCGAGTTGATCGTATGAAAACCGAGTGGAAACAAGCTTGTGAAGATGTTTTTTCAGCATTATTGTTTGTGTTAAAGTCTTACAAGCACTTTCCTTCCATTATTGGTAGGAAAGCATTGATCAAATTGAACTTTTGGTGGAACTCCTTTGTGGGATTAGACACCAATGAGTATTACGAGGAAATCCAGTTGCAACAAAATTATGTTAGTTTATTCCACGAGTGATGTAAATAGTTAAATGGCATAGACGTGGAATACACAGTTAGATTATAGCGATTATCTGATTTCAGCACCACAGAGACGTTTTATGCGATTACCAACACAATAGACATTTACTGTTAGTGCTACAACTGCAGGTGCTGACAAACACTAGCGTATAATTCTTCTATAGTTCAGTTAACACTAGCGTATCATTCTTCTACAGCCTTCAAAACAACTACATTACGCTCATACATCCTTCAAACCAAACATTACATTATTTATATTAATATACAGATCTAGACCAACATAGCAGCCAAACCAGCCAAACCAGCAGCTCCCAAGATGTTAACTTGTTGGTTGTTGGCAGCACCTTCGAAAGAAGCAACAGCAGCCAAAGTGGTGTTACCTGGAGCGTATGAAGACACCAAGGTGGACTGAGCTGTAACGGTGGCTTCAACACCAGTGGATGCTGTGACAGTTGGGGTGGTGGTGACATCAACATATTCAATCTCTTCAGAAGAGCTTGGAACAACAGCAGCTTGCACACCAGTTGGAGCAGCTGGAGCAGCAGACGACTCGGTCAATGGACACACAGTTGTGTAGACGGTCTCAACACCGCTGACGGTGGTGGTGATCACGGTGTTGGTGACGGCTTGAGCAGCAAGAGTAGTTGGAGTAGAAGTAGCAGTACAGTCTGGGTGACCAGAGCATGAAGTGATAGTTTCAAGGATGGTGTTGCTATCGGTGACGGTGACGATGGCGGAAGCAGCGAGGGTCGTGGCGACCAAGGCAAGAACGGAGACAGAGTATTGCATTCTAAAAGGAGTGACTGTTTGAGATGAACCTAGAAGGAGTTGTTGTAGTGAAAAATATGCCTAGAAAGGGATAACTCGGTGGGTTTATATAGTTGAAGGATGCAGACGCGGTTGGAGATCGACGCGATCGGCCCCGGTTAGCCATTCGTGTTGGTGGTTTACAAGTCTTTGTTCCGGAAGGGGGATGGTTCTGGGCTTACAAGCTATGGTGGTGTTTGTCGCGATGTTTTGTAAACATTGACGCGGTGTCGCGGTGCATCGCGCCGCGCGAAGGACATCGCTCATCTCATGGTTTCTTTGGACAGCTACCAGGCCCAATAAAAGCCGGCGATGTGAAGAGAGAGAATGTGACATAACAATATTGCTTGGGTGTTGTTTTTGGTGTTGCTACATACGTGGTGCATTGTTACGGGGAATGTGCCGACACAAGTGTTTCTTGTACCAGCTGCGATGCCTAGTTCAACATCAAATTCATTTCCCAGTCGGTGATGACACCCACCCAGTCGTCCTTGGCCAAGTTCAACCGCTTTCGGCGCCACACCTCCAACATGATCTGTCGGGCTCCCCAGTAACTGCCCAAGTACTGGGCGATGTCGGCTCCCCATTTCTTGTAGCCGTTCTGGACGTCGGGGGAAACTGCCTCACATCCAGCAATAAACCCCTGCCAGAACAACGGGATAATCCCGACGTTCTCCTTGCTGATAAGCCGCTGGATCGAGTTCAAGTGCTCCAACGTTTTGCGGACTTTGTCCTGGAGTTCGGCTGGGTTTTGCTCTTTTATCAATCGGCTGAAGTAGATAGTTAGGGCGTAGTAGAACGACATGATGTGGTGGAAAGTCACTTGGTGCATGGAGGAGAAGAATCTCTTTTCGCCCTTGACCAACGCATACAACTTCCAGTCGAGTTCCCAGGTGTCCAAACGGCGGCCAAGCTCACTAACATGGGCGGCGTACAGCTCTCCCACTGTGCCAGTGTGCTCTCCATAGATTTTGTGACGTAGGAGACGGACCGTCTCGGCAAACAACGTGATCAACGAGTTGGGCAACCCGTAAAGGGCGTCAGTTGCAAAGTTTTCGCTGTGGTGCTTGGTGTTGATCAACTTTTTGTTGATGAACAACGGCGTGGTGTTGTGGTCTTCTGAGTTCATTTCGTCGTCGGGGTCTTTGGGGGTGTCTTTGTCTTTTTTGACAAAGTTCTCGCCATTGACGTCGTACCCGCTTTGGTCGATGAGTCGGTAGTCGTGCTTGATGTTGTCGATGCTTAAGCAGGTGGAATCCTGGATGATTTTCAACGACAGATAAATCCGATGTAACACCCGAGCTTTGGGAGAAAGCTTCTTTTTGTTCTGCATTTTGGTGCTTATCACCCTTCCACACCATCTGATGTAGAAGTTTGTGTCTTGCATGGTTCCCCATACCAAGTCGACCGAGATCATCGACATCACCGCACAGAGCACATCTTTATACTTTTCGTTCTTGAGGCATGTTTCGATGTCTTGTTGGGAAGTATCACCCGAGGACCCCAACAACTTCCGTACGAACAAACTGGCCTGGTTTCTGAGTCGGATCCCAAGGTTCAAGTAGAACTTCATCGAGTCGCTGTTTTTGGGGAACTTTGACTGTAAATTAAAGGCAGACACTGCAAGAAGAGCATTCAACAAGGCGTTTTTGGCGGTGGATGTCTTTCCAAGCGCCCCTAACTCCCCAATAGCCATCAAAGCCCTGGGAAAGTAGATAGTCTTCCAGGGGCTTTCGGTCAACGGCAACACCGTCATCAAATCAGCAACATGATTGACGTAGTGATTCAACAAGTACCGGGTCAAGGGCTGAATTTGTAGGGCAGAAGTGGGCATGCCAACAGCTGCCGATGGTGTCAAGAGATGAAAGCCCAACTTGGGTTGAAGAGGGCTTTGCACGATGTTCATTATAGAAGAAGGCATAGTGGTGACGTGGGGGTTCTGGCCTTCTACCAAATCTGTGGATTCTTCGTGGAGCTTGTTGGGCTTTGATGATGCATGGAGGTGTATCTCAAGGTTTTCGTTCAACTTGTATGGATTATCGTAGAAATAATTGTTATAGTTGGAGTAGTATAAATGCTGATTTGTGGGGTCGATGAGAATGTCTGAATGCGAGAGAAGGTCAAGATGAAGGTCGGGAGTGTGAGATGCAGCATGTGGGCTTGCTGCTGATGCAGGAGTTGATGCAGTAGACGTGGGCCTATTATTTGTGTTCTGGTTCTTGTGGAAAAGTAGGCTCAAAAACTCACTGGGGTTAGTTATTGTATTGGAGTTGGCAACGTTCACTGTGTTGGAGCTCGAATGTCCAGCATCCACAGACATAGTGCTCTGTGGACTGACCGAACGATTTATTGCCAGAGTCACGCTGCCGTTGTTCAAAACCGATGGAGATACATTGGTAGTATCCATGAAATCAAGCAAGTGGGAGTTTCCATTCAAAGCAGCAGCCGTCAACAAAGCGTCATCACGCAACTCATTCGATAGCCAGAGATGGTCGTTACTTATGGAGGGGGTGGTCAGTTCCTGGGGTTTATGGACACGGGCTTTCGGTGGCTGACGCTTATTTTGGAACACCCCAAACGGCCCTAGAATCTTGGTTTTGCCCATTTTCTCCACATTCTCGTCAGTCTGGGAGTTGTCGAGAATCATCAAGTCTTGATCTATGTCTTCATATGTATCGTATGGCTCGTTGGGAGTTCCCTTTTCCCACTTGACAAAGCCCACTAGTCTTCTTTTAACGTAACCTTCAGCACCTGCTCGTTCGTCGTACAACCTATTTTCATTTTTGAACGCCACAGAACTGGCCACCAAATCACCTTTCTCGGTGAATTTGGGAAGCGACAACCAGCAAAGTGCCACTCCGTAGCCGGGGCAATTGACATCTATTTTCTTGCAGTTGTTGCAGCAGGGTTTAGTAAGATCGCACTTTATTCGCCTTCCACGGCAGGTATCACATCCGAAAAAAGTCTTGACAACAGCTCTCCTTTTCTTCTGGACGCCACCTGCACCGCCTATGGGACCTGGGGGTTTACTTTTGGTAGGCTTTCGTCCCACAGACTTAGCGGCTGTCATGTCTGCTAAATTGGAGATGCGAATTTTGCGACTTACTGGAACGCGATGAGATGGGAATTTTCAAGCGAGCAGGTCCCTTAGGGTCCGAACAAGCTCAAAGAATACAAGGAAAAATGAGCTCAGAGGTTAGGCGTTTGCTGTACTGATGAGTTGTTTATTTTTCTGCTATTTGAGTAAAATAGGCGAGAAAAGCGGCCACTTGAATAGCTGTATGGCTTGGTCAATCCAACTCTGAGACACCGTAAGCTACCCTATAGGTATTTTAAGAAGAGACTGTTAGTAAAGGTTTTTTAGAATAAATTGTATTTATTCAACGGTGGATGTTCGGAATACGGCTCGGAAACCACGGCTATCTAACTTCTTTGGTTCTATTCCTCCGGAGTCGACACATTTGAGGTCTTGTCGTAGCATTGAGGTGTACTATGATCGGTCATGGAAGCTTCGCTCATGAGCCATTAGACTCTTGGAAGTACTCTTATGATGGCGAGTATATGACTCCAAACGATTCATGTACGAACATGGTCGATTCATGACAGTTATAGGAAGTCCTTATTTTAGTTCTACATTCAGTAGCTGCAAGCGAATATTTACACAATTATTTAGTGTTTGCATTTTGGCCATTTGGAACCTTGGCTTGATCAAGTACTAGCTTTGGAGAAACACTTGGATAAAAACATGGTGGTTTTCTGATGATTAGTGGACCTTACTTATCTTTCGAGGCAACAGTAAATAGTTTCCTATAGGCTAATCCGCGTGACTCTTAGCAGCTTTACCATTTATGAAAGGGGAACAGCATACAGTCAGAGAGAAATCGGAGCCTAGTACATGGAGGCATTCTAAACAGGTCGTAAGATCTTTATCCAATTTGAATACACATTGGCCTGTACGGAGACATTCATCGGAAACTGCTTTTCGTAGAATGAAAGCCCTTCAGAAAGCGTGGAACTGGAGCAGCCACTTAGAAGTAGTTACGATAAGATGAAGTACATGGTTGAGACAGAGTCTATACACTTGAAAGAGTTACGATAAGATGAAGTACACTGTCGAGAAAAGAGTCTATACGCTTGAAAGAGTTACGATAAGATGAAGTACACTGTCGAGAAAAGAGTCTATACGCTTGAAAGAGTTACGATAAGATGAAGTACCTGGTGGAGACAGAGTCTATACCTATATAATATCAGATGGATGATATTAAGCGCAGCTGCAGTAGGAATATGTGAATCACCACAGCTATCAGATTAGTACGTAGAACCTCTCTACCAATTGGCGAAGTATCCCGGCCAATTGGTACTTCACCTCGTAGCTATCGGCTTCATTTTTACTCCGGCTATAGGCAGATTGACCCGTCAAGTGGCCCCACACCTCAGTTTTCCTAATGCATATCCAAATGGTTGCCAATTTCCCGATCGGGCGATTTTATTTGCTCGCCCGCGACCTCTTCTCTAATCAAGCAGTATTCATACTATAAGGGAATGGTGCATAATCTTTACGGTGATCACAAGGAAAGCTACAAAAGGCCCAGCAGCACCACCTCTGTATCGAACTAGAAAGATGATCGTCAAGGGAGACCTCAAATATTCATGCGTGGAGTGCATACGTGGCCATAGGTCGAGCCTGTGTAAGCACCACGAACGACCGCTTCTTCAAGTCAGATCCAAAGGTCGGCCTACCATTAGTAATAATCCCAACTATCGGATAGCCATATTCGCCAAACAAGTGGAGAAGGATCCCAAAACCATCCGTATCATCAAATCCTCGGTAGAATACATCATAGACATCACCACCAGAGATATCATTGGACCCTATACGGAAGAGTCCCAGATCAAGGTCACCCAATACGAAGTCAACAGCAACAGTTTTATCAACACGATGTCCTGCTGCTCTAATGGCATGGTACGAAACAAGTCGTGTGGTTGCAATCACACCAACAATAAGAGTAAGATCTTGAAGAAGTACTTGACCAAGAACAAGAGACGGTTTAAGTTTGTCAATAACAATGATGAGGCGAAACAGGAGTCGTTACGGGACCAGATCCGGCGTAGTCTCCGGTCCAGCCAACTCTCTACTGCACCTTGTTACTGTGGGGAAGACTGCCAGTGTGAGAACTGTGCAGTGCATCATGCAGAGAACTTTGAGTTCGACATACACGAGGAGTTGGATCTTGCGATCCGGGAAATGGGCTTTGCGAAGCAGGAGCACGACATGATACCGCAGAACGGGTCCAAGGGGCCAACCAATTATCTGGATAATCTCATGTACAGTTACGGTCCAACTGCTGTTGAGTCAGCGGGCCCCACGGCTAACGAAGCCCTCAATGAGCACACAAATAACGGCACTAACGGGCCACTAGGTCCTCCGTCCATATCAGTACCGAGCACCTCCTTCACGCTGCTGCCGTCGCTCAAAGACCTGCCCCAGGACCTGGCCAGCGAGTGCTGGTGCCCCGATAACGAATGCAAGTGCACCAACTGCGAAACCCATGGCATCATCAACGGCATCAAGCTCGACGACATATTCGGCAACATCGACTACCGGCTTCTTAATTTATAGCCCGAAGTACCGGCTCTGCCATAGAAGGGCACACCGGGCACAGGCACACCGGCCAACAACATGTACATAGGGCAGCCCTCTCACGTGCCACGCATGTGACACGCATCCGCATGCCCATGGGCCGCATCACGTGCCCATAGGTCGCATCACGTGCCAGCCTCTCCCTCATAGAAAATTCTAGAAAATCTCCATCTCACCAGCTTAAGTATATACACAGTAGCCGCAAAATACTACTGGCAATCTGATACATCACATCACCACGATACACCACAATCGACCCGATAAACCTGTCAGATCTGAGAACCAATCACTGATTCCGTATTACAGTTGGCGACAAACGCTTGATCACATTTCCGAACCATCCATCTGAAACACATAAGGTGATGTCCTACAACGACAACGACATAAACGGCATGTTCAAGGAGGATTCTGGCGAGGGCCGGGGCCAGGGACGCCGTCGCGGCCGCCCCAGCACTGTGGGCCACAATGGAGGGCCACCAGGCGAACCCGGCCGTGCCCAGGGGGCCGATGGCCATGGCAAACAGGACGAAGACAGCGACAAAGACGACATCCAGGTGATTTCCCGGGGAGACTATCCGTTCGACCTATCGTTGGACCAAGGCACGGGGACCAATGGCATCAGTGGCGTCCCGGAGAGCCCAGGACCCACCGGGTTGACTCCGATTTTATCGTCTCTTGAGGACCCCGTTGGAGAGATAAACCCATTGAACAGCACCAACAACATCAACGACTTCATGAACAGCAGCGGCGATGGTGCGGACGATTTCGCGGGGTTTGGTGACAACCAACTTGTGCAACAGCCCAGGTTGTACTCCAATTTACCGCCGTTGCAGCCGCTTTCTGAGTCGGTGATTCCAAATGGCATAAACATACAGCCACTCAAGTTGAAGCAGGGGTACGGGGTCGATGGAGGCGGAGGCAGCTCGTCACTGGCACTGGCGCAGGCGCAGGGGGCCAGTTCCAAGCGAAAGAGAGACACCAGTACGCCCCGGACCCGTCCGCAGTTTGTGATGAAGATCTGGTCGATGGTTAACGACCCCAAGAACCACGACTACATTCGGTGGGACGACGACGGCGAAACGTTCCAAGTGTTTCATCGAGAAGAGTTCATGAAGAACATCTTACCGAAGTACTTCAAGCATAACAACTTTGCTAGTTTTGTGCGGCAGTTGAACATGTATGGCTGGCACAAGGTCCAGGATATCAGCAATGGGACCTTGAATGATGACAAGAACGGCGACGAGAACTGGAAGTTCAAGAACCCCTATTTCCAAAAGGGCAGAGAAGATTTGTTGGATAATATAGTACGGAATAAGCCGTTGACTCAAGAAGAAGAGAATCTTGACAAGGCCCCCAATGTCAAGGTACTTTTGAACGAGTTGGATTCTATCAAATTGAACCAGATGGCTATATCTGAAGATCTTAGACGCATCAGAAAAGACAACAAGACGTTGTGGCAGGAGAACTTCATGGCTCGTGAGCGTCATGCCAAACAGTCTCAAACTTTAGACAAGATCTTGAAATTTTTGGCCACCGTATATGGTAACAATAGCACCGGGAAGATATTGGAAGTTGACTACGACGAACCAGATACCAACCATGCCTTAAACTTTGATAACTTGGGTGACGACTTCAATTTCGATGATTTCACCAATAGCAAGCACCAACATCAACAGCCCCTGCAACAACAACAGCAGAAGCCTAGATTGATGTTGATGGATCAGGCGTATAAGTCCAATAAGACGACTCCTAACAACGACCGCATCAGCGTTTCGCCCTACTTCCACGATGACGTGGAGCCGGTGGTGGCAGAAAACGATGTCATCAACGGTTTGGAGCAGAATATCTTCAAGCAAGGGCAGTCGATACAACAAGTTCAGGACTGGATCCAAAAGTTGTCGACCCAGCAACAGCTTCAGCAACAGCAAATCCATGCCCAACAACAGCAGATCAATTCTGGTGCTTCCACTGGGGCTGTATCCAATGCAAGCTCTACGCCATTAACACAGCTATCGCCTGGGAAGATTGACTTAGATTTCGATGTGAACGACTTTTTGCACAGCAATTCTTCTGCCAATACGCCTGTAAATGTCGACGAGGCCGAGCCCAAGCGCAAACGGTTCAAGACTCTGAACATTGAGGAGATCCAGGATTAGGAATGTATACTACAATGTACAATAGCTTCGCACATGACATTAGGCTTAGTAACTCTTACAAAGTATGTTAACTTCAGTTATCTCTGGTCTACAAAGCATACTAACTACAGTGTTATCTCTCGTCTGAAAAGCATACTAACTACGGTGTTATCTCTGGTCTACAACGTATGCTAATTCCAGTGTTATCTCTGGTCTGCAAAGCATGTTAACTTTGGTGCCACTCAGCTTGACTTCGTATACTAATGTTACTAGCTACCTCCGCTGCACAACGTATAACTCCAGTGCTACTCTGCTCTACAACGTATAACTCCAGTGCTACTCTGCTCTACAAAGCTAACTCCAGTGCTACTCTGCTCTACAAAGCTAACTCCAGTGCTACCCTTCTCTACAACGTATAACTCCAGTGCTACTCTGCTCTACAAAGCTAACTCCAGTGCTACTCTGCTCTACAACGTATAACTCCAGTGCTACTCTGCTCCACAACGTATAACTCCAGTGCTACTCTGCTCCACAAAGCTAACTCCAGTGCTACCCTTCTCCACTTTTGTCCAATAACTCCAGCGAGAAGAAAACTGTGTTCAGTTACAACGTAGCCCTAATCCCTCTACGAGCAGCTCGTGCTCCACTACACCATCAGAAGCTGCCTCTGATGCTGTCATACTCGCTACCTGCACCTCAATGCAAATCGGCACTCTATACACTACGCCAATTACACGATCATGTGCCATAGTTGGCGACTTGCATCACCCAGCTCTGTACCTACAATTAAGCTTTCGCAAGAGATTAGGGCATAAATACGAGCCACCGATAGACAACCCCCATAGGTTCCCAGGACGGACCACCCAAACCACTGCCCGTACATCACCGGACCCACAGCTCCTCCTAAACCTTTAGCAGCCCCTTTGGTGTTGGGGCCCACACACCATCCTGCCCACGCACGACCGGTGCGATCAATCTGTAAAGTACACATTTCAATGCTTACAACACTGAACAACAACTATAATCAGGTTGACGGAGTCATAGACATGAGCAGCACGGACGCCGAGGACGCGAACAGTACCGGCAGCATTGATGCTGGCTCGCCCCACAAGCTGAAGAAAAAAATGTACTCCAAGCTCGGGTGCCGTGAGTGCAAGCGTCGTAAGATCAAATGTGACGAAACCAAGCCTCTGTGCTTGAAATGTACAAGGCTCGACAAGGTGTGCGTATACCCGATGATTGGGGAGAAGGTTCTCCGGGTGCTGAAGAAGTTCATGGCCGAAAATCCCCAGTTGACGGGCGGGTCTGCTGCCATTGAGCGTCAACGACGGAAGCCTATAACTGGTGACCCCAAGCCAGCGGGCTCATCAGGCCCTGCTGTGGCCATGCTTCCGCCGGTGCTGCCGCTCCAATATCAGCACCATGTGATGCAGCTTGCCCAGGCAGCAGCTGCCTCGGCAGCAGCTGTTTCGAGTGGTTCTACTACTAAGGTTCCTCCAGGGCCCTTGCACCAGCCGCAAACGGCTGTGGACCCTGGTTTTGCTGGTGGCATTGGTCACGGCCTAGGTACGGGGTCTGGCCCGTTGGGGCCGCCTGCGGCTGGGCAGAACTCGCTGGGATCGCTCCACATGCCTCCAGTGCTGCCGGCAACTAACCAGGTCCCCGGCCAGATCCCAGGCCAGATCCCAGGCCAGATGCCGGGGCAATTTGTGCTGCTGGTGCCACTGCTTTCACAGATCCCGCTGCTTCAGTCGTTGGGCCAACAGGGGATTCTGCATGGCGTGTCCCATGTCCCTGGTGTTGGTCTGTCATCACCGGGAATGTACCAGCACCAGCATCAACCTGGCTACGGCTATGTTTTGCCCCATCTAGCAGCTTATCATCCCACAATCAAGTATCCATCCACAGACATTCAATCGTTTGCCCCGCTGCTGTTGCAACCGCACTCTCCTCCTAACACCCAGTCTTTGCAGCAACAAATACCACACCGCAATCAGCAGCATCAGCCACAACCACACAGGGAAAATCCTGACTCTCATAACACGCCGCTGGCGGCCAAGGAGGCAAAAGAGGCATCTTCATCCTCTGGATCACATCACCTTAATGGTAGCACAGATAATTCAAGAGAACCAGAGATTTCCATGAAAGCTGACACGCTTTTCGACAATTACTTCAACAAAGAAGACTTGAGTCTCTTGGCTTCCGATTTGAATAATCTTGTGGGAAGCATCATGGTGGAGTCCAACTTTCAAATGGGCGATGATTTTGATCTTGCGTCTCTGGAAAGTAACTCGAGCCTAATAAACGGCATATCTCCATCGGGAATTCCTATTATGCGGCTGGTGTACCTGGATAATCGTATTGATGAAAACACCATTCCTAAGAACTTGCCATACGATTATATCAAGGTAAAATACCCTCTCGAACGGTACTACCTCGAGCAGTTTTACACCAATTTTGCAACCCTTATCCTCCCATTCAACCCGTATGAGGCTTCTGTTGGTGGCTATTTCAATCCATCCAGAGATGTAGTGTTGTTCTGTGCCTCCAAAGAACCGTTTCTTTTGGCTGCTATTTTGGCGCAGGGTGCCAAAGAAGCCTATAATAGTACTGGCTCTGCGAATCACGAAGAGGCATATTGTAACTATCTTCTGAAATGCCTTAAACTTCTTGGTCCAGCCTTGAATGAAGATGCATCTGGTAATGGTGATAGAAAGCTCCACCTGCGCAGGAAGTTTACATCCAATATCGAGCTGGTCTTGATCACGGTTCTTCTATTGACCTCTGCTAATGCTTCCA
Organism: Yamadazyma laniorum; assembly: GCA_002109505.1. NCBI lineage: Eukaryota > Fungi > Ascomycota > Pichiomycetes > Serinales > Debaryomycetaceae > Yamadazyma > Yamadazyma laniorum. The sequence goes on along the minus strand of MVNT01000010.1, from coordinate 293,260 downwards.
ACACCAAACAAAACTGGCGTCCTCACTTGAAGGGTGCAAAAGATTTGTTGTTAAAATACTCGATGCACTCGGATCTTAAGGAGAGCAAGTTGTTGATCTTTTGCAAGACATGGTTCATATCTTTCGAACTTTTGGCAGGTCTAAGCTCGCTGAAGGGAGGAACTTTGCAAAGTGATGCAGAAATAGACTCTTTAATGAAACTCGATGATTCGGACGATATAGCGATTTTGAAGGAGATAGGGCTCTTATCAAACTCCGGTTTCAACTATATGTTTGGGTTTGCCCATAGTCTATTGCCGACTATAAAAGAACTTATCAAGTTTATGAATAGTATCAGGGAAGCCCAAAATGAAACCCCCATCTCCAAAAAATCTGTCGATACTAAGGGTCCATTATCTACCATTCAAATGATAGCAGAATTCTATCAACTGACGAAAATAGTATTCGTGAATGAGAAAAACTATCTAAGCCCCGAAGACTTCTTTGATGGAACTGTTCCAAGTGGCTGCCTCTTGGATGTTCAAGAGGTCAATGGTAAAACAGTGGTTATCAACTGGATGGACATTTCCCATCGTGCTTACTGCTTGGGTGGTATTCTAAATGTGCTCACCAGAGGGTTTGGCCTAAGCTACGACGATGAACAAGTTAAGGCTGTCACTGATCAGTTGGTAGATCTCATTAAAATCATCAGAGATGTTCCCGTGCCCAATTTCACTAGATGGCGTCCATTGATGGTCCAGTGGCCCATGCTTGTTTGTGGGTTGAACTGCTATGACGAAGAACAGAAGTCCACCGTTCAACAATTCTTCCGTATAAGTGGAGCTGGGTCGGCCTCATTTTCCATTAAAATCATCGACAAGCTATGGAATAAGCATAAAAACAACATAACGGACGAGTCCGACATCGAAATCGATCTTGTCACATACTAGAATAATAATACTGTACTATTACACTGATTAAGCGTTTCTATATATTAGTTAATATTAAATATGGTTATGCTTCTTGTAGGATACTATACCGATTCATTTCTCCGGCAGCTATCTTTAATTGAAGCGAGTAAGAACTCTGTTGGGTGTCGTTTGGTTGGTTATCGTTTTGTTCATCTGATGGAGTTCTGTAAGAGAACTTTTCTCCCCAGTTGTAGTCTCCACGTGAAAGTTTGTCCTGGACGTACCATCCTATCCGTTCAGCACCAAGTCTAGCTCCATCAAGATTTGCAGAAGAAGGCCCAAGCCTTAGGGAAGCATTTTTGCCAGTGACAAACAAAGGAAGGTCAGGATTCCACTCCAAATTATCTGTTACACAGGGGAATCCAGAAATACAATCTATTGGAAATTGCTTGTGAAGGTTCTGAAGGAAGGGAAGATTCTCAAAGTCGGCCTTGATTCCAGTAGCAAAAACAATATAATTTGCCTGCAAACAGTCACCTGAATTGAACTTCAAATTCCAGCCATTATTGTACTCTGCTTCATCAATCCAGGTGTGCTTCCGAAGATCTAAACGGCCTGATCTGACATGTCCAAGTAATATTTTGTGATATTCGGGATTGATAGAACCTCCATTTCTTGCCTCGTTTATCATGTCGAGACGTTCTTGATCAGAATCCCTAATGTAAAAAGACGACTTCTTCAAATTTTTGTACTTGGTAACCCAGTCTAGTTGAAAATCAAAATGCTTGACTTTCACTGGTCCTCTCAAGAGAAGTGTTACTTTTTGTATACCAGCCTTAACGGCAACATGAGCCAACTGTGCAGAAGTGAGACCACCACCAACAATAACTAATGACGAATTTTTGTCAAGATTGGGATGGGGGAACTTCACCTGGTTTTGAAAGATATGGGTTGTGTGACAGCTTCTAGACAAGTCTGTATCAGTTATAGGAGCCACAGGGAAGTTAGGTGTACCTTTATGGCCAGTTGCGAGAATACAAATTTTGCAGCCAAAAGTTCCAGCAGCAGTTTTGATAACAAACCCTTTTCCTGAAGAGTCTGTTCCCATAACAGAAACGTCACCATATTGAATATCAAGTACTGGTGCTTTTCTCACGATGTTTTGCAAGCGATAACGAGTTATTATGTCGTGACAGAACTCTCTGAAGAATTTGGTAGAAGGCCGGTAGTAGTCTCTCCAGTCTCTCATATTGATATCGATCAAACCTGCTTGATCATGAGTGAGCCCTATTGGAGCCGGTACCTTTTTATGTTTGTACTTTTTCTTGGACTGGTGTTTAGAGTATTCTCTACCCACCACGTTTTCAATTTCTTTGAGCTCTTTTTGCTGGTTGTTTTGGTGGGCATAAGTGATCATACCGTCAATGTTGACGGGATCGGGATGGAAAAACATCGGGGAACGAAGAAAGGGAATTTGGCAGCTTGTAAACTGGTTATCCCACTGGCCAAGAAAACAGTCACTTATTTCATCCAACACCAATATCTCTTCAGGAGTAAAATTTTCCTGGTGGTAGGAAGGGCGACGTTTGGCAGGATTTTTCTTATTGACCAAGTTGATTTTGTGTTCTCGTTGCCGAAGCCAGTGAAATCTTTGATGCTCGTCTTCGGTATAAATAGAGCCAGGACATCTTTCACAAAGCCTTGCAGCAGTGGCAAGACTACAGGTGCCTCCACCCACTATAATTACGGGTCTGAAAAACCCTGGTTCGATTTCCATTAATGGGTGCAAAATATACGGAAAAGATCGCGATTTAATATCAGTTAACTACTACGGTACTATAACTATAAAGGTTACCTAAAATGACGAAAGAAACCCCTCGATAATACATAAGAGACCCACTGCCCCCGGATCTGGGATACCACCCTCGGCCTTAAACTCCAGCTCGTCTACGTAGCTAGCTCTGCCAAACTTGGCCTGTAATTCCTTGGTTTTTTCACAGCCAGATCTGGCAGCTTCGACGGCCCTTTTCACGTCGTGGGTGCTCTCCAATGTGTCAACAAATGGCTGTAATGTATCAACCAATGTACGTCCTCCGACCCTAGCGTTGGTGTACTTAAAAAGCCCCTTATACAACGCAGTGTGCAATGCCTTGGAAACGGACTCGACACTAGTATCTTTTAAATTTTGTAGCTGATGAACGAACGCAGTCAAGTAAATTGAATAAATGCCTCCAGACGTGCCTCCCATACTGTCTTCCACTATTTCTGTGATCCTGGATAATATGGCCACTGGATCACCGAGAGCCTGCTTGAATTCTGACGTAGTTGCAGCCTCTAAAATACCATTTGCACCCAGGACAAGGGTTTCTCCACAATCACCATCTCCAACAAGAGTGTCGTAGTGAGTGATCTTTGGCTCTTCTTTGATCAAGGTCTGTAAAGCATTTTCCAAGTTTTTCCAAAACTTGGCCCCATCAATTTTGAGATCCGACGATATAGAGGCAGCTTCCTTCATTGGAGACTCGATTTCCTTGGATACCTGGTCCCAGGATCCAAAAGATTTGGGTTTCCAACCAGGGGCATTAGTGTCAGTATCCAAGAATTTCAAAATGTCTGTCTTACTGAATGATTTCGTATGTTTTTCGGCACGAGACAAGTTTAACAAGGTAAGAGAAAAGCCAGGAGCATTCAATGAAGTGACGAAATCACTCACCAAAACCCTCAGGGGCCTTTTTTTGAGAGGAAAGTTGGCTAAGGCATGGTCCACGATAGCATACATTTCCAAAGAAGACGTTCCTCCAATGTTGTTGACTAACAAGACGGTGTCATCATGGTCGAGATCGAAGTCAACATAGTGGCGGTCTTCATCATCAGGAGAAACCAACTTACTGTACATATCCTTAATTAAATCGTCGATTTGTGGAATAGGCGACATCTTGCTGCCGGGCTCATTGTGAATACCCAACCCCAATTCGGCTTCGTTGGGACCATTGAACTCCATTTCTTCGACAGACTTACCTGGAACGGAAGTTCTGTCCAACGAGGCTCCCAAAGTCACCAATGACCCGTTGATAGCACGGCCCAATTCAGATATTTGTTCCAACTCGTAAGGGCCAGAGGTGGTGGCAGCTCCCAACACCTTATGTACGATGGCAGTTCCAGCTAAGCCTCTTCTACCGACCATGGCATTCTGCTTTCTTCCCACGGCCACATCGTCTGTCACAGCTAAAATGTCAACTTTGTAGCCTTCGCTTTTGGCTCTTTCGACCACAAGACCAAAATGTAAAATGTCACCAGTGTAATTTTTCACTATGATCAAAGTTCCAGATGACTTTGTCGATTTTGTTTTGATTGCAGCCATAATTTGGTTTGTGGATGGGGATGCAAATGTGGCACCACTAACAGCAGCATCTAGCAAATTATCACCCACATATCCAGCGTGAAGAGGTTCGTGGCCGGCTCCACCTCCACTGATCAAACAAACTTTGCTGGAAGTATCCGAATTATGGTTGAAAACGACTTTCTCAGCAGGAATAAGAGTCACTGCCGGGTTGGATGCACATAATCCTTTGAGGTTGGACAATACTATGTCTTCGTGGTCTTTGTAAACCCAGTGTTTTGCCAAAGTCATCACAATTGGTGAAATAAGAGGAACAACCGAAGCTTTATATATGGGGTAGCTGTGCGCGAGGTGCGTGAAAGAAGACCCAAAAGGTACTGAATAGCCGGTGGCGGGTATTGGTGAGGCATGCCCCCACCAACAAAATCGATGTGATCAGTGCCCCCACCAATTGTTGCTAATGGGGGGTCTGATTCTCTTGAACATGTACCGAGTTTGGGATCGGCTGGCTTTGAGTAGCTTCTAGCCCTGCACCTTCTCACTCTACACCTTCTCACTCTACACCTTCTCTTCTCTACACCTTCTCTTCTCTACACCTTCTCTTCTCTACACCTTCTCTTCTCTACACCTTCTCTTCTCTACACCTTCTCTTCTCTACACCTTCTCTTCTCTACACCTTCTCTTCTCTACACCTTCTCTTCTCTACACCTTCTCTTCTCTACACCTTCTCTTCTCTACACCTTCTCTTCTCTACACCTTCTCTTCTCTACACCTTCTCTTCTCTACACCTTCTCTTCTCTACACCTTCTCTTCTCTACACCTTCTCTTCTCTACACCTTCTCTTCTCTACTGCTGTATCAACGACCCGCGCACGACCATCTCCAGTCTCGCGAAAAAATCTCGAAGAGGTTCCTTCACTCGTCGTATCACATTTGATGGATGATAAGAGCATTGAAAATGACTTCTAACAACAACATCGAATGGACAGCTTCCAAAGTGAGAAGCACCTTTTTGGACTTTTTCAAAAATAAAAAGCACACGTTTGTTCCTTCTTCTTCTGTGGTTCCTCACAATGATCCCACCTTATTATTTGCTAATGCTGGGATGAACCAATACAAGCCAATTTTCTTGGGTACGGTGGACCCTTCTTCTGACTTTGCTAACTTGAAGAGAGCCACAAACTCCCAGAAGTGTATTAGAGCCGGTGGTAAGCACAACGATTTGGACGATGTGGGAAGAGACTCTTATCATCACACCTTCTTCGAGATGTTAGGAAACTGGTCCTTTGGGGATTACTTCAAGAAAGAGGCTATTGCTTTCAGTTGGGAGTTGTTGGTCAGCACCTACGGTTTGGACAAGGACCGGTTATACGTCACATACTTTGGTGGAGACGAAAAGCAAGGGTTAGAGCCCGACTTGGAGGCCAAACAACTCTGGTTGGACATTGGTGTTGCTGAAGACCATGTTTTGCCCGGGGACATCAAGGACAACTTTTGGGAAATGGGTGACCAAGGTCCATGTGGGCCTTGTTCCGAAATCCATTATGACAGAATTGGGGGTAGAAACGCCGCTAGTTTGGTGAATATGGATGATCCAAACGTGTTGGAGATCTGGAATAATGTGTTTATTCAGTACAATAGAGAATCCGATGGCTCTTTGAAGCCGTTACCTGCTAAGCACGTTGATACTGGTATGGGGTTCGAGAGATTGGTCTCTATTTTGCAGAACAAGTCGTCCAACTACGACACAGACGTGTTTACCCCCATCTTCGATAAGATCAGAGAGGTCACAGGGGTCAGACCTTACACTGGAAGATTTGGTGCTGAGGACAAAGACGGAATTGACACTGCTTACAGAGTGATTGCAGACCACGTTAGAACCTTGACTTTTGCAATCACCGATGGTGGTGTTCCAAACAATGAAGGAAGAGGTTACGTGTTGAGAAGAATCTTGAGAAGAGGTTGCAGATACGTGAGAAAGTACATGAACTACCCAATTGGCTCATTCTTCCAACAATTGGTTCCTGTGGTTATCGAGCAAAACAAAGAAATATTCCCAGAAATTGCCCACAAGCTGCAAGACTTGATTGAAATCTTGAATGAGGAAGAGTTGAGTTTTGCCAAAACCTTAGACAGAGGTGAGAAGTTGTTCGAAAGATACTCAATCGTTGCTTCCAAGACTCCAGAACAGACATTGAGTGGTAAGGATGTATGGAGACTATACGATACCTACGGTTTCCCTGTGGATTTGACCAGATTGATGGCTGAAGAGGCCGGCTTGAGTATCGACGAAGCTTGTTTTGAAAAGGCAAAGGAAGAATCTAGAGAAGCATCTAAGGGTGGAAGCAGTAAGGGTGGCGCTCATGTCGTTAAGTTGGACGTCCACTCTCTTTCCCAGTTGGATTCAAATGATACAGTCCCAAAGACTGATGACTCTTACAAGTATGGCTTGGAAAACATCAAAGCTAAGATCGTTGCCATCTACGATGGATCTGCCTTTGTTGATGAGATCACCGAACCCTCCAATCAATACGGTATTCTTTTAGATAAGACTCCATTCTACGCCGAACAGGGTGGTCAAGAATACGACACAGGTAAGATTGTTGTTGACGGACAGATGGAGTTCAACGTTGAAAACGTTCAAGTTTACGCTGGTTACGTCTTGCACACTGGCCATTTAGTAGAAGGAAAAATCAAAGTCAACGACGAAGTTATTGCAGGATACGATGAGTTGAGAAGATGGCCAATCAGAAAAAACCACACCGGTACTCACGTGTTGAATTACGCTTTGAGGGAAGTCTTGGGTGACTCTGTAGACCAAAAGGGTTCTTTGGTTGCTCCTGAAAAGTTAAGATTCGATTTCAGTCATAAGCAAGCTTTGAAACCACAAGAAGTGTCTAAGGTCGAAGACATTTCCAACGAATACATCAAAGCCAACAAGCAAGTTTATGCCAAAGATGTTTCTTTGGCTGATGCCAAAAGTATCTACGGTTTGAGGGCTGTTTTTGGTGAAACCTATCCTGACCCTGTTAGGGTTGTTTCCATTGGAAAGCCTGTAGAGGAATTGTTATCCAATCCAGACAACAAAGACTGGTACCATTTCTCTGTTGAGTTCTGTGGTGGTACCCATGTTGCCAAAACCGGAGAAATCAAGGACTTGGTGATCATTGAAGAAAGTGGTATCGCTAAAGGTATTAGAAGAATTGTCGCTGTGACCGGTACCGAAGCACACCGTGTTCAGCAGATCGCTCATGACAGCGAAAAGGAATTGCATGAAATCAACTCCTTGCCTTTTGGGCCTCACAAGGAAACTAGAGCTAAAGAGTTTGGTGTTAACTTGAAGAAGTTATCAATTTCTGTGACTGAAAAGCAAAAGTTGAATGAAAAGTTCAACAAGTTAGACAAGTCCATCAAGGACAACTTGAAGGCCATCCAAAAGGAAGAAACCAAGAAGGTCTTGGATGCCGTAAATGAATGGTTGGCTGATAAGGAAGCCAAGAACTTTTTGGTTCAACACGTTCCTATCAATCCAAATGCTAAAGCCATCACCGAAGGTCTTAACATCATCAAGAAGCTGTACCCAGAGAAGTCCATCTACTTGTTCACCGGTAAAGACAAAGTAGCCCACGGTTGTTACATGTCAAACGAAGCTCTTGAAAAGGGAATCGATGTCAATGATTTAGGTAAGGTTGTTTCTAAGAACATCGGTGGTAAGGCTGGTGGTAAAGGAAACACTATCCAAGGTATGGGTGACAATATCAGTGGTGTAGACAAGGCCATTGAAGAGTTGACTGCATTGCTCGAATCTAAGTTGTAGAAGCTTATTGAGAGAGGGATAATTAATTTAATTTAACATTTTCTATATTTATAAAAAACTCGTCATGCTGCCTCTGGATCTGTGCCTGGATCCGTAGTGGTCATTTTCTCCTCTTCTTCTAAAGAAATCTCTTTTGCTTCACCTCCCAAGTTGTCTATAATATTCTTGACTATTGCTCTTAACTCATCTTCTTTAACATGCTCATTGCCTATCACACTGATTGTGTTGAGATCCCAAGCAAAATGTGGGTAACTCCCAAGCTTCACAGCTCCTACCCCATGATTTTCATCACACAGTTGCTGCAAATCAGTCAAAAATGGAGCCAATTCACTCTCTTTTGTGGTGGTCTTGACGTAGAACCGCTTCAATATCAGCCCAGCATCCACTCTTGGTTTGACGTACTCTTTGAGTCCTTGCAAAAGCTTTTCAAACAATTGTGGAACACCTGGTAAAATGAATACTTTGTGGTCTACACCAACTATGGGCACCCAAAGTGACAGGTCGGTATAGATTTTCTCCACCTTCACAGAGTTGGTAGGATCTACAGGGAAAGTGGCCATTCTGTAGAAGGCTTGCAACTTCCGATCAGTCAATGTCGAAAGATATTCGGTCCTCAACGAGTGCATTCTCTTTACCGTCTCATTGTCAAGCTTACATTCGACATTGAACGCCCTGGAAATGGCTTCATAGGTAATGTCATCATGCGTTGGACCAATGCCTCCACTGGTGACTATGAAATCACACTTATCGTTTATCAAGGTGTTCAATGAGTCTCGAATATCATCCTTGTCGTCCCCACACACAATGGTCTTCTTCACGGGAATCGAGAGATCATTGAAGCAAAACTTGGCAAACACATGCAGATTTGTGTCCAAGATCTTTCCGTTCAACACCTCGTCACCAATGATCAAGCACCCAGCTGTCTTTATCGGTCTAGCTGCCATTGCCAGATATCTCCTCACAAGCATTGATCGACGTAAATGCGCAAGGAATCAGGTAACAGGGTTTCCGCATCGGAAGGGTGCATGCGCAGCCTGCCTCTTCGGGAAGTCGACCTTCATGCCATGTGCTGCCGCTGTCGGCGCCGGGGCGTGCGTGCATTAGTTCGTGCAGCGACCCACTGTGCGCACCGCACCCAATTTTCATAGAATTTTGACAGAAAAATGCTTATAAACGACCCCCTTGCCCCTTTATTTACCCCAAACTGAAGTCCACGTACTTCGTCAACCGTCTACTTTTACCATCTAAGTGTTATCTGTCGTGACCCCCTAATGCGAAATAGCCCTTCAAAAAAAGATCCCCTACCGAAAAGTTCAGCCCCCGCTACCCATCCTGGCACTGCCAGCGAATCTTCTCCCAACGATGATTTAGACCCCGATGAGCGCAGCTCTGCGCTATATCATTCACGCTACACCAGAAGTTCTGCTATCAAGATAGAACGCAAGAATAATCTAACAAACGCTAACACTAACACTAATAACTTATCCTTTAATGGTCAAACCAGAAAACTGTCCAAGAGAAGAGACAGTGCCACCCTCCCCAACTTGGACATGGACATCGGCTTTGCCAGCTTGTTGACGACAACAAGCAACAGTCCGACCGGCCGCTCGGTATTGGCCGGTGCTGCTATTGACTATGGGTCTTCGGTAGACAGCGACATGTCGCCGGTGTTCAACAGCTTGGAGTACAAGGACAGCGACCTGCTCCTGTCGTTGGGGTCATTTTCCAGTCTGCCCAAAGTTGGTCACATCCGGCCAAGCGGGGACTATGAGCCTGAGTCCATTATAAGCAACTTGGACCCGATCTCTGAGGCATTGGAGAACTCTCCAGTTCCTGAGGCTTCGTCGAGAATCAAATGGGACGGTCTCACCAAGAAGTTTGGTGATATATCTTTGGCCTCTTCCTCGTCATCTTCCGACTCTCTGCTTCCCACTTCGTCGCTGGTGGCCCGCTCTAGGAGCTCGAACTCCGTCGACATTGATGCGATGATCGCCAGATTGATCAAAATTGGTAACGAAAAACATGTCAAGAAATCAAGAATGAACAGAGACAGATTACCGTTCACCTCTGACGAAGTCAAGTACATTTTGAACAAGTCCCGGTCGATTTTCTTGGACCAGCCCACGTTGTTGAGGTTATCACCTCCTGTAAAAGTTCTTGGGGACTTGCACGGCCAATTTACCGATTTAATTCGGATCTTTAACAAGTGTGGATACCCTCCTCATAGTAACTACTTGTTTCTTGGTGACTATGTGGACAGAGGTTATAAATCCTTGGAAACAATCTTGTTGTTGTTATGTTACAAGATCAAGTATCCCGAAAACTTTTTTATGTTAAGAGGAAACCACGAAAGTGCCAACATCACCAAGATCTACGGGTTTTACGACGAATGTAAACGAAGATTACCCAGTTTGACCGGTAACCACAAAATGTGGAAAATGTTCATCGATGTCTTCAACACATTACCCATTGCTGCTACCATCAACGATAAGATCTTCTGTATTCATGGAGGCTTGTCGCCAGATTTGCACGACTTGAAGCAAATCGAGGACATCAAACGTCCCACCGATGTTCCTGATGAAGGGTTATTGGCCGACTTGTTGTGGTCGGACCCCGACCCGTCCGTCAAGTCGTTTTCCTTAAAGAACTGGCCCAAAAACGACAGAGGTGTGTCGTACTGTTTCGGAAAGAAACATGTGGACTACTTCTGTACTACGTTCGGGTTTGAGTTGATCGTTCGTGGCCATATGGTTGTTGAAGATGGCTATGAATTCTTCGACAAGCGTAAGCTTGTGACGGTATTCTCGGCTCCCAACTACTGTGGTGAATTCAATAATTTCGGGGCAGTCATGAGTGTGGACAACTCTCTTTGCTGCTCTTTTGACCTCTTGAAACCGCTCTAAATTAGTGTTTAGTGCCTACAGTTTAGTTAGATATCCCTTGTTTACGACAATGACGATTATCTTATGTATGTTTGTTTTTAATACAAATGGTTTGTTAAGCGTGTGTTGTAGATATCGCTTATTATTTATCTTGTATATGTTTCCATGCAAATGGTTTCTTAAGCGTGTGTTGTGGAGATCTCTTGTTTGCAATTATCTTTATGTTTTCCATTCGAATGGTTGTAGAATATTTCCCTTGTCTTACGCTATCTCTCCTATTTACGATTATCATACGTACATATTTTTGAAGAAATGGTTTTAAACAATCCGTTCTCTTTAGTCTTTTGTAGGACAGTGTCGATTCTTTTGTAGGACAATGACGATTATCCGTTAGTTTCAATACACTTAATAAGTTTCTCTGCGCACATATTTTTCACTCTTCAAGTCGGTGATATCTACACAGACATCTTGCAAATACGTCCACAGAACCCGTTACAATGAGTTACGGGAGACCTGACAATGAGAGGTATGCGGTGTACCAACAAAACATCGAACAGCAGCTTGCATCGCAAAGCAGAAAAGCTGCCCACAGAAGAATCGTCGACCATGGAAACAATATGGGGAGATGGTATTTGCTTCGGTCCATCGGCCTTGACACACAGAGCATTGGGACCATTCGTCCCGAGTCTTCATACTTGATAGACTTATTGCCGTCGCCGGCCTATTCGAACTACAACTCCAATAAAAATAACTTGTCAGTATTTGACACCCAGACGAAGTTCGTACACTTGTCTTCCAACAAGGAAAAGCACACGATATCGGCCGTGAAATGGACCCCCGAAGGCCGAAGATTGTTGGTGGCCGCCCACAGTGGAGAGTTCACCTTGTGGAACGGAATGACCTTCAACTTCGAGACTATAACCCAGGCACATGATTCGGCCATATTGGCCTTGAAATACAGTCACAACGACGAGTGGTTGCTCAGCGGAGATCAGGACGGAACCGTTAAGTACTGGCAGACCAATTTCAACAATGTCAACATTCTTAATTGTCACACCGATGGAATTCGGGATATCTCTTTCTCGCCCAACGATACAAAGTTCTTGACCTGTTCCGACGACTCGACCATGAAAATTTGGAACTTCAACAATGGCAAAGAAGAAGCACATTTGACGGGGCATCACTGGGACGTCAAAAGTAGTGACTGGCATCCGAACCTTGGTTTGGTTGTAAGTGGCTCCAAAGATAACTTGATCAAATTATGGGATCCACGTTCGGGCACCTGTATTTCTACGCTTCATGGATTTAAGCACACAGTCACGAAAACTAGATTTCAGCCGAATGGTATGCAGCGGCTCTTGGCCTCGGTGTCCCGGGACCGTTCCTGTAGAATCTTTGACTTGCGTACAATGAAGGACTTGATAGTGTTAAGAAACCACGAAAGTGACTTGTCGTGTGTCGAGTGGCACCCGTTGCACCCATCCATGTTCACAGTGGGTGCTTATGATGGTTCCATAAGCCACTACTTGTTGGACTCTTACATTCCTAACGACGAAAAAGAACAAATCAACACCATCTCTCCAAGTCATACTATTCCCTATGCCCACGAAAAGGCTATCCATGCTCTTGAGTACCACCCGTTGGGTCATCTTTTGTGCTCGGCTGGTGCTGACAGGTCAGCTCGGTTCTGGTCTCGTTCAAGACCCAACGATCCAATGGCTTTCCAGGATGCCTTGTACACTAATGATAAGAACGGAGCTTGGTACTACCAGGCCAATAACAACGTAAATGCTGTGATAGCACCTCCCTCGAGCAGCAGCGGTGTTACGGCGGCCACCAGTGCTTCACAAGTGCCTGGCTTGCTGAGCATCCCCGGATTAAATTATACTAATTGATACTAATTGATAGTTACGTAAATAGACCAATAGAGAGATCAAACTGTACGACACTTATAGTGTACCTAATATATTTATCCCTGATTCTTCCCAATATATACCTCTAATATAATATACATAAATGTGTCCATCCATTAACCCTAGTTCGTCATGTCCTCGAAGGAGTGAGCTTTGTAGAACTCAGCTACCTTCTTATAATAAATCCGTGAATCATAATTCAGGTACGCCCGTAAATAATCTCCCATTATCTTACCCAATTCACTCTTGTGGTACTCACGTTCCTGGAAGTTCTTTCCGCCGTTTTCAACAAGCATATAACTAGCCAACACCTCCAGATAGGCTTGTAACTCGTTTTCGTCGATGGGTTGGTATGCTCTTCTATAATTGTTCAATCTCTTGGTGAAGTCGTCAATCGATTTTTGAAAGTCCTGATTCTTGTAATCCTCGTTTTGAGTCTTAGCATTAATATTGTAGTGGATCAATTTTGCATCGGTGCATTGAACGTCAAGAATGATCAAACTGTCCAAAACCAAACCTTCATTGACGATTTTCTCGTGTATCAAGCTAACCAAGTTGGACCTACGTTCGTGGGTAGTATTGGTAGCATCAAGAATGCCCACATTAATAGAGTTATGCTGCAACTCATCAATCAATGCACTCATTGAGTTCATGGCTATTATTTCTCTCTTGAAAGTAAAAAGGTGGTTGCTTGGATCAAAGAACTCGTAGTTGTGGAATAGATGGTCTGACTTAAGAGTTCCTCTTCTTACCTGGCCGCAGTTGAAGATCTTAGTCTTTAAATTGGTATTGGTGTTCAAGTAGTCAGTGAGCAGATGACAAACGGTACTCTTTCCACTGGCAGGCAAGCCCACTAATATGATAATATTCTTGCTGTTGGACTGGGTCACGTTGGAGAAGGATGTACTGGGAGACATGGCCAAAGACGTAGCCGGAGTTCTGGTGTAAGATGACAGTGGCAGGGTATTAGCAGTGGCTGCGACAGTGGAATTGGCAGTACCTCCTGCAGCACTGAACAACGATATTATCGAGGTCGTACTGGCAGACGGCGTGGTGTTTGCAGAAACAAAGGAATTCATTCTAAATGAAAGAAAAACTGTTAGTTGGTTTACAAAATTTTTCTGATATGATGAGTTTGTATAAATATTAAGATTGTTCTCATATGATGATTCACAGTTTATTAACCGCATGAACGGGAAATTTTCCGATGCACACGGGTTAGCGGAGATGCGCTGATCTCTCGTAACCAAAGGTACAAGGACCAAGGGAACGGCGACTCATAGTCATAAAACTGCTGTGGGTGGTGCAAGCTATCTAAGGGGGGCTTCTCGAGGACTTGTTGGCTATCGGTTCTCAAACGTGGGCCTTGGGTTGGCTGTTGGTGGGACCCTGTAAGAGCATTACATCACGCAAGTTTTTCCGCTGAAAGATTTTCCAGCATAACTTTCTTTTTAGGCCCATGCACCACGGCAGAACATATGCCGGCATAACTTGTGTAGTGTTCGGTCGGGCACACACTCCTCTCTGGCTTTGCTCACGTGCACGAACATGGTGGGTCAAGTCACGTGAACCCCGTGTTGTCATGTCGTGTCGTGTCGCCGTGCAACTGTCGTGCCGTCGAGGCCCGCTGTGGCTGGAACCGTGGCCCGCAGTCTCGCGAAGATAATTTGTAATGCTTAATCACTGATTCGAACATTGGACATGGTAGCGTTTTTTTATCACGACAACAAAGACACCCCCGAAAACTTCACAGACGAACACAACTCTGGGGTTCCTGTGACTGAGGAAAAACTCCACGAGCTCGGGGTTCTCTATTACTACGTCGACTCAACTGACCAATTGAATGCCATTGCGAAAGAAAGAGAATACAAGAACCGGGACGAAATCACCCTCAACTTGGACTCCTTCAAGGGGGACATCGGTGCCTTCAACAGCAAGATGTCCCAGTTCTATAAGGAGCACTACCACGAGGACGAAGAGATCCGTTACATTGTAGATGGTGAAGGGTACTTTGACGTAAGAGACACTGGAGACCAGTGGATTCGGGCCAAGCTCAATGCCGGGGACATGTTGATCTTGCCGGCTGGCATCTACCACAGGTTCACCTTGTCCAGTTCGTTAAAGAGCATCGAAGCTGTGAGATTGTTCAAAGATGAGCCCAAGTGGGAAGCCATCAATAGAGACACCAATCGGGTTACGGAGGCCAGGTCCGAGTATGTTAGGGGAATTGCTGTATGAGCATCGACTGTATTTATTGTTTAGTTTGGCCCTCGGGGCATTGTGTAGGTTGATTGAGGAATGAACTGTTGTAAATTCTGGCTAGAGCCGGCTGGTGAAGTGACTGCGTAGAACAATTGACTGTTCAGTTGGCTAGAGCCGGCTGGTGAAGTGATGGGTAGAACAGTCTGCTTGGACTGTGCCCCTTACAGATGGAAATTGTCGTTTATTTATCAGCCCGCTAGAGTTCTCTATATGTACATTGTTCTACTGCCTGACTATCTTGATATGGTTGTTCTTGATCCAGTTGTCTAAACTGCCTCTAGCAGTTGTCAACTGTTTCTCGTGGCTGGTTTTCTGCTCCTTTAGGTTGTTGATATCTGAGTTCAAAATCTTAATCACTTCATCCACCGTCTTCTCCACTAAAACCCCTCCGATCATTTTGAAACATTTACGTCCTTTCCTCTTGTCTGGAGTTATTCCACTTAACGTTTTGTCAACAATCATATACTCTTGTAGTTGCGACAGAATCACACTGAGTTGTTCTTGCATGTCTGATATATCTGCCTGGAGCTGGTTATACTGTTGCTGTAATGCCGCAGACTTTTGTTCGTCTGTTCCCGTGGGTCTTGTGCTCATAGTGTTGGTCAAGGAAAATAATTTTTCACTCTGTTGATATGCGCAAGAAGTCTTGGGAAGAATAAATACTGGATAAAGGCAGCACTTGGTTTGTGAATTAATTATTTCTTCTGGTGGCCCAATAGCTTGTTTGGCTTGTAATGATTTTTGGTGCATATTGTTTATTGTTTAATGTGTTTAATGTGGCTTTAGGGGCAGCCATTCCCCAACAGGAAATGGATGCAAAAAATACCACACTAGTCTACGCAGCAGCTTTGACTCCTAATATGGTGGAGGTCAAAACAGCAGATGAAGCTTACGAGAGAATAAAAGCGGTCAAGGACATCCCCTATAATACTGTGTATGTTATTGGCAAAGATAAGCAGCTTCTCTTCCTTTACGATGGGGAGTTACCACAAGTTGTTAACGATCCCACAGTGGAGCCTTCAGAAGATGACACCAGTGCCAAACTTGGAAACTTAAGCAAAAGAGGTAAGCTTACCGGAAAGCTTGATGGTTTAATATCTGGCCTTGATTCAGCTGAGAGTGCAATCAAGGACAAACTCTCTGGTGCAGTACCTGATAAAATTAAGGATGCAAAAGGTAAAGTCAAAATGAAACCAAAGCTTACTCCTTTGATAGCCCAAAAAGGTGTTTGGGTGTTACAAAAGGCCCAAGTGCTTCAATCTTTGGTGACTCCAGACTTAATGCCTTTGTCTCCCTGTGTAGATTCTACCAATGGGGATGGGGGTTCTATCTCCTTTAGTCATGGTTCATCTTTCTCTGTAGAACGAAAGATCGAAAGAAATTTCGAGGTGGGCTGGATGGTCTTTGCTAAATACAAAGACGCCAGAGGAGAGTCTGTTACCTGGAGCTATTCACACACTGTTCTGGGAACCGTCCCAAAGGGTTACAAAGGCCAGCTATTTATCAAAGATCCCAAATTCACGGAAATTCTTTTCAAACAAAAGTTCATTCAAATTGGTGATATTGTCAAAAACATCCAGCAATCGGAGTTCTCCACCAGAGTTTTAGACTACTCTTCTGCATTTGAGTACCACTTCTTGACAAGCGATACAGCAGATCTAAAATGTGATCAAGCTCTTGAGCTCAAGACCATCTAAATGCAATCAACTGCGTAAATTTAATATATAAAGTATGAAGAGGTTTCTTTATTCGTTCTTTTTGGTGTTGTCAACCCTGCTAACATACAAGAAGTTGACCACAAAGAGGAACCATCCAATAACCACCAAAACAGCGCTGACTACGTAGAACCATGAGTTGGTGATATCCCAGGACCTCTTGTATTCGTCATTGGCCAAGTGTCTCACTGCCACCACTCTACTATCCATCAAGTATGAAAGACCTGGTCTCTTGTAGTCCAACTCAAATGTGAACATACCATGATGATCTGGCAAAGTGAAGTTGGTGAAGTACACATAGGTATCCAATGGACCATTTTCAATAGAAGAAGCTTCTCCCAAAGGTTCCAAGTTCAATCTTTGGTATGGATCCAACATCTTGAAACTCAATTGAATAGCATCCTCGTCACTCTTGACTACAAATGGCTTCCACTCGTTATCGACGAGCTCACTGACACCAATGGTATAAATAGCTTGATCTTTGATTCTGTATTTGGTCGAATCGAGGTTTTCAGGCTCATCTGCTTTGTGGTGGTGAACAAACTGCAACTTAAGAACTCCTTTTTGGCCCAAAGCCCACGAGAACAATTCCGGCTGCAATACGTCGATAGAACCAACCCAGGTGACACGACTTCCACTCAAGGCTTGCAAACCAACAGCCACATGACTCTGCTTACCCAATCCCCAGCTGTTGTCGTTGTCCAACGAGTTCACATTGTCGTTGGTAGCAAAACTGGTCTTACTGGCTGTCAAAATGGGAACCAAGTTCTCGTTGTTACTGATGATAGCTGACTGGCCATCGTATTCCAAGTCGATCGACGACAAGATTCTGCTACTTCCAATGCTAGCCTTGGTCAACTTGACTTTATCCGAAGCCTCAAAGTGGTCCACCAACTTGTATCCCTTGGGAGATGGATAAATACCAGCCTCATTGAGGAACTCCCTGAGCTCGTCGGGATAATTGTAACTCGAATCTCCCACAAAAATCACATTGGCACCAGCCTCCACGATCTTCGCCAAGTTTCTCTTGTTCAATTGGTCCTTTCTGGCGATTTTTTTGGACGTCGTTGGCATGAACACAATGTTGTGAAAGATGTTTTCACTTCCCACGAACACCAACAAGTCTTCGTCCTGGTATCCCCTCAAAACCACCTCGTGATCCAACTGATTGAAGGTGTCCACCACCTTTTTCAAGTCGGCTGGAGCAGTATCCAAGTCAATTGCCTGCGAATCATAAACGACCAATGATCTGGTGGCAACCACTATCCACACAAGTGACAAGAGTGCCACAAGCCTACTGATGAACATTGTACAATATATATCTTTTCAGTTCAATTTTCACCAGGTGTCGTTTTTTCAGTTTGGCGTTTTGGTATTGAGCGAGTAGGGGCTCGGCACGACTTTTCACCTTCAGCTATGGGTGCAATATATGTTATTGGGTTCAGGAGTGTTTGTGCAACCTCCGATTCTTCTCAGGACAAAAGGTGTGTTTAGAGTGTTCGTGCAACGTCCGATTATTCACAGGACAAAGGAAGTGGTTAGAGTGTTCGGGTGCTGTTTGATTCTTCTCAGGAAGACACTCAGTGTTTGGGTGCTGCTTCCTCGCTGTACTACGTTAATGGTTCTACTGGTTGAAGAGGAAGCTGTTCTCTAAAAGATACAGTTGTTTGAGGTATACTAATATCAGTTGCGTATGTGACTACATATGAATGCCGCTCTGTGTGTGCATTCCAATGAAGAGACGATAGTGAACTCTGCAAGAACGGCACACACTGGCAAGTGGCATTTTTGTACATTCACCACGTCTCTTCCCTGCCTCCTAATCGAGTGGTTGATCTTCTCACATAAACCCCAATATCGAGTCAAGCAAGCTTCCTAGAACCAAAGGCATTTCCTTTACTTCAAGTAGCACACTGTTGTTGTGCTTAACTCTTCACAAAGCGCGCCTCAACCAATTTGAAAAATCTTCTTCACCATACTATGAAAGTAAAAGTCGAGTTTCTAGGAGGACTAGACATCATCAGCAACCACGTGAGAGACCACAAGTTGACGATTCCGTTGGAGGAAGGGAAAGCCACCATGAAAGACGTCATTGACTGTATTTGTAAGGAAATTATTGCCGATGAGAAGGATGTGCCGGTGTTTATTGAGGATGATTCGGTGAGACCAGGGATTTTGGTGCTTATAAACGACACCGACTGGGAGTTGGAGGACAAGGAGGACTATGTGGTGGAAGCTGGAGACGTGTTCACCTTTACCAGCACTTTGCACGGAGGTTAGGGCCTCTTTGAACCGAGTCTAAGGCCGTCCCTGATCATATAGGCACAATCTTGCACCCAAGAAGACCTCTTCCCTGCCAGCTGTTGGAAGGCACTAGCTGCAACTCTACAACAGCTCCGTGACGAAGGAGCTTGATGTCAACTGGCTTATCGACGCTACTTTGAACGCGAGTCACCACAGCTGCTAATTTGTCGTGGTTTCCGGCGTGGATATCACCTCCAAAGACAGTGATCTTGTCGTTCTTTTGCAACCCGGCGTTGTGGGCGGGGCTGTCATAGATCACATCGTCTATAACTGCAAAGGGTATCACCAGGTCCACTACGGACCTCTCGACTGCCTCTGCGACTGTTGCAACATGGCCGGCTTGAAACTGGTCCTTTAGTTTAGATTCAATAAGCATCAATACATGTTTGTGGTCATTCCGCAACCTGATGATTCGTACTCGTACTAATCTTATTCCCACCACGTCTACATCGTCCCGAGGAAACCCATCAGGAGTCACTAACGGGGTGTTCATGTCAGCATCGAATTTGGTGGCCAACAAATCAAAGAGCAAACCCAACTGTTTTTCGATTTCGGTTTTGATAATGGCCAATTGTTGGTAATTGAGACCATCGTGAACCTTGTATGCGACGAACGTCTCCGAGTCTAAGTTCAAAGAGCTCATGAGGCCCTCAAATGAGTCCTTTTCAAGTGTCATAGTTGCAGATAATTTTCAGTTTGATCGCGAAACCGTTATGGCCCTAGCACTGGGGAGATGGGCCTGTGTGGTACTGCGGTGTCCTTGGTGAAGCACTAGTTCCGGGTGTTGATGCTATGGATCAAGTGACCTGAAAAATAACATAATTAGAGAAATAGTAGTAAATGCCATCGTCGAACACTGGTTTAATTTGATACAGTTGAAGTCTGATTTATAGATTGTTCAATAGAGTTGAAGCCAGAATTGAGGGTCTATCATCTGATACAAATGTGTCTAGAATTGGGGACAATCATCTGCTACACATCAGCATTCCACAATTCAGTGACTCTGGTGAGTTGCCCTCTTCTTCTCGAACACACAGGGAATTAAAAGATCTCAAATGTACATTAAACTCTGCTAGCAGAGAGTGCAACTAGTTTTTATTCTAAGTGTGTTTTATTGATTCGTAAAGTCCAAGCGTACATGTAGTCGACTACTGGTTGGTGGAAATAGCAAAAGAGTATGTCGACACCACCTCTACCTCGTCCAGGTCTTCCCCTTCGCTGATTTCGTTCCAGGAAGCCACCGTCAAAAGAACAAACCCCACGACCACCAACAAGTCTCCGAGCAACTGAGCAGTACTCAATATGTTGTCAAACAAAAGCCATTCGACGATTCCTATCAAGAATATCGTCAACAAGGAACTCACAGACGATAATACTGGATTGGTCAAGGAAATCAACGACAAGAACAGCGCACTGAACGAGAGATTGGAAACTATTGAGCCAACAATATAACCCCAAATCACACCAGCTCCATCGTAGTGTATCAAATTGAACCTGTGAATGCCCAAGACATCAACCAATGTGCACCCCACCAAAAGAATCACCGCCGTATACAACCCCAACAACGACATGACAAAGTTAGCAAACACCATTTGTCTCTTTGGTGTGATCAACTTGGCCAAGTGTGGGGGAATACACAAGTACTTCTTGTAAAACACCTCGTATAATCCGTAGATAACTGCACCCACAGAGATGAGCAAATTTCCCCAGAACCTGTATGGGTATTCAGTGTTTGCATCATCACTGGAATCGGAGTACAGCACAATAAAAACTCCCAATACGGCAATGATCACTGAGTTTGCTTTCAACCACGAGAATCGTTCACTCAACAACGGAATCGCAAATATGTAAGCAGTGAAGGCCGAGCAGTTATAAATGGCAGTGACGTCGGAAGCGTAGGTGATGGACATGGACCCATACCAAGTAAAACCCGCCACCGTAAGCAACAACACCAACACAAAAGTCTTCTGGAGTATGTAACGCACAGCCGGGGTTCTGAGAAACGACGAAACGCAATCGATTATCGACGGAGTCAGCAGAATGTGAGGATGTTGATCGATAAGCTCGTTGATTCCGTGAATTCTCTCATCTCCATTGACGTGGAACTCGTAGATGATGATGGAAGTGTGGTAAACGTTGTGGAACTGTTTGACTACGGCCTTCTTGAAGTAGATCCAGTAGTTTATTGGCGAGGCAGCAGGCACGGCCCGACTGGGCCCAGTTGGTGCGGGAGCCACTACCGTTGGAAGCAACTCGGACGTGGAAGACAACGGCTGGTAGCCGGGCTTGCTTGCGTCCACAGGCCGCCTAGACTTTGTCACCACTCGGTAGATAGCCACAGCAATCACCTGGAGAGGCCACAAAAGCCACCAGGAGCCATGGGTTACTAATAGTAGTATAATTGGTTCTTTAAACCCGAGGGTGTAGGCTTGCGACGTAAACTCGGTTTGTAAAACAAACATAGCCAACGATAATACAAACAATCCGGCAATGAAGCCGACCTTGGTTTTCGAATGGTTGTCACTGTGGTTGAGGTCCACCGTTACAGCCATGATGATGATGTTTTGAAGTAGCAGAAGGTTTTTCGTCGCTTCGAGTGCGAGAATGCTGTGAAATTGGCGGGGGCTCATACGATCCCGCACCATCGCTGGTGCCGTCCCAGGCCCATGGGCCACCACCGCTCCCGCAGGCAGCTAGTCACTGTCACTAGAGAAGTCGCTTGCCTCGACGTCTTCGTCGAGAGTCTGGATGTGGAACTGGCGTTCGGGGACCAACCCTCGGGCCACCAAACGCCGCCTCAGCTCTATACGGTGCATCACCACCCCCAAAATGCGCTCCAGTGTCTCTAGCTCATCGACGAGCTCATCGATATGGGTTATGCCATAATTCACCGCCACCCCGTCCACCACTTCCGGGCTGGGTAAGAGCACTCGAAGCTTGCTGTAGTTTGTCCTGTAGGTGTCCAAGACCTTGTAGATGTCGGCAGCTGGCTGGGTTAGACGGATGTAGATCAAGGTGAGACTGGTGAGGTACTTGAACTGGGGCTGCTTCAAGTAGAGGGCGACGACCTGGGGACTGGGCCCGATTTCAAGAAGCCGGAGGAGGCAGCAGAGAAAAGGGCTGGGTCTGTTGCTGGAGTCCAAGCCTCCCACGTACTTGACATGTTCCACTATCACCAGAAGTATCGTCTGCTCGTTGGTGAGAAAGAGGTGCTGCTTGTAGAAAATGGAGTCTTTGATTCTATTTCGTACGATTTTCTCTAGCACGTGTGCATGGTTGGCCACCCGTCTCTTGTCGTTGTATGCGGGCTGCATTTCGACTCAGGTGTATATTTATCAGCTCTTAGATGGAATACAACAATAAATACCTATTGAAAAATTACACTCGCGCAAATCACTCTTCGTCTTTGAAAGAGATGTTGTCTAAGCTGGCCAGCAAGGCCGCCAAGCGCTTTGCAGACGCCTCAAACCATTCACGTTGGGCCTCCACAAACACCTTCAACAAATTGACGCTTTTGGAGGGCTGGATCAATTGTTTCATCTCGATGACGGCGTTCTCAGTTGCACTGACCAATTCGTCCTCTTTCTTGATCAACTCATCATCCTCTTCTTCTTCGGTGGCAGCACTCTTAGCCCTGACCAAGTCAAACTCCTGGCGAGCAGCGTAAACCTTCTTTCTCAACTCGTTGACCTTTATGAACTCTTGGTTCAACACGTCGACCAACTTGGCGTTCACGCCCGTCATGATGGTTTGGTCCATCACTAATCTGCCATTGGCCACTTCTAAATAGGCTTCGCTGATCTGTAACAAGGCAAAATTCAAGGGGCTTTCGGTGGCCTTCAACTCCGACTGGTACTTTTCACAGATCTTAGCCAATTGGCCGTACAACGTCTTGGGGACGTTGATCACCTGGATATTAGCGTCTTCCTCGTGAGAGGGGTCCTTCTTGTCGTCTTTGCCCATCAACAAGTTCTCCAACTCCTGGGGAGACGACACGTTCTTCAACTGGTTGAACTTGCCGCTGAACACGTTGTCTCGTAACTTGTTCAAGGAGTTGTTGGCAGGAGGATAGTCGTAGCTGACTCTGGCGTAGGTGTCGTTGGTGAAGTGGATCAAGTCGGTGTAGAGCTTCAACAACGAGTCGCAGCGGGCCTCCAATTGCAAGTAGTCGTCCGGCAACTCGGAGATCTCGACGTTGGGGTTGGCATTGGCGAACTGTTGGATTTGTTGTAACTGGGTGTTGAGGTACTCTTGGGTTTTGTGGGTGAAGGGTTGGATGGACTTGCTGATGCCCTGGTAGGTTTTCTCGGTGGACTTGGTGATCTTGTCGAAGTCGTAGCTGGAGATGGTGTCCTGGATGGACTTGAGGGATGGGAAGCTGAAGGACATGGACAAGGTGTTATAAGGAGGACAATTGATGCGCGCACAGGTCAGAAGAGGTGGAGTGGGACATAGGGAGACCGAGAGAACAGCGAGCAGAGAGAGCAGAGAGAGTAAAGAGAGAGCAGGGAGTACAGAGAGAGTAAAGAGTAAGAGTAAGAGTAGCGAGCAGCGACAGGAGTGACAGAGGCAGAACCTCACCAAATCGTATCTTTATGTATTCTCGTTATCTAGAGATTATAGCTGTCTAGCCAAGGCCCCGGCACCCACTCGACCTCAATCGAGCTCACGAATCCCGTCCTTGTCCACCACCTTCACGTAGCATCCCTTGAAATCCATGGGCATTCTGGTCTCCAACTCACGTAGGCACATCTCCAACAACTTCAAGCCGTCGTCCAACGTCATGGTGGGACGATAGTGCTTGTCCAACAACGACATACAGTAGAAAGCAGCATATCCATGGGCAGCGTACGGCAACACCGCCTGGGTCCCCAAATAGTCGATGTAGTTCAACGTGGGCTCGTTGGTTTTGGTGTCGAAGCCTCCAAGCAACACATTGACCTGGTAGGGCTTTCTGGATCTGATGGAGGTGGCCAATTGCGACCGGACAAACGAGGCGGTGGCCTTGGGCGACAACTCGATATCGTTTTCCCGCATCGAGTACAACTGGATGTTGGCTTGCATGTACTCTGCAAACTGGACCGTATCGCCAGATTCCCCCGTGAAGGCCACCAAGTTGTGGGGGTTCAACACCCGGGTTTTGTCGTCGTTGTCTTTCAACACAGAGATTCCCCGTGTGATTGCCTTCGACGTGGCGATCACCGTGCAGTCGCTCAACCTGATTCCTAGAATGATGTCCATGATGTATTTGCCACTATTGAGGTGGAACTTTGCGATGAAAAATATCGCGATCGAGAGCGAGATGAGAATTAGAGACAAAGAGAGACGACGTCTTCGTACCGTACATTAAACTAAACTACCGGCCCAATGCCTCGTGGATGCTCTTCTCGATCGTCGCCTCGATCTTCTTGTCGACCATCGCCTCGATCATCTTCGTCAACGTACTGTCGGAAGCAGCGATCTGACGGTTCAAGCTGGCCTCGATTTGCGCCTCCACAAGCTTCCCCGTCAAGTCCACCTCGATGTTCACGGTGTCTCCCACGTCCTTCCTGGGCATGATCACTTTGCCCTGTGTGTAGCTCACCATCATGATGGAAAACTCCGCCGTGCTGTAGTTGACGTCCGTAACTGTCAACGAGGTGCCATCGACGGCAATAAACCCCTTTTCAACTATGTATCCGATGTGGTGGGTGTCCCTCAACTGGAATGTGAATGTGATGGCGTTGCCGTCTGGTGTCTTGCTGGTGATCGTGGCAATGGTGTCGACGTGGCCCTGCACCACATGGCCTCCCATTCTCACGTCGCTGTTAACGGCCCTTTCCAAGTTAACGGGCGACCCCTTCTTCAAATCCCCTAAATTGGTTCTGCGCAACGTCTCGGGAGCCACGCCGACCTTGAACTCTGTTCTGTTGTCGTCGAACTCCGTCACCGTGAGACACACTCCATTGGTGCAAATCGAGTCCCCGAGCTTGACGTCTCCAAGGATCTCCCGGCAGTCACCGATGGTGATGGACACCCCGTTGCCGCCCGACTCGCTGGTGTCTTGGTCGCTGTAGTCGAGAACCGACCCGATCGTTTCCACAAGCCCTGTAAACATTGTAGCTCTAATAAGATTGATTAGAAATATCACGATCGCACCAACTGAAAAATTCAAAAGCTTCAAAATTTTTTCACGTCGGTTCCACCTCAACAATGCCGTTCAGATTCCCCGTGAAGTTCGAGATCCCCAAGCACGCATACGTGAATGCCCGGGTGATCAAGGACCAGTTCAAAAGAACCCAGTTTGCTGAGCACGAGGTCACCAGAAATGCCTTGAAGTACATTGCGAGAAACACCGAGTTACCTGGTAACGTCCGTTTGGAAGCACAATTGCAGTTGGCGGCCATGCCAAAGTACACGTCGCCCACCCAAATCAGGGACCGTTGTGTGGCCTCCGGAAACGGTAAATGGGTCATCAGAGACTTCAAACTCAACAGAGTACGTACGACTATTTTCACTAGCAGTGGCCAATTTCATACTAACGTTTTTAGACCGCCTTCAGAGAAAGAGCCAGAGCCGGAATCATCCCCGGAGTTACCAAGGCCTCCTGGTAATCGCCTAGATCCATGTAAATACTGTATAATAAATATCATCTGTTTGAACCAGTTCATCTGTCTTGCGCACGTTAAAGTCTCTGCTCGGTTTTTTTTTCACTTCAGATCCAAGCCAATGTTCTTAGGTTCTAGAATTTTGGGTGTGTCGAGAGCCGCTCCCGTCACGGTGGGCATACGGCCGCTCTCTCTCAAGCCAGATTTTAGTAAATACAAGCTCCAAAACGGCCCTCCAGGGAATATTGTGGGGACAGTTAACGAGGCCTATGTTGCACCTCAGGCAAACTACCACGAAGGAGGACACCACTGGGCCTATGAAAGGCTTGTCACCGGAGCCATGATTCCGTTGACGGCTGCCCCGTTTGTGTTTGGGCCCGACCTCCCCATTGTTGACACCGCCTGGGCTGTCACCTGCTTGATCCACTGCCATATGGGCTTCAAGTCTTGTATCATAGATTATATTCCCAAGAGAGTGTATGGGGTGTGGCACAAGTATGCATGTAGACTCTTGACGTTGGGAACGTCCGTGGGTTTGTACGGGATCTATCTTCTCGAGACGACCCAGAACGGGGTGTTTACCGTTATTGCCAGTCTCTGGGGTGCCTAATTTGTACATATCTATAGACCAATATATCATAGTAGCACGATATGCGGATGAGCTCGCTGTAGAAGGCTTATGAAGTGCTCTGTGAAGTGCTCTGTGAAGTGTTCTGTGAAGTGCTTTGTAAAGTGCTCTGTGAAGTGTTCTGTGAAGTGCTCTGTGAAGTGCTCTTCAGAACGGCTCTGCTCCAATCTCTGCTCAATGTCTGCTTCAATCTCTCGGTACATAGGCACAGTCTGTTTGTATATATCTGGCCAATATACCAATAGCACCGAACCTCTTCGGGGTCTCCTCAGACGGGCCAGAAGAAGGCATGTCAACCACACTCAAATTTCTACCAAGTGGTTGTAAGATCTGCCGGGTGTTACTATGTCGTATATTATACCATATTCCCTATGTCGTGTCCTCCTCTGCAGACGGGCTCTGGGGCTCCTTTGGGTCTTCCGTGGCACTAATGTCCATTTGGTCGTCACTGTCATTGGCATCCCAGCTGCCATTGGACACGTCCCCGGACACATCCATGTCCTCTTCTGGTGATAGCTTACTTCGCTTGTGAGGCTCTTCCTCTTCGTCCTCGTCTGGCAGTTCTCGTTTGTTCTCGTTGGCCCATGGAATACGCACCAACGGTACCGTGTCGTCCTGATTCTCCTTGTCCTCGTTGTCGTCGTGGCCAAAAGTGGGGGCCGGAAAGTCGTCGACAGTGGAGCTCACAAACACTATTCTCGTCAACGCATTCAAGTACTTCAGCACGCCCGAAACCGACCCGATACCGTACCCCTCGTGCCGGGGGTCATAGAGAACCTCGGCCATGCGCAACACGCTGAACGGAGGAGACGTCTCGAAATTGGCTCGCAAATGCTCTATTATGTTGTTTCCCTTGTCGCAGAGTTCCTGGTTGTCTGGGGGTAGGGAGCCTACGATGCTCTGGATCCGGGATATCACGTGGGGGAGCACCTCTGTTCTCCAGCTCACGTGATCTTCTTTCTTGTATGTTTTGGAGGATATGATGTCTTTTAGTGGCTCAGAAAGCGATGCCTCCATGGGAGGAACTTGCAAGGACGTCATTGCTGCAAATTGTGATTAAACAGAGGAACAAACTCGGACTCAAGGCAAAAAAAATTCTGGTGTTGGTGTAGGGAAATCTGGTGGCCTGTGTGGTGGCAGTGGAGTCGTATGGGCTTGGTTAGTATGGTTTCTGCCGTTGCTTATGGTGTTTAATAACACTTGTAGGTTATCGCGAGTCTTTCATTTACACTCCTGCGGGTAATCTTTGTCCCAGGATCTCGCACGTCCGAGAAATTTTTCACATTGGTATTACTCCAGCTAAGCATGTCCTCGATCTTCAGACTCGGAATAAGGAGAGTGGGCACTCCTCTCCTCAGAGCCACCACCCTCGAAATGTCTTCCAGAACGAGCTTATGCAAAAACAGTGCTGAACTCGCCGGTGCTATGAGGTTCAAGTCCCAGGCAGCTGGTTCTCAGCCTATCGGTGAAGCACCTGGCTCGTTAACGTCGCAGGTGTTCCCGATTGACAAGGAAACCATAACAGAGAAAGACGTAGACGAATGGTTACACTCTCTCCAACGATTGAAGAACGGCCACACCCCGGAAAATGCCACCGAGATCTATCTTGACGAGTTAACTCGTCCAGAGGAATACTTGAAACAAGAGTTTGTAGCCACCGAGCAACAGTTGGAAGAACAGGCCAAATTCCAAGAAGCAAAGATTCCCCTTCAAAGCATACCGGTTGTGGACAACTTGGTGAACTTGATCATGAGACACGGAAAGAAATCCCAAGCCAGAAAAATCGTTTCCAGAGCCTTGTATCTCATTCACTTGAAGATGAGAACTGATCCGGTGAAGGTTTTACATGAAACTTTGGAGAAGTTGGGTCCTTTAACAAACACAAAAGTCATAAAAACCGGCCATGCCAAGAACATCATCAGACCCTATCCTTTAAACCAAAGACAGAGATATAGATATGCTATTATCTGGATCTTAGAAGGTGCTGAAAAGAAGAAATCGTCAGATTACTCGGTCAGATTGGCTGAAGAAATCATGTCAGCCCACGCAGGGAAATCGTCTGGTTATGAGAAGAAGGCCCTGATGCATAAGTTGTCCATGGCACAAAGAGCCTACATCGCCATCTGATAGAAATGATGTAAAGACTTGTATATATTTTTATAATGAAAATTAATTCCTGAACGGGTTTATTTTGCGGCTGCGAACTGTTTGTAATAGTTGCAACTTGATTCACAAACATCGTTACTTGACCATGGATGACCTCGAGTACTACTACAAGCGAGTGAGGAGCAAGGCTGACTTCTTGAGGGCCGACTACCTACAAAAGTACTACAGTAATAGTCGTGATCCTCGCATAATTCAAACGAAGTTGACCGGTAACATTATCTCTTTGAGGACATGCCCAGATGACAAATACTTCATAAGGCCGGGTGAGTTTTTGACTTTGGAGCCAAGGGGGCCAAACAAAGAGAATACGGTGGTTCTTGAAGATCACCAACAGCAAGTTCTGGAACACGAAAAAATCTGTAACAGCCAACAGGAAACGGGAAATTTGATATCATTTACGCACGATGAGGTCGAAGAGGACCGAGAAGCCGTTGAGAAGCAGAATAATAACGATATATGCTCTTGTGAATGCCATATCTTGATAGCAAATTCATCTTTGCCTGCTGGTCAGATTTCACTGAAAAATTGGAAAACACCAGGCTGGTTGAAGGGTTTTACTGGGTTCGACTTTTTGAGATCTTCAGATACACCATTAAGTATTTCAACATCTGAAAGCCAGTCGTCAATGGCGATTCGTTTGATAAACAATGATGACGGCCCTCTACTTGAGGAGTCTGGCTCTCGAGTAAGTGTGACCAAGGATAAGACCCCGGGTAAAGAATTTGAACCAGTGCTTTCAGAGCCAAATTCCCCTAAGAAATATAATTCTCCAAATAAATACGGTGCCAAAGAGTTGTTAAGAAGATACTCTTTTGCTGAGGGCACGCGGCTTTCCTCGTTAATTTCTGTAACACATGAGCACACGCTTCTCCTGGAGATTCGTAACAAGAGTCCCATACCTGCCTGGAAGCACATTATAAGTGACGTTTCACTCTCGGCAGCTAGAGTATCTACGGGAGGTACTCCCACAGCCAGTAGAAACTTCCTGAACCTCACAGCAGACTTGACAAAGGGAAAAGCGTCCAGACCTCACGATGGCTTCCGTGAAGCATACGAGGTTGCAAAATCTGGGATGATTGAGAGGGACGACGATTATTCCTATGATATACTTGCGGTTTATGCATCCAGTATAGATTCAGATGCCAGTCAACTGCAATGATATCAAATTGTATTCAATACATGTGTATCTAAATTCCTAGAGGACATAGCATGAATACCACACTAATAGCAAGGTAGTGCCTAAAGTCTCCATTTTAATAGTAGAATCTACGAAATCTACAGAACGTACTACAACTGCAATTATATTACGATTTTCTCAGTTTTTTAAACTATTCCTCTTAGTCTTGCGGCACACAACATCTTACAGCTCATGGGTTCCTCTTCCTTCTCTCTTCCTGCCTCCTACCCTGCAACCTCTCCCTCTGCAACCTTCCCTCCCGTATCTCTTTCGCACCCAAACCTGCACACAGCCCTGCCTAATTGCAACCGTTATTATTGGCCAAAATTCCCAAACCTATGAGCGAAAAAAACTTTTGATTTTTTTCACTTCAACTTAAACTCTTAACAGAAAACAACATACCATGATTCGTGGATCCACAGTCAAGACCGGAATCAAGAGCTTAGGCTCTGCCAAACGTGCCATTGCCACTGCCTCTGCTGCCACCAAGTATGCCACTCTTTCCAACGGTGTAACCATTGCTACCGAAACCAACCCGCACGCTAAGGTGTCCACCATTGGGTTGTGGTTTGGTGCCGGTTCCAGAAGTGAGCACTCGTACAGCAACGGTGTGTCTGCGTTAACCGTGTCGGCCCTTGCCTCCACTGTCGAGGACGGAGTGCTTTTGTCGGCTGAAAACACCAAGGAAACCAATGCCATTATCGCCAAAACCACCAACGATAATGCCATTGAAGCAGCCAAGCTCATCAGTAAAATCGGATCCAAGCCTTTGGAATACTTGCAAAAGGCCGATATTACATTGGCCAAGGCCCAATTGACTGCCCAAGCTGCCGAGTTGGAAGCCACCCCCAGTAAAATGGTGTTGGAACACTTGAATGCTTCTGCTTTCCAAGGCTACTCTTTGGCATTGCCAACTTTGGGAACCTCCGAATCTATTGGAGGGTTACAGATCCAGGACTCTGAGCGTTTGTTAGAAAGACACTTGGTGGGATCCAATGTGGTGGTTGCTGCTTCTGGTAACTTTGACCATGACCAATTGGTGGAAGCCATCGAAGGTTCTTTATCGATCAAACAAGGTCACAAGCCAGCCGTTAAGCCAGCCTCGTTCTTGGGTTCTGAAGTGAAGATGAGAGACGACACCATGCCAAAGGCCTACGTGGCTTTGGCTGCTCAAGGTGAAGGGATCTCATCTCCAGCTTACTATGTTGCTCAAGTTGCTTCCAAGATCTTCAACGATTTTGACCACCACTCAGCTTTTGCTAAGTTCCAGTCTCCAAAGTTGGCCTCCCAAGTCCAAGAATACCACATTGTTGACAAGTACACACACTTTTCCACCTCTTATTCTGACACTGGTTTGTGGGGATTCAATGCTGAAATCTCTAACATTTATCAAATCGATGATTTCATTCACTTCACTTTGAAACAATGGAACAGATTGTCCATTTCTATCACCGATGCTGAAGTGGAAAGAGCCAAGCAACAAACCAAGACTGCTATCTTAGCCGAATTAAACTCTACTGAAGCTATTGCTTCTGACATTGCCAAGAAGGTTTTGTTGTTGGGTTACAGAACTTCCATAAGGGAAGCTTTGGAAAAGATCGATGCTGTTTCCACCAAGGACGTTAAGGCCTGGGCTCAAGCCGCCTTATGGGACAAGGATATCGTCATCTCTGGTACCGGACAGATCGAAGGTTTGTTGGACTACAACAGATGGAGAAACGGTATGGCCATGATGAGATGGTAAGTTCTTTCATGACAAGGTCTACAGCCTACCACTTTATCTATTTGCATCAATACACTCTAACCAACCTTTATATATTTGAACTAATAAACGAATTAAAACAATCAAGCTAAACTAACACCTAAATAAGCCCACTCTTCCTTAAATTATCTTCGATGATCATGTCCGTGACAGCTGAAAGAACAAATTTCATGGACGTGGTATCGGTGGCACATGTTCTGTGCACGTAAATGGGTTTATTCGTCCTATCTATTGATAGGAACTTTCTTTCAAAGAACGAGAGGCCATCCTCAACAGAAGTGCCATTGAAGTCGCTGAAAAACCGACGTAGCAGCTCTGGGGTAAACTTCTTTTCAAACAAATCGATCTTGTTCAAGAAGAGAATGAATGGTGTGGTCTGAAACCACCTGGAGTTACACAAAGAGTCAAACAAAACTAATGTCTCGTCCATCCTATTCACTCGTTCATCTTCAAACAATGTTTGGTCGTATTCACTGACAGCTACTACGAACAAAATTGCCGTGATATTGTCGAAGCAGTGGATCCACTTCTTTCTTTCCAGCCGTTGCCCCCCAGCATCTAACACCTTGAATTTGAACGAATTGATATTGAAGTTGGTCTCTGTGATGCCCGTGGTCTTTATCCTACCTTTTAAGATATCTACGTTGGTACACACGTAATTGGGCTTTGCAAACTCGTAGATCTTCTCGAAGCAGTATGCAGCATTGGTCTCCAACTGGAACTCGTTGGACCGGCGAAAACATTCCTTGATGCCCTCGTCATACTTCCACAACATATCGATGGCCTCGGCAATCTGACATCGACTGAACTTTTCACCTCGAAAGCCATAGCCATCGTTTACTTCTGGGGTTGGGGCAACGATGTCGTCCTCGTCTTCATCTTCCTGTTCCATAGTACTGCTATTTCCGGGGCCACTGACGGCCGTGGATGCTTCCAAGCCAGAGGTATCCCAAAAAGAGTTGTTGGCTCTGCCGGTACTCTTTTGTCGTCTCTTGGCTCTCTTAACTTCACTGTACTTCAACAAGTACTCGTGCAAGAAGTTGTTGCCTCCGGCTACAGACGTATCAATTTGCTGCAAAGCATTGGCCTTCAACACGATCTGCCTGTAGTTGTACAAAGACCCCGACTTGTCTTCGCAATCTAACCGTATTCCCAAAGCTCGGCCCTGAACTATCAAGATCTTCATCGACTGGATGGCATCCACCCATATCACGTGGCCGTACTGCATTCTCTCCTGATCACTAAACCCACCTTTGTGCACTAGCCTAAGCTGCTTCAACACGGTGGACTTTCCACTCTCTCCAGCTCCGAGTAAGAGAAGCAGAATTTGATTTTTGGAGTTCCTGCGGTTCATCTGCAAACTCTGGTCAATCGCATCGTTCACTCGCTTGTCCATGAGAAACGGATCCTGGTCTTCGGCCTGTGGAACACTGGCAGTACACCCCATGTTTGCTTCCGCCTAGTATGTTGTTTTGTGAAGATTCTCTAGTGCTTGGTCCCTTGCAACTTGAGCCTCACGATTTTTCACACATCTGGTCCGTCCTGCACACAATCCCGGTTGTTGATGTGTTGGTTCCAGTGCCACAACGGTGGATTCGGGCGACGACGGTCGGGAGGATGGGCGGAGAGTGGGCGGTCACAGAAGGACTCTGGATCAGATGGTCTTGTAGAAAATGGCGTAAATTCCGATCACCAAGGCGCCAATCAGGACCGCTTGTCGAGCGAAGGCCACGGCATGAAATCTTCTGAGTTTGGTGGACCAGGAGCCAAGGCTTCGTTCTACACGCCTCCACAAGGAACTGGGCTCTTTCTCGGTACGGGTGTACTGCGGGAGCGGTATTAGGTAGGACGACAGCGCCGTAGACACCTCGTTATCTTGGTCCTGGATGAAATTGGAGAGTTTCTTGGAGTTCATGTTGTGCATGGGCAACATGGTGTAGCCGATCAGGGACGACTGGTTGATGTTCCAGAAGAGCAATAGGAGGCCACTGGCTATGGCCATCATCACGTAGTGCCCAATATTGTAGTAGGGGCGGGGGAGGTAGCACATGTGGGTTTGGTAGACGAACTTGTCGTTGAGATTCGAAAACGACAAGAGCTGCACGGCCGGCCGCCAGATCCCCATCGCCATACTGATGGACTTGACAGTAATTTCTCTCGTGTCTTCGTTGTGCTGGATGTCACAGTAGTCGTGGTCGTCTCCACTGAACACGAGATCGGGCTTGATTCTCTCTAAAATCTCTTGGGTGATAGAGTTGTCGACCACCAGCTGGTACTGGTGGCCCTTGGCGAGAAGAAACTTGCTGCTCTCTCTCAACGGGCCGCAGGCCTTTTCTCCGGGATCTCTGTACAACGGCACATGAGTGAGAAGGATTCTGGGGTTCTCCTTGGTGATGGCCTCCCCGAAGTTGATGCTCATAAACTGCCGGGAGTCATGGTTGATAGACTCTTCCTGGGCCATCAAGGAGGGGGTGTCGAGACCTATGAAGTCTACGTTGGCTATGGTGGTGATGGTGTTGACTTTACCGAACTTCTTACTGAACCGTTTGCGGCTGTCCAACTTGACATTATCGGCAATTCCAATGTCGTGGTTTCCCGGCACGTTGATGAAAAAGTTCCGGTTGTGCTTGAAGCCGTACTTCTTATGGGGGAAGATATTCTTGAACCGACGGAACTCGTGCTTGAAGTACTTGTCGGTGCTGGACCTGCCATTGTCAAGGTAGTCTCCCAAAAAGAAGATATATTCAGGGTCTAAGTGCCGCACAAGCGACCTGTAGTTCTTCTTGATGTAAGTGTCAACTGTGTGCTGAGAAAGCTTCAAAAGGAGCTTGTTTCTGCCGGGATATGTGTGAGCGTCGATAAGCTGAGGGTCTGCAATCAACAAAATATTGTAGACCCCGGCATTTTCGTCCAGATCGTAGTGCTTGCGGAAGCCCTCGTGGCCCGGGGCGGCATCTGTCTGGGGGATGGCATCCCAATGGCAGCGGGTGGCCGAGTAGAACGGGATGAGTCTTTCGTGGATGAAAAACGTCACCACCCACAGGAGAACGATTCCTGCCACGAGCTGATGGAAGGTCTTGATTTTGGGGAAAAGAAGCTTCATGGTGATACTTCCGACTTGGTACAGAGCGTGTGATCCGCGATTACTGCTTTCAAAGCGTATATAGCACGGGGAATCTGGGATTTCGGTGGTGTTGATCAGCAGAAGTCTGTGAAAAATATTGTCAATTGCAATCGTTCCTGCGCATCGATCAGTTCATCTATCAACAGAAGAATGCTGGACACCTCGATATTGATTGGGTTGTTATTGGCAGTGGTCATCCACTACTTGTTCAAGATGTACGTGGACGTGACCCGAGATGTACCAGACTTGTATTTGACGGAGCAATCGCTCGTGGACGGAACGAGGCTTCCTGGCGAATCGGCTATCTACAAGTCCAACAAGCTTGATGCCGGAGATGGGTTAAGAGTGGGATTAGACATCCGCTACAATCACTACAAGATTCGTCACGGCAATCCCTGTGACGTGTGGCTGTTGTTGGTGAGTAGTTTGAAGGAGAATCCCGAAAAGGCCATCGTATTAAACGATGAAACCGTGAGAATAAGCGAGTTGAACTACAAGGTCGACAAGTTGGTGGCATACTTGCGGGAGAACCGTATCACCGGTGTAGCTATGCCGTACTCGGAGTTTCTCCTGTCGTCTGACTCCATGGTGTTGTTGTTTGCGTGCTTGATAAATGCTGTTGTGCTTACGTTCTACGAAAACGAACTGGACGTCCAGTACTTGAAGGTTGACCGGTTTTCGGGTGATTTGTTGCAGCAAGTACAGCTGGTGATTTCAGAGACAGGTAGTTTGTTTACGTATGAGAACGAGTACAGTTTTGAAAAGGATAAGGGGGTTCGGATCCGGATTGTGAGCAGACTGGATCACACCACTGTCAAAAGCACAGAGTATTTGGCAATCAATTTGGTCAGTAGTGTTGCGTCCACATTGAGGCACTTACCGGGAAACGAGTCAATCAGTTCCAAGGACACCGTTTTGGTCTTGAACACCAAACCTGAGCACATGCTCATCAACACATTGACTCGAGTTTTAGTCAGTTTTATTACCCATGCTGATTTGGTGGTTACAACCTCTAGTCTGTGGAACAAGTTGAACAGCTACAATGCTAGTGTTATGTTTTTGGATGAGCTGGTTTGGAACCAGCACCTTGTGGACCGATTAAAAAGCCAACTCTCAGTTATGGGAAAGTTGAAGTTCCAGCTCTGTAAGTATTTTTTGAATCGAGGTAAATTCAGCAGCTTTGGTCACTCAAACTTAAGGTTGGTTCATTTCAATGCGCTTCTTGGGTCTGCTGGTGTCTCCAGTTTCAACAGCTTAAAGTTGAATGAATTGAGAGCCTTGTTAAATTCCAGAGTTATTGTTGAATATGGATATGAGAACTTGATAGGTTCGGTGGTGTTGCACGATTTTTACGACTACAGAGTCCTCGACGAAGCAATTTCAGAGGGTCTTGTTGGATCAGGGTGTCTTTTCCAGTCCATTGAGGCAAAACTTGTCAACTTGGATTCCAGAGACTTCGGTGACATCATGATTAGAGGCTACAATATAGGAAAAGTCAACAAGTACATAAATGGAAAGGGTTTGGAAGAACGAGTGAACAAAGACAATGATGGCTTCATGCTACTTGTAGGTTTACGAGGAAAGTGGGGGAATGATGGCTGCTTATACGTGTATAAGAATAAGTAGCTCATAGGAACCAAATGCTTAAAGAAAAAATGGAGTTGACAATAAAACGTTTATAGAAGCAAATAGAGTTGAGCGTCTTAAAATAGTAAAACGTTTGTAGAGTTTCAAGCTACATAAGGTTTCAGGAAAATTATGTATATATAAAAACCTATGCTACTTACAAGGCATCTTAGCTTTTTCATTCAAATCATAGTCATCTTGAGAATCGCCGACTTCAGAGATAGATCTCTTGGAAAACAAAGAGTTGATAATAAATATCTTTGAATTGAATTGACTCAAGTAGTAATTTATGAACTTGATTTCAACACAATTAAGATTGTTCACATCTAAATTATTGAAGAACAATCCCCATTTTCCAAGCTTCGAATCTATCAAAACTGAATCAGCTTCCCAAACAAGTTCAGACTTTGAACTGGCAGGCAAAATCTTTTGAACTTTGATAAAATCGTAGCCAAAGATTAGCAAGACATTGCACCAATTTTCGTAAGTGGTTTCATTTATGTATAAATTGTAATCCAAAGCTTGTAACAAATTTATCTCCAAACTCTTCAATAACTTTATTTGATTCTTATCTTCGGGATCCAATCCCAAGATCTTCACCCAAGTTTTGAAAGAATAGTTGGCATCTTGGCTGAATTTTGAAGCTAAGATGACCAAAGCCAAGAATAAATGCTTTGGATTCTTTACCAACTTATGTTCACGTTTAGTTCTGATTAACTTCAACATGTAAAAGCAAGCTACTTGTAAAATTTGAATAGTGGTCTTTGACCTCTTCAAAATTTGCATCATGAAAAATCTCAAGTTTGAAGTGTTGATTTCAACCTCTTCATCATCGAGATATAACAACTTGGTCAAGTAGATAGCACAGTTGATCAAGGTCAAATTGAACTGGCTCTTGTCCAAATTATTGTGATAATACTTATAATCATTAGGTAAGAGGATTTCTTCTTCAAAGTCCTTTTCTTTGAGCTCAACAGAAGACAAAGGAGTGGAGCTCGATGAATTGATCAACAAAGAGTCCATCTCAAAATGAGAACTGTTAGGAGTAATCATACTATGCGACTTCAGCATGTAAAATCGAAGCAATGAATGCAAAAAAAAACTGGAACCAATCGATGACCAGGCACTAAAAATATGAACACTTTCTGTAGTCCAATCCACAAAAAACGTTCTCTCAACCAATAATCACTTCACCAAAGGGCCTTTAAAAACTCAAATCATTTCATGAATTTGATTTAAAATCAAAAGACCATGATGAAAAAACTGTTAACCCAAAAACGTTGAAACGCTGATAACCAAAAAAAAATAATATATGTGACAAATCCTTACTAACCCAGAAGGACTCTAACAACCAATGAGAACACCAACAGAATATAACCAGGGAGTGCAATAGTGGATGACGATAATTAAACTTACCAATAAATTTACCTTATCGACTCCTAATTGCAACCAAAAAAATACAACAAAACCTAAAGCTTCGGGAACAAAACTTTTTAAAAAAACAAAACTTCAATAACACTTATCCAACAATAAACCGGGTTATCAAATGTCGCCAGTAATGGGTCTACTTGATAAATCAGCTCGCTGAAATATTGTGAGGATAACGAAAACTGCGCTGTGTCAGGTTTTATATATTGTTCTTATCGGTTGACTCATTTTCTGTGGATGGCCTGGGAAATGGGTCATATCCTGCATGTACCTATTTGGTCGCCTCCACCATAAAGCGTATGACGCATTTTCAGCCGATGGTGCGGATTTTTGCAGTTTGTGCCCAGCAACAGAGTCAGCGGGTTCGCAGTGACTAACTTCCGGGCGGGAGGCCAGTATGGTAAAGAAAATAAAGTGCAGTTTGGGCCTTGGCCCTTCGCCCCGAAATTCGAATCAATCACGCGCGTGGATGCAAAATGAGTCTTTGGGCAGCGGACGTTGTCTACCGTAACGGGTTACTATTATATCTATTTGAAGGGCGACTAACGAGTATATTAGCTATTTGTTTAATTCTCTGAAGGTGGAATCAATAATGTCCCTCAATTCTTTGTAGCTGATGAGTATGGAAAGCTTCTCATCTCTTGAGATAAGCATGAACCGTTCTTCTATACCACAGTCGAGTTTATTGAGTTTCACCAACACACGTGACAAGTCTATGATTGGCTTGTTGTTTTCGTCGTTCTGGTGGAATATGTAGTCGTTGAATAGCTTGATCAAATATATCTTCTCATTTTCGTTCCAGTTTAAATTAGGGTTGTCGATGATGAAGTTGATTTTGGATATCAATCTGAATAAACGGGCATTTTCGAGCTCGCTGGTGAGCTGATTCTCGACGTAGTCGTGGGATTTTTGTAAGTCATTCACCATCTTCATCAGCCTTTTGCTGAGGTACTTTTGGTTCAATTCATCCAAATCAACTTCGTTGTATTCGTATTGTAACTTTGCAATTAGATCCACCAATTCGTCGCTAGCAACACCACGTAAGCTATGGATCTTTTCTTGATTTCCGTATGAACGTACCGCACTTGGGACCATCAATAGGGCCAAATCCAATACTACTTGGCCGAACCTCTGCAAGTCTTGTTTTTGAACATCTCTTATATCGATCAGGTCGTCGGCCTCGTAGTTCAAAACATCATCGATCCCACAAGACGAAAGCTTCACCCGATTCTTGCTAACGACGAGAATCTTACTCAAGTCTAAAGCGGACCGAGCTGCCAACATGTTCTTGTGAATATCCATCAATGCATTGACTATTTGAATAATGTAACACCACACGATGTCTTCGTTTATAGGCTCGAGTTTCGATCCCAATTTACGACTGATGTGTTGTTCCAGAAGAGTACTGGCATTAGGATAGTAATCGTAAACCATGCAGAGCTGTGACTTGCTGCCTCCAAACGCAATCGTCGTGAAGCAGTCGTGTAAGCCTACTATGTTACTGTTGTCCAATCGTTTCCACTTCTCGACGGTCCTGAAAGGGGCCTTGTTATCGATTCGAATGGCCTCGCTATGATCTACTTTGCGTAGCACATACGCAAGACCATCCTTGTTGGAAAACACTTTGTAAACGGCGGTGTTCACGCCTAGAACGGTGGACCGCGTCTCCATATCGAGGGGCATCAACGAATGATACACTCCCACATTGTCTGGAAGACTACTGCGGCCACCCAATGTCTGTAGAGTGGCCTCGTTGCGCCTTTGGAGACTTTCTCTCAATTCGTTGGGGATGAACATATCATTAGCATTAGTTTGGTGTTCTGGTAGTGGAATCGTTAGTCTTGGAGGTGGGGCTGGGGCATAAAGATGATAATTCAACGGGTAGTTGGTACCGCTAGGCTGGTAATACATGTCGTTGCTTCCCATGCTTGCAATGGACTGAGCACCTGCGGAAGCTGGAGTATTTGCGTACGGGTTCGGGGTGGTGGAGATTGCAGACGCCGTTTCGTACAGACTGGGAGTGAATACCGACGCAGAAGTGTTAAACTTACGGGAAGAACCACCTATTGACGCCAGGCTGGTCGGCCGTGACATCTCGTCAGAGCCACCGGGTACAAACGTAGGAATACTATCGAGTTTGGGCGATAAACCAGAGAATTTGCCTGTCAAGGTTCCCACACTAGAATTGGGCCCAGAAGAGCCGGACGAGGGCTGAAACGAAGGCGTGTTAAAGTTGAACCGCTTCTTTGAATCGGCAGTCTTGCCGTTCGCAATGGGATTTGTGGACATGGACGCAGGAATCGGAGATGGGGGATCTGAGGCAGCTGTTGTTGATTTTTGAGACTGGAATGAGGAATGGCTAAATGCACAGCCTTTGTTTTCGAACTTGCAGTAGCCGTAAATAAGTATGTTTTTACAGAGTGTGTCCTTGGCTGAGTCAAGATTTATGTTCATTATCGAGTCTCTATCGATTCATTCCCAATAAGCCCCAAGTGTACTGTTCGTAGGGAGTTTGATGATATCCATTTTTGGAGTGCGCGACTGGCCCAATCTGGCACGCACGACTACGATGGTTTGGGGGCATTGAGGGACAGTAAAAGGGAATGAAAGGCGTATGCCAGTACTGTAGGATGGCAGAGGTGGCAGATCTACGTGGGATTTTTTCTGGAATTTTTGGAGGCGTTTTTGGTGCCATTCTTCGTGTTTGAAAACTCGGCTCGTGAGTCGAATTGCGAATGGAAATAACTGCGTTTCTTCAATGACTTTTGTTTTGATCTTAACAGGTGCCTCCACCGGTATGTACGAGCTCTTCGGCTTCTGAGTGTGTAGAGACGAGTTACTAACTCAAATTAGGAATTGGGGCCTCAATTGCTCGTATCTTCTTGTCCAAGCCAGACACATGTCTAGTTGCAGTCGCAAGAAGTGAAGACAAGTTGCAGGCATTGGTAGATGCCTATGGAGATGATAGAGTGTGTATTGTGGCCGGAGATGTGTCGCACGACTCTACAGTCAAACGGAGTGTGGAATTGGCTTTGTCTAAGTTCGGAAGAATCGACTCCGTCATTGCTAATGCTGGTGTGTTGGACCCAGTCCAAACCATTGATAACGCCGACATTCACGCCTGGAAGCAAGCCTTTGATGTGAATTTTTTCTCCGTAGTCAACTTGGCCAAACACACCATCCCTGAGTTGCGCAAAACCAAGGGAAACTTTATTGGTGTGTCCTCTGGAGCCTCAGTTGGAGCCACCAGTGGTTGGGGATGTTACGGTGCCACTAAGGCGGCTTTGAACCACTTGGTTCTTACCATTTCCGAGCAGGAAAGTGAGTACGGTGTAACTGCTCTTTCTGTGGCTCCTGGGGTTGTAGACACCTCCATGCAGCTTGACATCCGGGAAAAGCATAAAGATACTATGAAGCCTCAATCGCACAAAAGGTTTACGGACTTGCACCAGGACAAGAAGTTGCTTCATCCTGATACTCCTGCAACAATCTACGTCAACTTAGCCCTCAAAGGATGGGACTCGTCCATCAATGGAAAGTATTTAAGGTACAATGACGAGGCATTGTCTTCTTACAGTCAAGCTATTTAGATTTTTGTATCGCAACTTGAAAAAAAATATATCTCAATTATCCAGACATGTTTTCCTTCAGAATCGTAGCTTCAAAAGCAGTGACCAGGGGGTTTGGTGTTTCTTCTAGAGCTCCTCTCATACGTGGCACTAAATGCATTCGGTTCAATTCCAACCCAGCTAAACCAAAGTTCCCAAACTCTTCAGGTGCCCCAAACGTTGGTTCCACTCCACCTCCACCTCCACCTCCAAAAGGTAAGATATTGTTGGCTGTAGGAGTATTAGCATTGGGAACTTCTGTGGCAGCTATTTTCTTCAACAACAAGTCGCCCACCTCGGCCATCGAGCCCCAAATCAAGCCAGCTGTTGGCCCAGCATTTCCTGAGAACAAGATCTCTGTGGTGTTCGTCTTAGGTGGACCGGGAGCTGGAAAGGGAACCCAATGTGCCAAATTGGTCAAAGAAAAAGGCTTTGTCCACTTGAGTGCCGGAGACTTATTGAGAGCTGAGCAGAACAGACAAGGATCTCAGTATGGACAATTAATTGCTACTTGCATTAAAGAAGGAACTATTGTTCCTCAAGAAGTAACCCTCGCTTTATTGGAGAATGCCATCACCGAAAACTACAACAAGGGTAACACAAGGTTCTTGATCGACGGGTTCCCTCGGAAGATGGACCAGGCTCTCTCTTTCGAAGAGCAAATTGCTAAATCTGCTTTCACATTGTTCTTTGAATGTCCTGAACAAGTGATGTTGTCTAGATTACTAGAAAGAGGGAAGACCAGTGGAAGAGCTGATGACAATGTAGAGAGTATCAAGAAACGGTTCAAGACCTTCATTGACACTTCAATGCCTGTGGTTGATTATTTTGACAAACAAGGCCGTGTGGTGAAGGTTAGATGCGACCATCCAGTTGACGAAGTGTACGCCAGTGTTTTGGCAGCTTTAAAAGAACAGGGAATTTGATTGCTAAATCGTGCCATCTGGAGTACTTTTTTGTTGTCATTAATTGTGCATTCGTACACTGCTACCTCACGCCAGATATGCTATAAACTGTACTTCCTCACCGTTATATACACAACGCAACACATTTTCAAATGTATAGATGTTTAATGATATAACTTTACACGCTAATTCATTCCAACGGCTCTGTTTATGTACAAACTGTACTTCTTCACTAATTCTTTCCAAGGGCTCTGCCTATGTAATGGTGCAACATCAGCACGCCACACATGAGTCATCCCGTGAACGTCAGACTAAGCAAACTCGTCCACTTCATGGCCGAAGTAGATTAGGCTGCAGCCGAAATACAAGTGGCGGTGCACGACTCTGATGTGATACATCACACAGCGCGATACATCACATTTTTCTTTTAAAGTTGGTAATAAGCAAAGATGGAAACTGGACTCCCCGAAAACTACGCCCTTAAAGTGTCTCGTACCCACAATAGAGAGTACTTCGTAAATCTTGCCACCGATGAATCATCTTGGGAACCTCCGGCCGGCACCGATACTGACAAACTCGACAAATACCTCCAGGAGTTTGCCAACAATGGATACAAGCCTCTTGTAAATAGCAACAAGCAAGTCAGAGTTACGCATTTGTTGATTAAGCACAACCAGTCGAGAAGGCCCAAGTCCTGGAAGTCTCCTGACGGGATATCCAGAACCAGAGATGATGCCGTCAGGTTGGCTCGCCAATATAGAGACCGGGTATTGCAAGATGGCATCTCTTTAGGACAGTTGGCCAGCACCGAGAGCGACTGTTCTTCGCACAGCCAGAACGGTGATTTGGGCTGGTTTGGCAAGGGCCAAATGCAGCCATCCTTTGAGGAGGCCTCATTCAACTTAAATGTTGGAGAATTGAGTGGGCCAGTCGAGACCGACAGTGGCATCCACTTACTTTTGAGAACTGGTTGAGCCAGCCTCCGGAAGCACCTGCCACCCGAAGCACCAACAGTCGGTTTGTCACCTCACTCACTCAACACTGCTGCGGCTTCTGGTTCTGCTCTATATAAAATACAACTAATGACATACATCAATGTACAAATGATATTATACTACATAGAACAAAATACACTGTCTCTTCTCTTGCAAAAGCCAATGTGCGTTCGCTCTTTTCCGGACTCACTGGAGAACCTCTCTCTCTCTCTCTCTCTTTCTCTCTCACCTTCCTCCCCATTCAATTTGCCAGCTATTCTACGGCTCCTCAATTTTCAATGTATGGCTCCAAAATCCTCGCCCAAAATGCTGGAGAAAATAATCCTCGTTACTATTCACCAAAGATGTGCCAATTAAACTCAGGTGCCTCCAGTGCTTCTGTAGTCGATAGAGAAATCTTGCCAACCAACGTGAAGCCCGTTAACTACAATCTCACGTTTGAACCCAATTTCTCCGATTTCACCTTCAACGGTGAAGAAACAATTACGTTGAAAGTCCTCGAATCCACCACCTCCATCACTTTAAACACATTGGAAATCGAATACTCCGCCGTCAAAGTGGATGATGTTGAAATCGACACCTCAGATATCGTATTTGATGATAAAAAGCAGAGAGTCACCTTCAAATTGTCCGAACCTTTGAAGCCCGACACCACGGCCAAGTTGTACATCGAGTTCAAAGGAATTTTGAACGACCAAATGGCTGGGTTCTACAGATCCAGTTACGTTGAGGATGGCAAAACCAAGTATTTGGCCACCACTCAGTTCGAGCCAATTGACTGTAGAAGAGCCTTCCCTTCTTTCGATGAGCCTGCTTTGAAGGCCACCTTCGATATCTCCTTGATAGCCCAAAAGGACTTGACTTGTTTGTCAAACATGGATGAGAAGGAGACGATTGCTTTAGATGGGGGCAGAAAGAAGGTTGTGTTCAACACCACCCCTGTTATGTCCACTTACTTGGTCGCCTTCATTGTAGGAGAATTGAACTACGTTGAGAATAATGATTACAGAGTGCCTATCAGAGTATACTCAACATCGGGCTCTGAAAAATTGGGGGTCTATGCTGCTTCCATCTCTGCCAAGACGTTGGATTTCTTTGACGAAAAGTTTGATATTCCTTACCCATTGCCCAAGTGTGACTTGGTAGCAATCCATGATTTTGCTGCCGGTGCAATGGAGAATTACGGTTTGATCACCTTCAGAACCGTGGAAGTTTTGATTGACCCCAAAGTTGCTGATGTCAATGGCTTGAAGAGAGTCACTGAGGTTGTTA
Organism: Yamadazyma laniorum; assembly: GCA_002109505.1. Taxonomy (NCBI): domain Eukaryota; kingdom Fungi; phylum Ascomycota; class Pichiomycetes; order Serinales; family Debaryomycetaceae; genus Yamadazyma; species Yamadazyma laniorum. The sequence continues at coordinate 248,860 of MVNT01000010.1, read as the reverse complement.
TGCACGAATTGGCCCACCAGTGGTTTGGTAATTTGGTCACCATGGACTTCTGGGATGGTTTATGGCTTAACGAAGGTTTCGCCACCTGGATGTCCTGGTATGCCTGTGACGTGTTATACCCTGACTGGAAGGTCTGGGAATCCTATGTCACAGATGACTTACAACAAGCCTTGAGGTTGGATGGTTTAAGATCATCTCATCCTATTGAAGTGCCTTTGAAGAGAGCTAACGATGTCAACCAAATATTTGATTCTATCTCGTACGCCAAGGGTTCCTCCTTGTTGAAGATGATCTCCAATTGGCTCGGAGAAGAAACCTTTGTAAAAGGTGTCTCTAACTACTTGAAGAAACACAAGTGGGGAAACACCAAAACCAGCGACTTGTGGGTGTGCCTTTCTGAAGCCAGTGGAAAGGATGTCAACACTATCATGGATATATGGACCAAAAACGTTGGTTATCCATTAATTACTGTCAAAGAGTTGGGTTCTAATGAGATTGAGGTGACTCAGAACAGATTCTTGACTACTGGTGATGTGAAAGAAGAGGAAGATAAATTGATTTATCCTGTTTTCTTGACCATCAAAACCTCGAAAGGTATCGATGCATCAGCTGTGTTGGACTGTAGATCCAAGAAATTTAAGTTGGATATTAGCGATGATTTCTTCAAAATCAACGCAAATCAAGCTTGTATCTATAGAACTGTCTATGAAGAAGACCGTTGGGTCAAACTAGGAAAAGCAGGCTCCGAGGGAAAGTTGTCCGTGGAAGACAGAGCTGGGTTGGTTGCAGATGCTGCTTCCTTGAGTACCTCCGGATTTCTTTCTACTCCTAACTTGTTAAACTTGATCAAGTCGTGGACTAACGAAACTAACGATGTTGTCTGGTCTGAGTTCATCACGAACATTGGTACAATTCAGGACGCTTTCAAATTTGAAGGGGCTGAATTCACTGAAGCTTTACAATCCTTTTCTTATGACTTGGTTCATCAGAAGTTGAACGAAATTGGACATGAATTCAAAGAATCTGACTCTTTTGCTGAGCAAAGATTGAAAAAGTTATTGTTTGGAACAGCCGTCTCTTCGAGCCAACCAAAATATGTCCAGCTTTGCAAGGACTTGTTCGAAAAATTCGTTAATGGTGACAAATCTGCAATCAACTCCAACATCAGAAACATTGTATTCAATTGTGTTGCTAAAAACGGTGATGAAAGTACTTTTGAGAAACTCTTCAAGATTTACCAGAATCCATCTAGTGTTGAGGAAAAGGTTTCGGCATTGAGTTCTTTGGGTAGCTTTAGAGATGAAGAGGTCTTGGATAAGGTTCTCGACTTGTTGTTCGACTTCGATGTCGTCAAGAAGCAGGATACATACAAGCCATTGATGTCAATGAGATCCCATGCTATTGGGGTAGACAAGCTATGGGAATGGTACACTGCTAATTACCAAAAGCTTCTTGACGCACATCCTCCTGAATTGACTATGTTTGGTACCATTACCAAACTTTCAATTCTCGGATTCAACAAGCCTGAACAAAAAGAGAAGGTTGTTCAGTTCTTTAAAGGAAAGGATTTGTCATACTTTGACCAAGGTTTGGCACAAGCATTGGATTTGGTCTCCTCTAAAATCTCTTGGGTGGAACGTGATTCTGAGTCTATCCTTGCTTGGTTATCCAATAACGGCTACACCAAGCCTAAGTTGTAAATACATTTGGGTTCCATATATGAGATTTTATATAGGTAAATTTTAGTTACAATGCTAGTAAATTCCTCTTTGTTTCCATAATGAAAAGAAATGCGTCATAAAGTGACCAGTCTTATTGTAGAGGCGGATTGCCTTGATTGGGTATATCGTTACGTGATTCTAATGTCCTATTAATTAGCGGTTCGATTCTGTAAAATGGCCACTTCTCTATAAATATGTGCAAGATTAAGCTCGGAAAGAACACCAAATTCTTTTGAAACTTCATCTGCGTCAGGGCCCGGTTTGAGTATCAAATCAGGTACATCAGAAGTCTGAAATCTACACTTCTTGACGTAGTAACCTACTAAGTCGTGTTGACGAAGCACTTGTGCAATAATAACCACTTTCTCAAAAGGTTGGCACAATATCTCCGGATCGTTCATATAGTCTATAAGTTTCAAATTTTCAACGAGATTTGTCACAACGTACTCTAACATTTGGCTCCCCATCAGCCTCAAGAAAGATGTAAAAGCAGTCAATTCAAGCTGCAAGGTATTTTCACTTGCACCTTTCAGCACAAATCCACAGGAGCCTAGAAGACGGTATAAATCGGTTTCTAAATCGTAATCGTCACTTACGTGAGTCATCTTGACCAAACTCGGATCAAACTCAAGTAGAGGATGGGGGACATCACAATCAAGAGCATCTTGAAGAGACTTCGACTCACTCTCGAAATTCCTCTGTAATTGTGCACACACATCTTTGGGACCCAACATCACAAAGAGTATTGCATCTTTATCAGATTGTGTATCAATTCTGATATCCGATACAAAACTGTGGTGACTTTTTATTCTCTTGTTTTCAAGAACATTGAATTTGAAACGAGGTTTGTCATAGGATTTATTCAAAAACTTGTAATAAGGAGCCCAGTGAGACCTACTCGTAAGATATTTTTTGGGGAAAATAAGTAATTCAAACTCTGTCATCTTGTTGAAAAAATGTGAGATTTACGATTTCTGAGTTCTATGATGAGGATCATTTTGGTGATGCAAAATAAAAGTAGAGTTCTATAGGCTTTAGACCTAGCGTCTCGCTATATCCTTAGCAGTGGACAAACTACAGGGATGCATATATAGAATTGAGCTTTGCTTGTGGTTTTCTGAGGCAGACTCCCAAGGCAGTCTTCGTGGGTAAACTCAGCTGCATTTGTTCTCTTCGCTTAAAAGGGAATTGCCTTTTTTGTATCCATATCTTACTTTTTAGTTGTTAATTTTTTCGTCACATTTAGCAAGTATTACCTAGTACTTGGTAAACTTCATCCAGTCGAATTGAGTACCGGCCAGGCCTATTAAAATCGGAGAGTGCCTATATTCGATGTACGTATAAACTCGGTTGGGGTTGAAGAAATGCCCTTCAGGGGATATCTATCCCCACACGCATGAGCCTAATTATGACTATAAATTGGTTAGGTTGAAAGGGAAAAGCCTCTCTAAATTTAATGATGTGTTTCCATCTCTTCATGTTGATAGTTTTTTCTTTAAATAGCTGGTCCCACAAATGGTAACCCCCCAAGTGGGCTTTCACTTCGGGAAGACCAACCAAGCCCAGATTCTGTGTATAGTTTGACCACAAAATGATATGACCTATATTGGTTAAAACTGAATAGTCAAAGGAGTTCTGATGCTTCTGCTTCGCGCTTTCAGTATAGCTGGAGTTATCATTCAATAACAATGCATCATATTTGGTGAAAGTTTCAACTACATCTGATTCTGTATACTTTTTGAACGTTTTGCTTATACCCCTAGAACCATATAGGGCGATACTTAGGCAAAGATCAATGAACATGGCTCTAGTGGAATCGGCCTTGAAAAGAGAATCGTTCTCTAATAGGAAGTTGATAATGGGCTTCAAAGTTTTGTCTGCTTGGTTTATTATGATTTTGAGCTTGATATCATTAGGACTCAACTTCAAGATTTGCTCATTACTCAATCCTAAGATGGTGTGTTTTGATTCAATTCGAGGCATTCTCTCCGTGTATTTTTTGTTTGCATGGGTTGACTTTACAGGGTTCAATTTGACTTCTTTGAAAGCAAACACATCGGGAGCTTTATCCGAATTTTCTGATATACGCTCATCCCGAGTTTTGTCCTGATCATTGAACCCAGTTCGCAACTCACCAATAAGATTACTCTTCCCTGAATCTTTTGTCTCGGGGAGGGGTTCTTCTCCGGCATTTGCGATTGCTTGTTCTCTCTTGTTGGAGCCATCATCTTTTTCTTCCATAGTAGATTTTTTGTTATTTTTGGCTCTTTTTTTGGGTTTCCTTGCATGTTTCCGCTTTCCCTGGGAAGCCTCTTGTGCATCTTCATACAAAGAACCATTAACTGGCGTACTTTTTCCAGTAGCCTTATTCTTTGAGCTCCTGGGCTTTCTATGGTGTTTCCCCTTCGTTGATACATCTACAACACTCAGTAGTTCATCTACAGTGCTCTGAACAGCTTTACTCAAGACTATACTGTTCACATCTGAACCCAGATCGTCTTCATATCTTTCAACAGACTTTTCATCTTCCCGAAGGACACCGGTGTCACCAGACAGAGTACGAGATCGATCAATTTTCCTTGTTTTGTCCTCCAGTACCTTGAAGGAGTGGCCAGCTGGGACTCTAACTTCTCCCTCCGAAGTATGAACACCAAAGTGGCTATAGGTGGAATTTTTCAGTCTATCATTGAGTCTATTCGATGGCTCTAAGATGTTTTCGAGCCCAGCTAAATCGGAGGCCTCTTGAACTCCCAGAGAAACCACTGCTGACTCAGTGGAATCATCACACCAGTTGAACGAACTGTCTGCTACTACAACAGTCATTGGGGCAGATCAACAATTGCAATACAGTAACCAAACACCGGACCAACTTTAAAGCTTGCGCGTAAACAAAGCGAATTGGGAATAATATCGAATATTATTGAATATATGCTCTTTATATTTTTTTAGAGGTTTATAATCTAACTAGAGTATTTAGATCTTGTTAAAAGCTTGCTTTTATGTTGTCAAAGGTTACTTAGAAAGAAGCAACGAAAGATTCAGTGACAGACTTCAATTTAGACAAAGCATCCTTAGACAATTCTCCCTTTTCTTTGATGTCAGCCAAGATTTCAGGTTCGTTAGACTTCAAGTGAGACAAGAAAGATTCTTCGAACTCACCGATTCTGTTCAAGTCAACAGCATCTAAGTAACCGTTAACACCAGCGAAAATCAAAGGAACTTGTTCTTCAGCACCCAATGGAGAATATTGGTTTTGCTTCAACAATTGGGTCAATCTTTCACCTCTAGCCAATGTTTGTTTAGTAGAAGCATCCAAATCGGAACCGAATTGAGCGAAAGCAGCAACTTCTCTGTATTGAGCCAAAAACAATTTCAAAGAACCAGCAACTTGCTTCATAGCCTTAACTTGAGCAGCAGAACCGACTCTGGAAACGGACAAACCAACGTTAATAGCTGGTCTAATACCCTTGTAGAACAATTCAGCTTCCAAGAAAATTTGACCATCAGTAATAGAAATAACATTGGTTGGAATATAAGCGGAAACATCACCACCTTGGGTTTCAATAACTGGCAAAGCAGTCAAAGAACCACCACCCAATCTTGGGTGCATCTTGGCAGCTCTTTCCAATAATCTGGAGTGCAAGTAGAAAACATCACCTGGGTAAGCTTCTCTTCCTGGTGGTCTTCTCAATAACAAAGACAATTGACGGTAAGCAACGGCTTGCTTAGACAAATCATCGTAGATGATCAAAGCATGCTTTCCGTTGTCTCTGAACCATTCACCAATAGCACAACCAGTGAAAGGAGCAATGTATTGTAATGGAGCGGCTTCAGAAGCAGTGGCAGCAACAATAATAGAGTATTTAAGGGCATCGTTTTGTTCCAAAGTTTGGACCAATTGAGCAACAGTGGATCTCTTTTGACCAACAGCAACGTAGACACAGTACAACTTCTTGGATTCATCAGCACCGTCGTTCCACTTCTTTTGGTTCAAAATGGTGTCCAAAGCAACGGCAGTCTTACCGGTTTGTCTGTCACCAATGATCAATTCTCTTTGACCTCTTCCGATTGGAACCAAAGAATCCACTGATTTCAAACCAGTTTGCATAGGTTCGTTAACAGAGGTTCTTGGCAAAATACCTGGAGCCTTAACTTGAGCTCTGGAAGAAGAGGAAGCATTCAATGGTCCCTTACCATCAATTGGGTTACCTAAACCGTCAACGACTCTTCCCAACAATTCTGGACCAGTTGGCACTTCAACAATCTTACCGGTTCTCTTGACGGTTTCACCTTCCTTGACCAAGGCATCTGAACCGAACAACACAATACCGACTTGGCCAGCTTCCAAGTTCAAAGCCATACCCTTGACACCGGAGGCAAATTCAACCAATTCTTCAGCTCTACAGTTGTTCAAACCAAAAACTCTAGCAATACCATCTCTATAGTCACATCGTTAGTATAATTGCTTATTATGGTGTACCTCTAAAGCCGTTTGGGAATTCTTGCAAAAAATTCACCTTTCATATAATTTTCATTTTTCATTGGTCGAGCACGATTCCGAACCCGATCTCGATATATTTTAGTCAACGAAAAGGTGCAGTGTTTGCAAAACTTCTGGCTCTAAACACAGCAAAGTTCCTACAACCGGTGCCTATATGCTCTTGCACTACACCAGTATCAATTCCCTTTGCTTCTGTGCAAATATTAAAAAAAAACATACCCAACGGATAAAACTTTACCGGTTTCGTTCAAGTTGGCTTCTTCAGAAACACCTCTGATTCTTTCTTCCAAAATAGAAGAAACTTCAGTTGGGGCGGCCTTAGCAGAAGCAAATCTCTGCAAAGAGACTTGTGGACGAGCCTATAATAAGTTAGTAAAAGCCTCGTTCGATGCTTCACACAAATCCCGGGAAATCGGGTCTCCAGTTCCCACTAGGGGCAACAAAAAATGGATATTCATCAATGGCTAGGCCGCATCATCAGGAAGGATGTCCCAATGCAATTGAACCACCAACCGTCTGGGTCTGGCGGCAGAAAATCAATGTAATTGCTGGCCAACCTGAAATCGCTTCCACTGAAGGTTATGTGGGCAATTGCCATCAAAACAATGTGATACATACAATTCTCAAAGCAGATCTTGAGAGAGTTGGCAAAGATCTGGCAGCGGAACGTAACATAGAACGAGAAGATAACATTGTAATTATTCTTTCAACGAAGTTGTTTAAAAAAACAAGTTTTCAATTTTTTGGAAAAACTGAAAATTTTATATTTTAATTTGTCGAGAGGTTGGATTCTTGTGAGCCAATGAAATTTCCACATTGCGTTTTGTGTAACCTCTTGCCAATTAAATTTAAGTGCGATTTTTGTGTGGAAGCGATTTGACTGGAGGATCGGGTTTTAACGTGAGGGTACGGTGAAAGAGGCTATCGGAGGAAAAATGGGCAGGCCGGTGGGTTTGGGATATAGGCCTATAGTGATTGAGAGACGAGGGAGATTTTGGCGGCAAGAGGTTGGGTTGATGTTACTTTAATGGTGCGGTTGGAGAGAGGTTTTCCGGGGATAATGTGTTTTTCGCAGCTAAAGGTGGTGGTCGTGAGACGATTGACAGGAAGACCGTGCTAGGGCGATGACTGCCGTAGGTTTAGATCGCAGACTGTGAATTGCAGAATGTGAATTGTAGACTGTAGATGGTAGACTACGTCTACTTTGGGGGTATAAGAGTCTGTGCAACTGTTGGCTGTAAATCGTGTACACTACAATTGGATATAGCTTAGGGTGATAGTTGCGAGACATTTGTCAACAGGGACTGCTGTAGGGCATCAATTGTGAGGGTAGGATGTAAACGGTTAGTGTAGGGTGTTAACTTACGATGTACAGAATGTGAGTGTGGAAAAGCAGCTAGTGGTCATAGAGTGTGTACATTGCAGTTATATAGCTAGTATTTTCCAGCAAAACCACAATCGTGCTAGTAAAGCCGTATAGACTCCACAGACAGCACCCAAAACCGTCTATGAGCTACGACCACAAAATCTACTGGTCTTTGTTTGTATCTGTAGAACTTCGGCTTGCTCACCAGATAATGGTGATACGAGTCCCATATATGAGTTGCGTGGGTGAATCATTATCCGTAAGCAAGTGCCCCAGCCCTTGAACTTCATTGAAAGATGTAGATTAACTACAGAGCAGAAATGCCCCTGAGTAGCTCATTCCCTTTCTTTCACTCCAATGGCCTTCTAAGTGTCTCTTATCTTTCTCTTATCTCACCACAACCAGGTGCTAAGTGTGAGAATCAAAAAATTTGGTGAAAAATTTTACTACAAGATCGTATACTTGAGACCAAAGCATGAATAAACTCTCAATGTATAGGTCTGTGAGGACACTTGCGACCGATAGCAAGTCTCCTTTCTTGTCAGAGATATTACAAAGGATTGAGAAGATCAACTTGAACAAGAATTCCCTTACTAAGGACAAACCATTAAAGCCTAGTAACAGAAAGAGAACCAATAAGCCAAAATCTGCTTCTGCTTCGTCCTCTCCTTCTTCAGACCAAAAGCTTGACATGCAAGAGCAAAAATTAACACTGAAACAGGAGACTACAAAGCCTGAAAGTTTCAACCTTCAAAAAATCAAGTTTACTGAACATCCTTTGTTCTCTGGAAGGTTGGACAGAGCCAAACTTCAAACTCAAACTCCCAGAAGAAGACCTAATGGCGACAGAGTTAACACACAAAGAAACAGGGGATCTGAAGGTAGTAACAACAACAGGGAAGCATCATCTGTTTCGTCGAGTAAATCCAATAGACCATCAAGAAAACCAATGGCAAGACGTCCAAGAACTCCAAGAGCTTTGGGTGACGGAACTACAGCGGGATCAAAGGAGATCACTCCAAAAGACTACCAGCCTTCATTGGCCAACCACTTCTTGTATGGAAAGTCTACTAATGTTCAGGTGAATTTGACCTCCAGAATCACTAGTTTAATCAAGTCCCAATTACTTTATTCCAAATACCCTTTTAAGTTGCCCAGATCAGTAATCAAATCTGCCCCAGCTGAAGCTGACAACAGATTCATACTCTCTGCGTCGAGCTACTCTATGGATTTGGACCAAGATAAAATAAAAACCGAGTTCAAAGCCATTGTTAAAGGGCAACCCTCTAACATAGAAGGTGATTCGGAGGTAGAAACTCTTCTAAACCAAAATCCGACCTTGGATTTGAGTCAAAAGTCAAAGATGGCCAGCATAATCCAGGAAAAGAACTTCCAAGACGTATTTAAGGATGCTCATTGGAAACTGTAAATAGTTACTTGTATATTCATGATATTGAATTATATTCTTTTCTTCCAAAACTATTCATATAGAGTTACTAAGATACCAGGGTTAAAAGTTCATGAAACCCATATAGTAAGTGTTTTATCATTAGCTTCTTCAAACATGTCCAAAGCTAACAACCAATCATCATTCGAGTCCATAACAACAAAGTCACCGTCTTCATCTTTGTATCTCAATTTATTTACCATGATATCGTCCTTTACTTCTCCACTAGAAGCTATCTTGGTGGAGATCTTCAGGTACAAATCGTTGAAAAGGATGTTGACAGGGACCAACAAGAGGGATTTGATTTCCACCTTATCATAGATGAGCTTGATTGAGATAAGGTTGTTTGAGTTATTCGCACTTGAGTTGACCGACGAGAGGGAGGTATCCTGGGTGTTGATAGTGCCAGAGGCGTAATTTTGGAGAGAAGAAGAAGATACTCGGCTATTGGGAACATCGCCGGAAGATTTGCCTTTGCTGTTTCTCATCATACTGAATGTCGATGACGACGAGTGGTGTCTCTGACCGTGAAAATTACTTCCATTGGATGATCGTATGGAGCTTTGATCATTTGAAACCTGAGCTGCTTCGAAATCATGACTATCTCTTAGTTTTCTTTGGATTTGAGTGTTCATTTCATTTGTCTTCAAAACCCTTAAACAGTTCTCCCATTGGTTCCTAATTTCTTCAGTTCTGTATCTCAAAGTGAAAGAGCCACTTTCTTTCTTACCTGACCACGATATAATCATTGTGTAACCAGGGGAGTTGGAGGTCGATATGTTGTAGATTTCTGATATGTAAACTCTTCCTTTCAATTCCATCGGTGTTTTGTCCTTTGCATGATTCAAGTTCTCGAGCAAATTAAGACTCGAAGAGTTAACTGACGTGGTGGACTTCTTCCTTGAAGACAACAAATCTCGTCTTTTCTTGCCTTGGTCTTCATTATTTGCATTCAATTCGACAAAAAAGAATATGATTTTTTCAAACATATATGCAAAATACTCCTTTTCGTTCTCGTTATCTTTGACAGCAACCATACCATGGTACAACAATTCACCTTGGTCTTTCAAATTGAAACCTCTCCAGTTACCCACTCTATCTACCAAGTTCTGTAAATAACCCACGTTTTCACTTCTTCTCTGTGCTTCATTTACTTGGTTTGCCACTTCTTTCATGGCCTGGCCAGCGATTAATAGTTCGCTGTAGCTAGAGGTGTCAGTATTGGGCCAGGTCTTGATCAATTCTTTGAGTAATAAGGGGTATTTGCACAATCTTTGGATGGGTTTCAAGATGAAACTCTGTAATTCAAAACCTGGGTCCAATAATCTGGAGGATTTTTGAAGATTAGCAGCTTCTTTATTGATTAAGTCAATAGCTGCAAGTTGGCCAATAGTCCACGGTTCATAAGACTTGAAAGGTCCATTTGCGGAATGTATGAAGATAGAACCAATCCTTGTAAGGTTGTCTGGAATATTGATATTACATTCCAAACCATTTAGGAACCTTCTTTGGAAATCTATGATTTCATTCAAATTAGGAAATAATACATGTATCTGTTCACTGGAAATTAATTCAGCTTTAGCCAACTCAGCCTTGTATTTGAGTAAGAGTTCCAAGTCCTTGACATATTTCCTTTCGGTTTCGATGATTTCTTTGAAAACCTTGGACAGCTCAGTGTTTGTGATTACTTCACCAACGGAATTGTCTTCCCAGAGTATTGAGGCGGGTAGCAAATGGTTTACAACTCGGATTATCTTTAGCAAATCATGTGTACTGTCCAGGAACACGTTCGAAATCGTGAACATAATATCATCGTCGAGGTTCAAATGGGTCTTCACGGCAATTAGAAAATCGTAGACAGACTTTTTGCACATTCGTACATCGTCACTCCCAATAATAGGTATTTGATTAGCCTTATTGCTCAAGTTGAACAACAAACACAAGGGCGCACCTTGCTGGAATAACTTCCACAACTTCGTTACCGGATCCACCGCTATGGAAGCTGGCAAAACCCCAGCTGTAAAGGTGAACAAGTTCATACTATTGTTGGACAATGGAGCCGGAGAGTGGTGCAGTGAGCCGTTGGAATAATCGGAGTGAATAGAAAAGGACGAGGCTCTAAGCTCGTTGCTCGAGTGTTTATCTTGCAATTGCTGAGACAACGCCAACGCCTGTTGCTCAGAACATTGTTCAGCCACTGCGTGTGCAACCTTTATGAATGGGTCCATGCCATCGATTCTACTTAGACGATTCAATAAGCTTAGACATTGATAGTACAAGTGCTCTTTTGCACTGGAAAGCTGGTTGAAATTCAGGTTCACTCCCACGGGAGTCGAGGTCACTCGGGTGATGTTGCCAGAGTTACTAAGTGAAGTGGACGAGTTGGAATGGGAGTTCGAGGAAAACGAACGAAATGGTGGATGCGGCTCCATTATTCACTTCTAACAGCAGGAAAAAACCCTGAAAACAGAAAGGAAAAAGAAACAGCTCCAAATGACAGGTACCACGGTATCGGCGTTTAGTGGCAAAGTTAGGGAAATCAGTGGGTTTCAGAAAGCGGTGGGGAATTCTGGACAGTATAAGGTTTCAATTGTTTGTCTGAAAGGAGCGTCAGAAAAATAGCCAAAAAATAAGAAAACCTGGACAGTTGCGGGGTTTACTTCAATACTGCTATTCAGTGTGTTTTTTACAACAGTGTACACTTCCAACGGTTGTGGTGAATGTCTTTATTCGTATACCTAACTGTATTTATTTACTAATCTCTCAGCAAGGAAGAAAAAAAAGTGCGAATGTGAAACGTCTTTCTCAAAATTTTATTGACAAGGTTTTTCAAGGCACCATCATACGTGTAGAACAAAAAGTGGATGGGGCACTAAGTTTCCACGCCATTTAGTCGCTCTTGAACATGTATGTCATGGTGGTGCAACCTTGACTGGTGTAGATATACAGGGTTCGGTTGGGGAACCAACAAATCGACGGCAACACCGACTTGCCAGCAGCGGAGTTGGCAGTCTCGAGGATTTGGGTCCCCAGTGCGTAGTCGAAGATTCGGATATTCTCTGTGGTGTCGAACGCCACCCCTATGTAGGCCCCGTCCCGGCTGATGTTGACGCACAGCACCGCGTCGTCCACGGCTGCCAACGTCTTTTCCACAAGCATCGAGTTGCAGCGGTGGAGGGACACCACTCCTTCGTTCGAGCCTAAGGCGAAGTAGGCGCCGCGCGGGTCCACCGCGATGCAGGTGATGGACGACCGGTGGCCCGCGATGGTGGTGCGAAGCACAGTGACTCCACCAGCACTTGTAGCCCCAGTGTTGGTGGTTCCCTTGTCAGAGTCGGCACTGACAGCCCCCGCATCGCTGAACTCGTATACCGGTGCCGTTCCATCGTGAAGTCCCACTATGAAAAATCGGTGCTGGTGGTTGAACCACTGGAAGTCGTAAATATGATGCTGCAACTGCATTTCATGGACTTTCTTGTAGTTGTCGGCTACCGAAAGAAAGCTGATACTGCTGTCTCGATCCACCACCGCCAATACACGGCAATCGGGCGAGTAGCTCACAAATTGGCACTGAACCGGTGCCTCTGATGTGTGCCATTTCTCGATCTTGACTTCTTGTTCGAGCACTCCCTGGTGGGCCCGCCATATTTTCACGAACAGATCACGTCCCACGCTGGCAAACACGCTGTCATGCTTCGGGTGCCACGATATACGTTCCACTGCCTTTTCGTGTGGGCTTTCAATCGTTTTGGACTCATTCAAGCCCTTCGACGTAACTCTCCATACTCGAACACTTCGATCAGTCCGCGAGTTTACCACCGTAGTGCCGGTAGCATTGACAGAGACGAAAATGATCTCCGACGCGTAGCCTCCGCCCCCAGGAAGCAGCTGGTCCTTCACTGTTTGGGCCTTAAGACGCTGGAAGAATTGAATGTTCGTAGAGGTTGGTGGCATTATAGTGCAAATGTTCTCACAAAGCACCCACTTAACGGTGAGAGCTCGCCGTGTGCGCGGCGGAGCGCCAAACCGCTACGAATTTTTCAACATCGAATCAAGATCAGTACACCTCATCTAAATGGCACAACCCAAATTACTCTCCCTCGACGCCTTCGCCAAGACGGTTGAGGATGCCAGAGTTAAGACGGCATCCGGAGGAATCATTACCCTCGTTTGCATTATGATCCTGATGTTTTTGATCAGGAACGAGTACCTGGATTACACTCTGATAATCAACAGACCCGAGTTGGTAGTGGATAAAGACGTCAATCAAAAATTGGACATAACCCTTGACATTTCTTTCCACAACATGCCGTGCTCCATGCTTAACCTTGATATTCTCGATGTCACTGGTGATATGGAACTTGATATCTTGTCCAGTGGGTTCGAGAAATACAGAATTCGGTCTGATGGCAGAGAAGAAAGAATGGAAAGTCCTGCCTTGGTCGACAACACGCCATTAGAGGAGAGGGCGAAGGGATTGGACCATCCAGAGGATGCTGAGAATACTCCTTGTGGAGACTGCTACGGGGCCTTGCTTCAGACAGATAAAAAGGAACACTGCTGTAACGATTGTGAAACCATTAGAAGGGCCTATGCTGCCAAAGGATGGGCTTTTTACGACGGGGAAAACATCAAACCCTGTGAGGACGAAGGCTATGTAGCCGAAGTTCAATCGCAAATCGAGAACCAAGAAGGATGCCGTGTCAAGGGTACGGCCCAAATCAACAGAGTCAGTGGTAACTTACACTTTGCACCAGGTGCTTCTTCCACTGATTACTCAAGGCACATTCACGACGTCTCTTTGTACAACAAGTACCCTGACAAATTCAATTTTGACCACACGATCAACCACTTGTCATTTGGTCGGGGACCATCCTCTGATGTTAGTACTTTACACCCATTGGACGGTGAGTCTAAAAAGCTCAATAAGAAGTACCACTTGTTCTCGTACTACTTGAAAGTAGTGGCTACCAGATTCGAGTATTTGCCAGAAAAGTTGACAGAGGCATTGGAAACCAACCAGTTCTCTGTGATCTCCCACGATAGACCATTGGAAGGAGGAAGAGATGCGGACCACTCAAACACGTTACATGCTAGAGGAGGTTTGCCTGGAGTGTTTTTCTACTTTGACATCTCACCTCTCAAGATTATCAACAAAGAACAATACGCTAAAACTTGGTCAGGATTCGTTTTAGGAGTCATCAGTTCCATCGCAGGGGTTTTGATTGTGGGATCCTTGCTTGACCGTTACGTGTGGACGGCAGAGAAGGCTATTCGTGCCAAAAAAGACCTTTAGGCTAAAACGAAGATACCCAATCTAACGACAGCTTAAAAGCATGTATTTCTATGTACAAGTCTATGAAAAAAGCTTTTTAAATATCATTTAATAGATGTTCGATTTCATTAAAGTAGTCAGGGTTCAAGTAGTCCGCCAACTCATTCTTGGCCAACCACATAAACTTAACTGAACCGTTGGGCGTGAAAGATCCCGATACGATGTGGGATTTGATGAAGAATTCGTTACTGTCGGAGGATGAGATCACGTGACATGGTTTGGACGACACGTTGTAGTAATTCAAGCCCTCACCTCCAAGGTTGTAGATTCCGTCTTCGGCCACCTTATGCAACGGAATGTTATCTTCTGAAAGGGCAAAGTTAGGGAATCTCCACGTTTTACCGTCCTCGCTTATCACCAAGTACAACGACCGACTCAATTTCCTCTCTAAGCTTGACAAATCATTTGCTTCATCGGCCTTGGTGGTTCTGGAGTTGGGGACAATTTTACGAGACAAGTTGTCGACTGCATACTCATCGACAATTTCACTTCCATCTTCAGCTTGCTTATAGGTCTTTGGCAACTTGAGATCTTGTTTGAATCTTCTGTCTCTCAGCTGTCTGACCTCAGGCCTTCCTTCAGTGAATTCCATTTGGGGATTGTTGTACACGGGCAATTTGTTTAATTCCTTGAACCTATGGTCTCCCAAAGTTCCCTCTCTATAGTAAAACCACTTGGGGAACGTCCACATCAACCTCCTCCACAACTCATTCTGGTACTTATAGTACAGTTTTTCAAACTCCGGCAAATCCCTGGTCACGACCGGATTTCTGGCCAACAACACTGTTGATGACAACCCCGGCGTACTGGCAGCTGCTTTGCTATAGTGTCTTGTTATACTATTTCTGATCATCTGCTAGCCTCTCTATCAAATTTTTCAACCATCAAGAACGAGAAAAAAATCCTTTCATCAGTGTGCGGGTAACTTCAAACATGCTCAAATTACTATAAAAGTTCGGTCATTTCCAACTTTTCAAAACATAAAATTTCGGTTTTTTATTGTTCCTCCAGTAATTCTCCCTTTTTAATCTCTTCTAAAAGAACTTGGTAAAGCAGAGTTTACATTGGTAAGTGAACATCCCTAACGAATTCAGTGTCCTCCAAACTTGAAGTTGCCCTTAACTCGTGGTCCCCAGAATTGAACAGCCCCTTTCTTGTAATCAAGTGCTTTAGTTTATAGTAAAAGGCACGGCAATCGAACGAAAGAAAAAAAGGTACCTCGCTAGTATCGTAATATTACTTAGTAGTAGGAAAACAAGTTAAAACAGAAGTACATTCATGTCGGAAATAGAAAAGTTTGAAAATATCCTTAAAGAGATCCCAACGTTAAAGGCTCCTGGTGTTTCAGGGTCTAGAATTAAACAGTTGACAGAAATCGCTGTTAAGAATGTTAAAGAAGAATCAACTTTGATCCCCATATTATACACAGCTTGTAAATCTGTACCTTCATCTCATAAGTTGGGTTCTATGTATGTTGTGGACTCGATTGTGAGAGCTTATGTTGATGAGGCCAAAAGGTTCAACGAGACCTTAGGTCCTGAAGCTCCGCAAGGCACTTTTGCCGCTGGAGTTTATAAGATCAGTGAATTGATTGAGTCTTTGATGGACGATGCTTTAGAATTATCGATTGTCAAGTCTCAAACCATAAAGATACTAAAGTTATTAGATATTTGGGAAAGAGCTCAAACATTTAGCCCTGATATCATTGAAAACATCAAGAACAAGCACGCAAAATCTAATACTCCCCCCGGTACTCCCCCTCCTCTGAGGATTAAACCAGTTGTGGCTAGTAATACTTCAACTTCAAGCAATACCAACGGGTCTGCTTCCAGTAAACCAGAGGATTCTACTAGTATTTTGCTGGCATTGGCATCTTTGGCTCAGAAGTCAAACTCTAATAGTTCTACCCCTAATAACCAAGGAGCTAGCCCCATCAATAATCAAGTAAATGGTGGTCAAGCCAATAACATTTTGGCTCAATTATCTGCCATTTCTTCTGTAGGAGCCAACGTTGCTTCAAATGCTGCGTCTGGCCCTAGTCATGGTGCTGCCCAACAACAACCAGGACCTGCTAATAACAACGTGTTGGATATGTTACAGCAAATGCAAAACTCTCAACAGCAACGGGGTGATACTAGAAATGATCGTTCTTCTGCAACCACCTACTCGAGAAGGAACAGATCAAGATCCCCAAGTGGCCATGATATGTCTGGTAGAAGAAGGGAAAGATCTCCATTCAGGTATCAACAACCAGCCAGTTTACCTCAGATCCCTGGTCGTAATGGAGTTCCACAATTCCCTCCGCAGCAAAACCAAAATCAGTATCAACAAGGCCAATACCAACAGGGTCAACCTCAATTCCAGCAAGGCCAACAGCAGTATCAGCAAAACCAATACCAACAGAATCAATATCAGCAAAACCTGTATGACAACAATGGTGGGCAATTTTCTCAGCAGCAAAACCCCAAGAACTCTAGGCAAGCTCCTGCTCCCGGTGGACCAGGCGATAACGGCGAACAAAATGTTCCTGAAAACCCCCATTTCCGTCCTCGTAATGTAGGTCTTGATTCGACTTTGCCACAGGGTTCTATCAAGGTGTTATCTAGAACATTATTCATCGGAGGAGTGCCTCGTTCGATGGGTGAACACGAGTTGGCTGATGTTCTCAGACCCTATGCTGAAGTTCAATCTGTCATTCTTAATAGTGAGAGAAAGCATGCGTTTGTCAAGGTGTACTCCAGAAAAGAAGCTGAACAAGTTATCAGCTCTTTTAACAAGGACAATGCTCTACCTTTACGTACTAGATGGGGAGTTGGTTTTGGTCCTAGAGACTGTTGTAACTACCAACAGGGTGTTTCTGTCATTCCTATCCAAAGACTCACCGACGCCGATAAGTCCTGGATTGTTAGTGCACAATGGGGTGGTACTGGTGGTCAACCGTTGGTAAATGGCTTGGTGGTGGATGAGCCCGATATCGAAATTGGGTCTGGAATCTCTTCAAAGGCAATGTCTAAGAAGATGCCAACCAATTCTGCCAGAAACGGGCCAAAGTCCAACAGACCAGGTGAGCCCGACTCCGACTATGCCAAGTCCGGCTACAATGGTCAACAGTCCAACTTTGGTGGTATGAATCCTGGAGCTGTCAACCCATTGCAAGGGTTATTTAATAATAATGGCGGTGCTCCTCAGGGCGTGCCTCAAGGAATGCCACAAGGAATGCCTCAAGGAATGCCTCAAGGAATGCCTCAAGGAATGCCTCAAGGAATGCCTCAAGGAATGCCACAAGGAATGCCACAAGGAATGCCACAAGGTGGGTTGCCTCAAATGCCTAATTTCCAGCAAATGAACCAAAACGGTAACCCTAACAACTTGGGCTCCCAGCTCTCCAACTTTTTCAACCAACAACATTAGCCTTCGATATATATAGCATTAAATCTAATATAACGGTACTTGATTCTTGGACCACTTAGTAGTACCAACTCTTCGATAGCATCAAATCTGTTGATACTCGATTCGTCTTCGCATCTCATCTTTCATCGCGATCAACAACAATGTCTTCCAAGAAGTACAGGAGTATCGACCGAGGATACCTGTCTCCGACGGCCAAGAAAATCAAAGTGGAAGATCCAAGGAAGTCTTCGATCTTTGACTCGAGCCCCAAAGACGCTTCTCGATGTGAATCGTCCAAGCTGAGAAAATACAAGTTTCTATCCCATCTAAAGCAAGAGAAAGACAAATTACCCGATGCTTTCGGTGACGAGAGCAGGATGCCGAGCACATTAAGCTACATTCCTGACAATAGTGGCTCTGACTCCGACGATCTTGATGACTTGTTGATCAACACGAACAAAATAGTGGCCAGTGCATCTCCCGAAAGGCTTATCAGGCCCAAGGAACCAACAATTGGAGATGCTGGCCCCGATCATCTGATAAAGGTGTCGTCAGTTGACTTGGAAGATAAGCTGGACGAATCCTTAGTGCAAAGGGACTTGAAAGATAAGCTGGACGATGCCTTAGTACAAAGGGACGTGAAAGATATGCTGAATGAAGTCGTAGGGCAAAGGGACACGGAACCCAAGCAGAACTTCTTCGAGAGCATATTCAGCGATGAAGTAGATCCCGAAGAAGTGAAAAAGCGCTTCGAGGTATTGAAAATACCACCGGTAACCAACTCTAAGCACATTCTAAAGGAGAGGATACAAAGACACTCGGAAGATATCCCAAAGCTTCTCAAGGGAACCAAGTCTATGTCGTACTTTTACGAATATGCTAAACAGTTGAAAATAGTAGCCCCAAATGAGACAATGAGACAAAGAGACAAGTTCAACGTGAAATGGGAGTTGTTTTATGGCGGCTACTATGGTTTGAAACGACAAATGTACATCTCTAGTATAATTCTCAACCAGCACCGGGATCTTCTCGAAAAAACGTATACAAAGAACTCCACGATGGCTTTCTGGGGAATAGAGGACTTCTGCAAGTATGTGCTAGCCAACGAGATCATCTTGCGACTAATAATGGAAGACTATCAGTGTCTGTGGAGCAGAGCTGAACAAATCATCAAAGAAACGTCAGAATACGGCACCAGTGTCACCGACAAAGTAGACTTTGACGACGATATCACGGAAGAAACCAACCTATTGACACCCGACACAAACAACCAAGCCCTGCAGAGCTGGTCACGGGAACAGACACCCTCTACAACTTTGCATCCTAACGAGACCATAACTAAAATCAGCGACTTATTTGACGATCTGGACGACGACTAATGCCAAAACCCCACTACTTACATACGAATAAACCCAACTACACTGTTACCTTCTACCACCATTCTACCACCTCTTCCGACCCATACACCGTTAGCCAAAAACTACTATAGTCCCAAATGGCGGCGTGCACACATCAAATAACTGCTACAGTACATTGTATGCGGCAACATAAATCTCTAAAAAGAACCTTGTTTCCAAATTGTTCTCCAGAAGTCGTCTTTTGTCGGCCAAGACCCCGACCATCTTCTACAACAGATCCACGTTCCATCTCAGTGTCCCACGTCATCTCCATTCAAGTTCCCCAATGCTCCAAGATAAGGTTTTCATCAAGAATCTAGCTGCTACAGCCATCACTGGTTCCGATGCCTGGAACAGACCTACGGCCCAGCCCATTTCCATATCGGTGGCAATAGATACAGACTTCTCCAAGGCCTCAGAGACGGATAATCTCAAGTACTCCTTGAACTATGCCGTGATATCCCGTAAAATCCTGGAATATATGAAGCTCCATGAGCTGAAAAATTTCAAATCTTTACAGAATATTGCCGAGGAAGTCAGTGCTATAGTCACAGATGAAAAACAGGGTGGTGGTGAGCAAGCCACGGTTTCAGTAAACAGTGCCAAGTCGGAAATTCGTGCCGATAGTATCGAGTACCAGTTGTCCAGAAACTCCACCAAGAGTTTGGACATCTTGGATACTATAACGGTGCGTCGACTCCGTTTGCTTACGATTATTGGGGTGTTTACGTTTGAGAGATTGAAGAGACAGTTGGTGGACGTGGATTTGCAAATCGAGCTATTACCGGACCATAATGTACAGATTCACGTCATTATGGATGAAATCACTAACTACGTTGAAAGCTCTAATTTCAAGACAGTAGAAGCCTTGGAAATAGCCATAGGCCAATTGATCTTCCAAGAACACGGTGAGCATATAAGTAGGGCTGTGGTGACTATTACGAAACCTAATGCCATTACCTATACAGACGGAGTTGGTGTAGAATCATCTGTGGATAAACAAAGATTTATAGGAAGTGAGCCAATTAAGGTGGACAACTCTACGAGTGCTTCCACCGACTTTAACCTTCCAGCTGAAAAGCATGTTGACGGGGCTGGAAACCATATTGCCTATATTGCATTTGGCTCTAATGAAGGTGATCAGGTTCAAAACATTAGTGAGTCACTCGAGCTTCTCGGACAGTATGGTGTTAATGTGGAGGCCACTTCCTCCATGTACATCTCCAAGCCCATGTACTTGAAGGAGCAACCCGACTTTTTCAATGGGGTAATCAAGGTGCTGTTTTCTGACAAGTCACCACACGATTTATTGAAGGTATTGAAAGACATCGAATACAAGCATATTGATAGAGTAAAGGAGATCGAGAACGGACCTCGTTCCATCGATTTGGATATCCTTTTGTATGACGACATCAGCATCAACACCTCTGACCTCACAGTTCCCCATAAAGCCATGTTGGATCGGACATTTGTTTTGCAGCCATTGTGTGAGTTAATCAAGCCAGACTTCATCCATCCTGTTTCAGCAGAGCCCATTCATGGCCACTTGCAGCAGTTGCTTCGGACGTCTGTACACGAGCTGATACAGGAACTGAACAAGCTCTTGCAGTATACACCAATCAAACGGTTGAAGCCCCTGGAGAATCCTCTCAATTTCGATTTATTATCGAATACTACGGCCACATTGATGATGGGTGTTCTAAACATCACCCCGGACTCTTTCAGCGACGGGGGGCGTAATTACGGCGTCACTATAGAGGAAGTGCTTGCCAATGCCTCCAAGCTTGTTACAGATGGAGCTGTGATTGTAGATATTGGGGGGGTCTCCACCAGACCCGGAAGTGAAGCACCCTCCGAAGAAGAAGAACTAAACCGCGTGGTGCCGCTAGTCAAGGCCATTCGCTCCAGTGAGGACTCAAAGCTAGCCAACGTGGTGCTATCCATCGACACATATCGTTCTGCTGTCGCTGAAGCTGCCTTATCTGCGGGAGCCGATATCATCAATGACATTTCCATGGGGCTCTACGATGACCACATGTTCGACGTTGTAGCTCGCCACAAATGCCCGTACGTGTTGAACCACACCAGAGGAACCCCCAAGAGCATGTCTAAGCTCACCAGTTACGAAGCAAACACCAATGAAGACATCACCGAGTTACTCGTGGATCCTGCAACCGGCCAGCTCGACGGACCCAGTTCCAGTCCCTCGGTCAATAACCTTATCAACGGGATCTGCAGAGAACAATCTGCACAGCTCTTGAAAGCTTTCGAACATGGTGTTCGAAAATGGCAGGTGATCTTGGACCCCGGCATCGGGTTTGCCAAAGACCTCCCCCAAAACCTCTCCATATTGAAGCACAGTCGCTCATTCAAACACTACAGCACACTCCTACGCAAACAGGCAAACCCCGAGACCGGCTCAGCCCTCGAAACCTACGTCAGCTTCAACGGGCTCCCGGTTC
This sequence comes from Yamadazyma laniorum, assembly GCA_002109505.1. NCBI lineage: Eukaryota > Fungi > Ascomycota > Pichiomycetes > Serinales > Debaryomycetaceae > Yamadazyma > Yamadazyma laniorum. Next base: position 227,241 of record MVNT01000010.1, on the reverse strand, counting down.
TCTTGGGCCCCTCCAGAAAAAAGTTCCTAGGCACCATCAATAACGAACCCACACCTGAATCACGGGTTTTCAGCACCGCGGCGGCTATCATGGCTTGCATCCAACAGGAAGCAAACATCGTCCGTGTCCACGACACCGAACAAATCGCCAAAACCATCGCCGTTGCCGATGCCATATACAAAGATATCTACTAGGTGTTACCCGTCTGTTGATGCGGATATCATGGCAGCTCGCGAATTCAAAAAATTTTCATTAATCGTATTGAATAAGATGGCTGCTGTATTCCCAAGAGCCTGTTACAAATGTGGTGAGGTCGGACATTTGGCCGACAACTGCACCCAAGAAGAAAGATTGTGTTACAACTGTCACAAACCCGGACACGAAAGCAGTGATTGTGAAGAGCCAAAGCTGACTTCTCACAAACAATGTTACTTGTGCGGTGACGTGGGACATGTTCAGTCCGACTGTCCAACCCAGGAGCAAGGTTCCAAGTGTTACAACTGCGGTCAGTTTGGCCACATATCCAAGAACTGTAATGCTGCTGCCACTTCTCCTAAAGCACCAACTTCTGATGCTGCTGCTCCTGCTGTTGCTGCTGCTCCTGCTGCTGGAAGAGCTAAGCCATCAACCACCTGTTACAAGTGTGGAGGACCAAACCACTTTGCTAGAGATTGCCAAGCCAACAACACCAAGTGCTACGCTTGTGGTAAGACTGGCCACATCTCTAAGGATTGTCGTTCATTGACTGGAGGTGCCAACTTTTCCGTTAAGGCTTGCTACAACTGTGGTGAAACTGGCCACATCTCCAAGGATTGCATAGCTGCTTGAACTTGAATGTTTGTCTTGAAGTTGAGTGTTGTATATGGTTTGAATTGACGCTTGTAAGACGAGTTGTTCATGGTTGATCGTTGTGTGTGATGTTTTGTATTCATAGGTTTTTGTGAAGAAAAAAAAAGCCCCTCTCTAAATATATGATTTAGCTCGTACTTGTTGCTCAGGTAGTTTATCAGCTCCTACTTATCTCTTGGCCCTTACTTGATCTCTATTTCTGCTGGTAGACTGGGAGAAGTCCACTACCACCTCGCTGCCATCTATTATACACCCATTGGAGAGCTTTTCATATGCGTACTCCGCTTCGTGGGAGGTTTCGTACTCAACGAATCCGTATCGAACCGAGTTCCCATCCTTATCTTTGACTACTGTAGCTCGGACAACTGCTCCAAACCGAGAGAAGATGATCTCGAGCGAATTTCCTGTAGTGAGAGGATTCAAGCGAGTTATGAAGAGCACTTGTGGCGAAGGCTTTATGTCGTGGTGATCCAAATCACCCATGAGTTCTAAAGACAACGCAGAGGCCTTAGAGTTATTGTTCCTGAGAGCTGGGAAGTTCATAGTGGCGATTTGGTGCTCGTTGGGAAACTGGATCTCTGGTATTAGTTTATGCAATTTTGGAGGATCGGGAAAAGGATCTGAAAGCACCACTGTGGATATAATCCGGACGTCTCTGTCCAAAGATCCATTGATCTTCATTAACACATCGAATCCTTCTGCAATCTGGCCAAACGGCACCGCATTGTCATCGATGCTCATCTCTGCATTCAAGTAGATAACAAACTCAGACCGGCACTGACCGTCCTTAGCATCGAAAGCCACCAATCCTACGGCACATGGGGCATCGTAAGTGGAGAAGCGACACGATAGTTCGGCTACCTTTGGATTTGTTAATTCTTCGAAGGAGAACTGCTCCTTCTTGGGATACATGGGAAGCCCACACCTTACAAGGTTGTCCTTTTGCAATCCAAAGAACGGGCTAAAAAAATAGTACTTCACTTTACACAACTTGAGAAAGTTGGTAGCTGCTTCAGGAGCTTCCTTCACAAACACATCAATAACAATGTTGCCCTCTGTGGTCTCTATTAGCACGCTCATACCTGGTGAGTTATCAACTTGAATTCGCATGTAGTAATTTTTCAGCCTGTTTCCACACAGAGGCATTTCCTCGCCGCTTCCTAGCACCCAGAGAGCCAACAAAGTGTGGAAACCCATACACCCACGGTCCATAAGCCATACGAGCCGTACACACTCAATTCTTCCAACCCCTGTCACCTGTCACCTCCCACCCCCATCTTCTGACTCCTATTCCCCATGGTCCCACAGTTTTTGCAATGTTATCCGTTCGCAGTTCTAGAAAAAATTAAACCAGTTTGTCATCCTCATTGTTATCATGGACTACTCAAACTACATGGTTAAAGGCCAGTTCGAGCCTGTTGATACCGAAATCTACAACAACAATCAATTCAGCTTAACCCTGGAAAATGTCAACATGTTCAACGATCCGCTCGACTTCCCCGGCCAGTTTATTTCTTGTGGTGATACCTTCAGTGACGATTCTTCTCCCTCCACCAATAACAGCAACCTCAACCCTTTGAAGGAGTCGACGTTGGCGAGCCACGATGCGGAAAGACACGAGTCTGACATCAGTTCCACCGAAGACAATGTTTTCATGGATATGGGAGCCAAGAAGGGCCGGGCCAAGAGTAAGAAGCAATTGGCTGAAGAACAGGATGCGATTTTATTGGCCAAGGACGATTCGGAGTTGACAGAAGCCGAGTTACAGTTGAAGAAGAGAGCCCAGAATCGAGCTGCTCAGAGAGCTTTCCGAGAGCGGAAGGAAACCAAGTTGAAGGAGTTGGAAAACAGGTTGAATAAGAGTGAAGAGGACAAGAAAGCGTTGTTGGAGGAATTGGAGGCCATTAGAAAACACAACATGACGATGCAATCGGAGAACGCCAAGTTAAGAACCTCGGGTGGTGTTCGTGAAGACGAGGTGTCGAGCTTCCAGTTTCCCTCTGAGGAAGACTTTGTTTCACAACTTCTCGAAAACACCGACCACGACCTTCTGATGTTGGATTCTAAAAAGGTGTACCTGTCGCCTGAGAATGGCAAGAAGGTTCTCGCGTTGGGAGCCGTGTGGGACTACCTCTTGTACCGGTCGGAACAAGACAACTTGAATATCGATGTCATGGAAGTAATGGGCCGTTTGAAGGGTAACGAGCGGTGCCATGGCTACGGGCCCGCGTACCCCGTGGAGCTCATAGACAAGGCCATTCTCGAGTGCTGTCAGCACAGCGGCTAGAGTCCGATAATCACTGAAGTGTACGAAACAGTGTACGAAATAAGAACGAAATTTGCCATGAACCCCCAACACTTAGTGATTTCCAATCACCTAAGTACCCCTGATTGCGTTATAGGAGTTTGAATACCGTAGTATAGTTTATAGGTCTTAATTACTCAAGTTATCTATTGCTTTCATGTCTCTCTACAAGAACTTTCTAGAACTGAATCAACTGAAAAATCCGTCGCACTTTATAAATCCTCCCATATTCCAAGTGATTATTAACTAACGATGTCAGCTGACGAATTCAAAGCCGAAGGTAACAAATACTTTGCTGCCAAGGACTTTAACAAGGCCATTGAATATTTTACCAAAGCTATCGAAGCTTCTCCGGTTCCAAACCATGTATTGTACTCCAACCGTTCTGCTTGCCATGCCTCGTTGAAAAATTTTGGGGAAGCGTTGAAAGACGCAGAAAAGTGTGTGGATGTCAACAGCTCGTGGGCCAAAGGCTACAACAGAGTCGGGGCTGCTCAGCACGGGTTGGGAAACTTGGAAGGTGCCAAATCTGCCTACCAAAAGGCCTTGGAGCTCGATGCTTCCAATGCCATGGCCAAGGATGGATTGAAGTCCGTTGAAGAGGCTATCGCCTACAAAAGCTCTCCACCGGACATGGGTCTCGGTGCCATTTTCTCCGACCCAAATATGATCGAAAAGTTGAAGAGTAATCCAAAGACTGCCGAGTTAATGAAGGATCCTGAGTTGGTTCAGAAATTGAGAAATGTCCAGGCCAACCCTAAGGCCAATGCCACCCAATTTTTGACTGATCCTCGTATGATGACGGTCATGGCCGCCTTGATGGGAATTGACATGGACGGTCCTCCACCATCAGACATCCCTAATCCTACTCCAGAAGCCCCTAAGCAGGCGGAATCCAAGCCGGCTGCTACCAAAGAGGAGCCCAAGAAGTCAGAACCTGAAGATGTGGAGATGGAGGAGCCTGAAGACGACACCAAAGCTCAAGCTGATAGTTTGAAGGCTGATGGTAACACTTTCTACAAACAAAGAAAGTTTGATGAAGCCATAGCCAAGTACAACGAAGCCTGGGAGACCCACAAAGACATCACCTACTTGAACAACCGGTCTGCTGCTGAGTATGAAAAGGGGGACTATGAAACTGCTATCAACACCTGTAATCTCGCCATTGACGAAGGAAGAGACATGAGAGCCGATTACAAGTTGATTGCCAAAGCTTTTGCAAGATTGGGTAACATCTACTTGAAGCAGGATAACTTGAATGAAGCCGTCAGATGTTTCGACAAGTCCTTGACCGAGCACAGAACCCCAGAGATTTTGAACAAGTTGAGAGCCACTCAGAAGGAAATCAAGATTAAAGAAGCTCAGAGCTACATTGACCCAGAAAAGGCTGAAGAAGCTAGATTACAAGGTAAAGAGTACTTCACCAAGGGAGACTGGCCAAACGCTGTCAAGGCATACACAGAGATGATAAAGCGTGCTCCCGAAGATGCTAGAGGTTACTCCAACAGAGCAGCTGCTTTGGCCAAGTTGATGTCGTTCCCAGATGCTGTTCAAGATTGTGACAAAGCCATTGAAAAAGACCCTTCATTCGTTAGGGCTTACATCAGAAAGGCCAATGCTCAGTTGGCTATGAAGGAATACGCCCAGGTGATGGAAACCTTGAGTGAAGCTAGAGAAAAGGACGTTGAGTTAGGTGGTAAGAACGTTTCTGAAATTGATCAATTATACAACAAAGCATCATCTCAAAGATTCCAGAACATCGAAGGTGAAACCCCTGAACAAACCATGGAAAGAGTCTCTAGGGATCCTGAAATTGTCAAGATCTTACAAGATCCAGTTATGCAAGGAATTTTGGCCCAAGCTAGAGATAATCCAGCTGCTTTAACCGATCACATGAGAAACCCCGAAGTCAGCAAGAAAATCAACATGTTGATTGCCGCTGGTGTCATTAGAACCAGATAGTAAACAACAAATATTATATAAGGGCTTTCAACTTGCTTATGGGTAGTTATAGTTTAATCAATTTTTAAAAGGAATTCGCTGACACGATTTTCCTCTTACTGACGCTACGGTAGGATTCGTCTGTACGTAGATAGATAAACACTATAAACACTAGGAAGTCCCTGAATTAAACCTCACTTGAAGACATCTTGTATTTACATTGGCTTGCATGAAGTATCTCCAGAAATGAGAGGACCCATGACTTTTCAGAGCTGCGTGCAACAATAACATCACCATTAACCCGTAACCACTTCCAACTAGATTGTGTCCTCGGTTATACGGCCCGTAGGTGTCATACAGGTGAAGTGGATTATCAGCTTCTATTCGAAGTGGCTGTCAAGCTTCTTTGCACAGGATCTAGTCCAAAGTTCCTCTCAACTATCACCGCAGGTTATTGTTTACCCTAGTGAACTAACAGACTATTTACGTTTGTACAGAGAGAGATTCAAATCGACCAAAAAGACCACAAGTATTTCGATTGAAAGAATAAATACTTGAAGCCCCGAAACCACGATATTTCCTAACAAAGGGACGATGTCTTTGACATATTGGAAGTTTAAGACAAATTTCCAATTGGATCAAACGTTGAGTTGATAAAACAACTGGTCAACAGTGTCGTGGATACGGCTTTGCACCCACTGATGGAAGTACCAAAATCTTCACTTCGTATCCACAGTGGAAAGTCTTGAAAAAAAACGAATAAAGGTAACCGCAAAATCAACAAAAGAACTGAAAGCCCCGGAGAAGACTGAAAATATAAGAGGACTCTACTACTAATACATACTCTCTTCGATACGTTTTCAAATACTGGTGGCTGCCCATTGTCTAGTCTGATACTTGCATGCAATTACGTGACCTACTCATCAATATCCCACTCTGTATACCCTATACAAGACAGTCTCTGACTTTTGACTTCAGGATCTCGTTTCAGTGGTTCTACGACTGTCAGCAGGTAACTTTCCAAGTAATTGGTGCCTCAAACGGTGAACATTGACATCGCACCGCATTCACCGGAATTCTCCCAAAAAAATATTTATAATTTGAACAGTTGCAAGGAATCATTGATGGATCGAATATTGTAGTGGCGACAAAACTGACCAAACTTCCAGCATCCTGCAATCATTCACATATATAATCAACCGTCATGTCTTCGCAAACCAATTTGTCTAAAGTTTCCACCAGAGATGTATTTTTTTTCATACCTAATTTGATCGGATATTTCAGAGTATTGACAGCCATCGGCTCGTTTGTCACCATGAAAAATCACCCTTATTACACGTTCATATTGTACGGGATCTCCGGGTTCTTGGACGCCTTTGATGGCTATGCTGCTAGAAAGTTCAATCAAGGTACTCGTTATGGAGCCGTGTTGGACATGGTAACCGATAGGTGTGCCACTTCGTCGTTGATCTGTTACTTGTGTGTAATTTTTCCACAGTACTGTTTCTTCTGGCAATTGCTAGTGTCATTGGACTTGGCGTCCCACTATATGCATATGTATGCCATGATGTCTTCTGGTTCTGCTTCCCACAAGAACGTAGATGAAAAACAGTCGAGAATCTTGTCGCTTTACTATACCAACAGAAAAGTGTTATTTGTGGTTTGCCTTGTCAACGAGTTATTCTATGTGGCTTTGTACTTGCATTCTTTCAATTTCTTCTGGTTGGGTACCGTTTTAGCCTGGGTAAGTGTACCTATATGGGCTTTCAAACAGTTTGCCAACGTCGTGCAGATGAAGACGGCTGCCATCACTTTGGCTTCGATAGATGCTACTGAAAAATCAAAGCCCAAGAATGCTTGAAGGCTTCACGTTTGAGTCCTCTACGTGACGTGGTATTTATTCGCTTGCCTTTCTGTTGTACTCTGATGTTTCATCTATATATAAATATACTAGTTAATTCATTCACTCATTAGCACACGTAGCTGTGGCTCCTTTTCTAGTTTGCTAGTCTATGTGACGTAGCCGTAGTTTCTTTCTAGGATGCTTCTCTTGGTGAGTCTTTCGAGAGAGTCTTGACCATGCTCTAGTAGCTCTTGTGACTGTTGAATGATGGCAACTTCTTTCTCCAAGTCAAAGCACCGACGTAGCATTGTCAAGTTAGAAGTTTGTTTGAAGCCGTTGATGCTTACATTCAAGTATCGAAGAAGCTTGTTGAATACTGCTTTATTGGTACAAGACATCTCTTCCAACAATTGGGGCAGTTTGAGAATATGGAAGCACGATCTTGAGAGCTCGTAGTATGCCATTGACGTGAACTCTAAGTTTTCCACTCGAAGGATTGTTGGAATCTTTCCTCTCAACACATTATAAGCGTCCACAAAGCTGTCTGCGTTGTTTAATATAGATGCAAATATAATCATTCCCTCAACTGCTATCGACAAGAACCCAACTCTCTTGGCCTGTTGCAATTGTTGTACTAGCAAGGAGATGGTCCTCATATGAGCTCCTGAATCACTGAAGATTTTACATTTAAGCAAGCTCAACCTCAAAATAGTGAATATATTTGACTTTGTCTGAGATGGCTGGTTCTCTACATGTTCAAGGTACAGTGCCACTAAAGCCAAAGCTTTGGAATTATTACCAATAACACTCTGGACTTGGGCATTGAGATGAGCTAGCTCTGTTCTTACCTCAATATCTTGAACATCATCATTATTCAATAACTGAACGATCTTTTCCGCTGCCTTTAGCCTTCCCTTATTTAGATTCATCTTGGTGAGGACGATCAAGCTTCGAATATTGACTAATTGGTAGAGTGACAAGTCTTGAGACACCAGAGGCTTGAGGTCTTCGAGTGCTCTATATCCTTCTTCATTGTTGCCTTTCAAGAAATCTAGAAATGCCATTCTTACGTCTATTGACACTTGGTCGGCTTTCTTCCTTGATATGTTTGCAAAATCCAGAGCAAGTTCTAGGTATAGATTGCTAAGATTAGAGTTTCCAATTCGGTTCCAAACCACCGAGGCTACTTCCATAGACTTCACAAATGATGGGATAGTATCGTGAATAGATACATATACGGCTTTGGTCAAACTCTCCAAGTACTTATTCATAGAGCCTCCGTTATCAATGATATGTAGGGCCTCAAAATGATAACTCATCGAATAGAGCAGTAGGGAAACAGTCTTGGACTTCTTCACTAGGAAATCCAATAGATGCAGCTCGTTATTGTTATGGTAGAAATTCTGTATGTTCCACAACTGAGGTTTGTTCCTCATAAAGTTGAAGAGCCAACTTAATACAAAGGTCAATGTAGAATTATCCCTGTGCTCCCGAGCTACAGAAATAGCCTCTTCAATAGCATCCAAAGCCTTTTGGTCTTCGCCAAAGTATTGATGTAGAGTGGCTCTTGAAATCAATGCATAATGGTAAAAATATTTGGACTTGTTGGAGACCATGTAATCGAAATACTGATGTAAGGCTTCCATGGACCCTTGATAATCCCTCTCGTACAAACACTCAAGAAACCGAATATAGTAGTAGGACGGTATGCTACTGAGATTGGCGCTTTGGATCAGATACAAGCTTGAAGTGCTGGAAGTCATTAATTGCATTATGGCTTTCAACTTGGCAGGAGGACGCTGTCCGAATGTCTCTAAAATGCTGATTTGTTTGCTGAGTAAAGCTTGAAGATCATACTTAGAAACAGACATAAGCTCAACTTTGTGCTGCTTCGTCAAGTCTCTGGGAAATGATATATCACGTTCCAATACCGTATCCAAATTGGTTTTCAACTTCAAAAACAACTTCTCATCTTCCTCTTGGGTCTTCCCTTTGTTGATCCCAGACGCCGTCTTCGGAGACACAGTTGGCTCAAATGCCTCAATTGACCCCCGGGTAGGTTCCCTGTAGGACACGAAAGCTTCAAAGAGCAAAAACAACTCATCAAAGTGTAATAGATGCAAATTGGCGACGACTTTCTGGATAAAATTACCAATCATTGACCTAGGAGAGAACTTCAACTTCAGAGCCTCATCAGAGTCCTCCTTGTAATGGTGACTGACCTTCAGAGCATCACAAACGTACTCCAACATCCCCATAACCGAGTTATCAAGAGTTTCCACCGAGTCAACTCTCCACAACAGCTTCAACAAGTACTCGTTGAGCACTTGTGCCGTTTCTGAAACCACCGCCTCCTGACCACTCTTGTAGACAGCCACATCCCGGCGTATTTTTTCACATAGATCATTGGCATTGGGAATCACAATGATGTCTTCTTCAGTTGATCTGTGCAACGGCTCGTGGTTTATAAGTTGGATTATTGTTATGCCCAAGGCCTCAGCATCCACCTCAGTGTGGTAGAAGTGCGAGTACATCTCTATCAATGCTAGCACGGCCAAGTCCTGGGGCGAAACGTCCTCCGATAGTAGAATCTTGGCATTCTGCTTGTCTATCAGCATTGAGTATTATGATTTGGTTGTGTATTTGACCGCGAAATATTTCCATATAAACTTAACGATTACTCTTCATCGGAATCACCATCGAGGTCGATTTGGGGCATTTCGAAGTCGGAGTCCTCCATGTTGTCTTCATTGGTGGGAGGGGGCACACTCTGCTGATCAGCAGAAGTTTGAGTAGTTTTAGGGGCGGAGAAGGGGATGCCAAAGGTGGTAGTAGTGGGCTCTGGTGCTGTGGCTGCAACTTTAGGCAGTTCGGGCTCTTTGAATTGGACCACGCTCGACGGGTCGTATTTGACGGGTGTAGAAACTTGAGTCTGGTCCACCAAGCGTACAGAAGGCATGTTTTGTTCCATTCTGGATCTTTTCAGGTCGTTTTCGGCGATGTCGTTGATGTGCTCAAAGGTTCTCTTGTTGAGGATATCTGATACAACTGCAGAATTAGAAACCGTTGCTGATTCTGTTTGGGTTTCACTACCTTCCTCTTCCTCTTCTTCTTCGTCTCCTTCCTCATCAAGATCTGTACTCTTGTTGAGAAGCTGGGGTATAGGTGGGAACCTAGGGTTGTTGAACAAGCTGACCAATGGATCATTTCCCAATATGGACGATACAATTGGGAGCAATGAAACCTTCTCGAACCCAGGGTGTACTACGGCATTTATCAAAAGCTTCCTCAATTCTACAGGGATTGCATTGTTGAAGCTGTAATGAGCAGACTGTACTGCATCAATTACAATATACCTCATTATCTTGTAGTACTGAGTGGATGGTAATTCCATTCTTGTGATCACGGAGTTGATGAATAATCTCACTTGACTTGTGGTTGAAGCGGCGACATCTCCGTTGAATAAGTGCCCATGGGACAACAAATCTGCCATTGGAATGGCATTGTTATTTCTTTTCTTGTTCTTCTTCGAATTGCTGGTCTTGTCTTGTGGCTTATTATTGGCAGTGCCGTTGGATATGTTGACCCGTGGTGCTACCAAAATCAAAGCAGCATCGACGTATCTTCCCATATGCTGAGGTTCTTGGAATAGTTCCACGAGGTTCAATAGTTCAGTGACAGTTGACAATAATTTCACCATGAAATCTTCGTTTTTGATAACTTCTTCCGAATTGATGGCCTTTTTGTTCATGGGTATGGCGGTCTCTAAAACCAATACCAAGTTACTCAAGTACATTAGCATTGGTCCTTGTAATGTTCTGGTCAAAGCAACCACGATTGTTAAACTATTTTCCTGGACTTTTGTAATGATCGACTTCGTTAAAAGCTTGACATTTTCATCTCGGATATCTCTCTTCAAAGGCAAGAACCTAGTGTTGATACTGAAGATAATTTCTATCAAGCCAATGATTTTACCAAGTGGGAATCGGATGCACATATTCAAGGAAGTGGAGATGAATCCAACCAACAAGGAGAATAGTATTTCAAGTCTATCGGATAATTGCAACAAAGTCTCTGGTTTGGAGATATCAATCTGTAAGAACGGAAAGATCCTCGAAGAGTCGTCCAATTTAAACAATGGGTTCGAAAGCAAAGAGAGAAGTTCATTATCCTGACTCAAATCAATCAATTCCTTGAATATTGAAAGAATATCCACAATCTCATTGATAACTCCATTAAGTTTGTTGTTCCAGAATACATCAGGCTCATTCTTCTCTATTATAGGCAACAAAGCGTAGGTCCTTGAAATGTGTGACTTTAGTTCCTTTGGGAAAGAAACAAAATCATGCTTCAAGTATTCGATCAATTTGGCATTCAACTTATTTCCGAATGGTCTGAAAGTAGTTGGATGATGGGACAAAATCTTACTTAAGGACTTCAAAACTAAAGCCGGATTTCTGTCGATATTGTTCAAATATAACTGAATGATAACGGGCAACTTTGGGGTCAATATTTCCCTTGTCAAAGTGGGTTTTCCTCTTATTTCATCACAAACCACATTCAAGCACAGAACAGTAGCATTGAATAATTGTGTGGATGTGCTGTTGTTAGTGGTCTCAAGAATCCTGAGAAGCCCATTGACAAACTTCAACCCATTGGTACTCAAGATCTCGTAGTTCTTAACCACAATTTCTGTTATCACCACTCCACACCATTTCGTATAAGCAGAATGAGATGAGATTAAATTCAAAGTGCGAGAAACTAAATGGTTGGCTTCCGCTTTGGATTGATTCAAACTATGGAGATTGGCATGCAATGACTTCAATATGGGAACGACCGATGTGGGTTCCTGTAACAGCTCTATAACAGCCTTTAATGGTAATGACATCGAGCAGTTTCAATTTGTATAACGTTAATTTTTCAGAGATTTCGCGATGAGATAATATGTAATATGCTTCATTGATTTTTCAATTGCAAAAAACTTAAATAATAGTAGAAAATGTACTAGATATATTCATCTAAAAGTCCAACAAAGCCGAAAGGCTCGTAGGCATTACCGCCTCCAACGAAAAACTTGGACATGGATTCAACCCAATGTAATCTCAAAGAATGCAACATGGCAGATGTACCTTCCATTATAACCAAGATGACAACTGTCAAGATGAACCACATTCCGAACAACAATACAGTCATGATCACGCCTGATACCCCAGCTGATCCGAATGCATTTCCAATGGTCATGGTCCACAACACAGTGGACAATTGAGCGTGTGCTAACGATAAGGCCCACAATCTTAAGTAAGAGGCCGTGTGACTGACACAGTTTAAGCAGAACTCGATGGTATGAATGACCTGGTGAATCATGATGTCTCCGAATGAGTGTTCCTCTTCTTCGTCATCGTCATCGTGTTCGGCGTTTTCTTCTGTATGTTCACCTACTTCACCAGTAGAAAGCTCTTCGTCTTGAAGAGCATGGTATTTGGCTTCCCGGTCAAACTTTCTCTTGAAGTACAAGGGCTTTACCAACAATAACCAAGGAACACAAATCAACGCCAATAATAAGAGGAAGACTTGAACGGTCGACTGTCCAGCATACAATGGTTCAGCAACAGTACCAGGGGATAAGAACATGGAAATTAAGGTGTTTAACAATCCTGGAGGTTGCTGGTTAATGGCAAACCAATCAACAGACCACTTGTATACAATACAAAGCGACAAATATCCAAAGATTCCCTGCATGAACAACAAACCGGGAATGAAGTTCCCGACGATGTCAATCACACTGTTGAAATGGATATAGTTCACCAAAGAAAACATGTACGAGTAGGTCATGTGGAGATAACCCATCAAAATAGACAACTTCATCTTATAAGAGTTGGTAAATAACAATGCATTTTCCGTTCCGTGCCAGGCAGGGTCCAAACCAATAGGATAAATACCAACAGCCTTAGCTTTAAGAGTCTCACCAATTTCGAATTCTTCAGGCCAAATCCATCCGGACTTGAACAAAGTCATGGATTTGGAGAACAAATCATTGTACAAGAAACCAGTATAGATGGAGAATAAACCCATGAACAATAAAATGTAACGACCAGAGTAAGCCATATCGAAGATTTCGTCCCTCTTCATGGCTCCAATCTTCTTCTCGTTGAATACCAATGTAGCAGCGGCTAAGGATAAAAGGATACCGTGACCCAAATCACCAAACATAATAGCGAACATAAAAGGGAAAGTAATGATGGTTGGCAAACCAGGGTTAACTTCACGGTAACTGGCCACACCGTAAGCGTCACAAATGTTTTGAAAAGCTGCAGTGAATTTGTTGTTTCTATGAAAGGTTGGAGGAGTCTTTGTTGTTTCTAAAATGTTGATGATAGTAGGTAAACTTTGGGATCCTGCCTTGACAGTTGAGCTCAAGGATTCTATTTCATCGCTTGGCACCCAACCTTCAGCTATCAAAGTTTTTCTACCAACATCATAATCACACCGGTTCATAGTCTTGTACAAGGCCTTTTCTCTAGCCACAATTTCCCACCACTTGGACAAATCCTTCGAAATAGCGATCAATTCTGAGTTCAATGCCAACTCAGATTGGTCTAAAACAGTAGACAAATCTTCCAAACTGCTGTTGATGTGAACGAGCTGACCAGACCTTCCGGTGGCAGTGGTGTCAACGTCATACAAGTCACAATCTAAAGACTCACAGATCTTCTTGATCCTTTCGTAGATAATTTGACCATGGGAGAAGATTATGAAGGAGTTCTTATCAACGTTCGTTTCGAGCTTGGGATCGTAGATGGGCTCAGTAAACTCTTCGGTATAGTAGTACAAGTTACCTCTCAAAACTCTCCATAGAATCTGTTGCAACACCTGGACCTTATCTCTGTTTATGGTACCGGTGATAAAAGAAGTATTGGATTGACCAGCAGTATCAGTGACCTCAATAGGTAAACTGCCAGTGTTCAACCTAAAGAAGTAGTCGACCGATTGGGTAGTCAAAAAGTACTGCTTCAAGTGCTTTTTCTTCGTATACAACGTGAAAAGCGAGTCTATCAACTCAGAAACCCGGTCCTCCAATATTTGCCCGTTGTCTACCAACTCATCAATGTCCGACTGAGGTACCACTTTGTCCAACTCACTTTGGTACGGGTACTTGGATAAGGAAATACGTTTCTTGTCTAACTCTTGTTTGAAGAAAATAAACTGTCTTTCTAAATTGTCCAACTTCCTCAACTCGTTGACAAAAGCTCTTTGGAAATCACTGACCTTGGAGTTCAAGTCTCTGAACTGAACCAAATTCAAATTCCCGATGTCATAGATCAATTCTCTAGATATTTCGGTGGGCAAATACAATTGCACCAACGACATTGTAGCCGACCGAAAAATGGCTTCCTCTTTGCTGGCATCCACGCTGGTAATCGTTCTATCCGATGCACTCATTTTCCTCTAATAAAACACAAACCGTACAATCAACAGAACCTTTGAACGAAGCCTACAAAAGATCGAAGTCAATAAACAAATTAATTGCTTTACAAGCGAATGGTTATCGGTGAACGACGAAATTAATGATGAGTCCGTCTCGAATACTCGCAGTTGGTGATGCGTGCCGAGGCGAGAAATGGATCACGTGATTAATATCACACTGTCAGTTTCCTGGATGCTTACTGGCGCACGGACACACTCCGGGATCATTGATCCAACAGTAAAGAGTTCGATGCCAGACAAAGCATTTTCTACGTGTACTGATCCTTCTGTGTTTTGCGTATCAATTTCTATGAATCAAAAATGGCGAAAATGACACTTTGCACTGGCACGGTTTTTAAGCACCTGAGTATCGTTTTAACCTGAATGAAAATATTTGGAAGTGATATTTAGTTACCCCTGACCCTTCGGGAAAACCTTCAGTTATAAGTCCTAGTTACACCTACACGTTTATTGATGTAACTTATTGGCTTATGTGACCTCAATTGCAAGGTGCAAATCTATGTCTGATTGACTGGAGTCCTTCAGCATCATGATGTTTATGACACAGTGGTATTGCCGTATGCAAGAACATTTGTAGCTCTTATTAGTTGTATTGCTAAATTAGTGGGTACAGGAATTACATAATACCGAGATATGATTTTACGCGAGATACGTCACTGCAATGCCACCTTCGACCAGAGTATTTGGTGGACTAGACTAAAGGCTTCAGCTTATTTGTAAGGCACCAAACAACACATCGTACTCCATTGCACTCTATACTATAAATTTAAGATGTATTGGAAATACTAGAATTACTAATTTTAGTAAATTCCTTTTTGCCAGTCTTGCTGCAGAGTTGCGGTTGTTTTTGCATTCACGAAGATGCAGACATAAATCGAATTTAAACGATCCAAACCATTTCGTCAACAGCATGGATAAAACCATGGAGAATGCCGTTGGTACTCCAAATATTCAAAAAACCTCATTCAATTCATCCAGTTAGCGTCTCATGGACTTTTTCAATAACCCCAGTTCACTTTTTTCCCTTTTGTCTCCTTCAAGTTCTGTCGAGTCTTTGGCCAGGAGTCCTGCCAATACCCAAATTTCTGTGAAGGGAACACCACAAACAATATTGAAATATGTTTATAATGATATACAGTATGTCAAGCAACAAATCAGAAACTACAATGCTGCCACTAAGGTATTTTCCCACAACGTGTACTTCTACAAGTTGTTCAAACTAATTGAGGATGCTCAAGCCGACCAGCTAAGAAAGCTCAAGATCAAGTTCAACTATAAGATGGACGATGCATATTGCAAAGAGCTTCTCCAACTATACAAGAAGTTCTTGAGAGAGTATGATGACTTCCTACTGCTAATTAACAATAACCACAATAATGGCTTGTTGACTAAGAGCAAATCTCAGTCTAGATCAAATAGCATAGCATCAAAGCCCAAGTCTTTTGATGGAATGGTTGACGATGATAATGATGACGACAATGATGACGACAATGTATCAGAAAACCTTGTCGACCCCTTGTCCTACGAACTATTCTGTGACCCCGTAGTGGCCCCCAGTGGGATTACCTACGAGAAAACTATCATTCTCGATCATTTGGAGAAAAATGGTCACTTTGATCCTATCACAAGACAACCCTTAAAGCCAGCTCAGTTGTACCCCAACTTGGCTCTAAAAAACTCTGTAAGTACTTGCATCCAGCAAAAGACTGTATGAGTCTATGGTACCCACGATTATTTATCTTCCTAGTTCTACTACATTTTATAGATAATATGATACAAAATGACTGGTTCTAATTTAGTGCCCTTGCTGACCCGTCCCTACCGCCATGCGAGGGAGAACTTCACCGCACTTGAATGTTACGGTCTTCGCGATGAGATAGCTGAAAAAAATATCAGCATTGCATTCACTATGAGAAACTTGGTCATACTCAACAAGGGGAACATCGTTCCTGCTTCTAGCTACTATCCTGACTTAAAGCTGGAAGAGGTTTCTTACAAAGCAGTTTTTGATGTGGTGTCCGACTCAATTACCTTTGCATTAACATTAATCAATGATGGCATCATTGAGATCCAACAATACTTGAAAACCGGTGAGGTCAACTTGTTGGCCAACTTTCCTATCTCAGACCCAAGCTCTTCTCTCATATCATTTGCACACTTTGTTGAAATGTCACAGTTGGTTTTGATCTACGACAATGGTGATATCATTCAAGTAACCTATGATCCCACCAATTTAGATCCTGACAGCTCCATCATCGAGATTGTGGGATCCATTGACGTAGGTTTGCAGACTGCCTGTTGGTCTCCAGACGAAGAAACATTAAGTTTGTTGACCAACGAAAACAACTTGATCCTTCTTTCAAGATCTTTTGAACCTATAGTTGAGAAGGTATTAAATCCGAATGATATTAAGATTTCAAACTCTAAACATGTGTCTGTTGGTTGGGGTAAAGCCGAAACACAATTTAGAGGTAAGGGTGCTAGGGCAGTAGAAAGAGAAAAAGAAGCTTTAATGCATGCTGGCTTGGATTTGAAAGACGATAACTCACAGTTGAGAGATCCTACAGTTGGAGAGATTCAACAAGGTACAATTTCCCAGTTCGACAATCTGACCTGTAAAATCAGTTGGAGAGGAGATTGTGAGTACTTCAGCGTCATAACAAAAGAATCAGTAATCGTGGAAGACACGGAGGAGATGTACGACAGAAGAGTTATAAGAGTATTCAACAGAGACGGAGAATTGGACTCCGTTTCGGAAGCCATCAACGGTTTGGAACATAATTTGTCTTGGAAACCTCAAGGTTCTTTAATAGCTTCCACTGCCAGACATATCACAGAAGAAGGCAATGCCCAATTAGACTTGATCTTTTACGAAAGAAACGGTTTAAGGCGTGGTCAATTCAATACCAGGTTGGATCACAATGTTGACCAAATCATGGATATCCAGTGGTCGAGTAACTCTGAAGTATTGGCGTTCCAATTGTATGACAGAGTGCAGTTGTGGACCACTAAGAACTACCATTGGTATTTGAAACAAGAGATATATGTGAACCAAACAAATGAGTCCAATACAGTTCAATTTATCAAATTCCATCCCGAAAAACCTCTTCATTTGATGATTGGAACGTCTGAGGAAGGAATTTTGATCGTTGACTTGGCATATAAGATATGCTCCGGACCAACAGTCTTGGGCGATGACGTTGGAATGACATTAGTTACTGATGGTGCTGAGGTTAAATTGACTCCTTTTGGTATAGCAAATGTGCCACCTCCAGTTAGCTTCAGAGAATTTCATCTCAAGGGTTACAATATTAATGACTTAGCGGTCAGCAAAAATAACGAATACTATTCGATGGTCACGAGTAACGGTGATGTTGTATTGGGATACATGAAACTCAATCTGTTAAAGACCAAACAAGCTAAGGCTGTGTCCAGCATCAGTAAAGGAGAGTTCCTTGCTCCTAATGAATTCGTTAAACAGACTTCTTTCGTAAATAACTCCTTGTTAGCATTGTTAGTTGATGGGCCCAACTATTCCAAAATAGTTGTATACAATGTTTCCAACTTGAAAGATGCTTTATTCTTGGAGTCATTTGATTTTGAAACAAAGGTTGTCCTTGTTAAGCCAAGATCCGACTTCAATGCCTTGATTTTTGAATCTATAAATGGCCAGGTGTCTCAAATTGATGATTCGTTGACGGTAAGCCAAGTAATCAGCTTTCCTCAATTATGCCGTGATTTTGAGGTGGCATCCAGCACTGCTGGATTTACTGCTTTTGGTATCTCGTCTAATGGTAAGTTATTTGCCAACGAGAACCAGGTGGCTGTGGGTGTCACTTCTATGAAGGTTACCGAATCGCATTTACTGTTCACTACAGCACAGTCAAAGCTTTGTTTCATTCATTTGGATTCTGCTACTGATAACTACAAGTATGATATCTTCAACTCTGAATTGGAGAACCAACTCGTGGACGAAAGAATTAGACATGTTGAAAGAGGCTCAATAATTGTGTCAGTAGTACCATCCACTTATTCTGTTGTTCTCCAAGCTCCTAGAGGTAATTTGGAAACTATCAATCCAAGAATAATGGTGTTATCTGGTGTTCGTCAGTTTATTCAAGCAAAGGACTATAAACAAGCCTTTTCGGCGTGTAGAGTTCACCGAATTGATTTGGATATCTTGTATGATTACGATCCAGATTTATTCATGAATAATTTAGAGAGCTTTATCAGCCAAATTGAAAAGGTGGAATATCTTGACTTGTTTGTTTCCGGATTGCATGAAGAGGATGTCACTTTGACAAAGTATAAGGATACCTTGAAAGAGTCTGAAAGTTCTGATCTAACCCACACCTTTGAAAACTTACAAGTAACACCGGACTTGAATGCTGGAAAGAAAATCATTGAAAACAAGGATAAGAATGTTTACAGTAAGAACTCCAAGGTCAACAAAGTATGTGAGGCAATTCTTAATGTGTTGGAGAAGCCAGCATACTTTGACAAGTACTTGCAAACTATATTGACTGCATACGCATGTCAAAAACCTCCTAATTTATCTGATTCATTGAAGTTAATTGGCACTTTCAAAGACGCGGATCAAATTGAACAAGCTGTGATCCACTTATGCTTCTTACTGGATGTCAATAAGTTGTACAACACTGCTTTGGGCTTGTACGATGTAAAATTATCGTTAGTAATTGCTCAACAATCTCAAAAAGATCCAAAGGAATACTTACCATTCTTGCAAAACTTACACATTCAACCTCCAATGAGAAAGGAGTTCATGATTGATGACCATTTGAAAAACTACGAACAAGCCCTCGACTGGTTATACCAATTAGGAGACGAAGCTCAAAGTGAATTCGACGATTATGTCATTGAGCATTCTTTATACAAGAAGGCCTTGTCCATATACAGCTATAACAATAGCAAGAACAGATTCAATGAAGTGTTGCATATGTTTGCTCAGCACTTGCGTAATCAGCAAAACTTTGCTGAGGCTGGTTTCACTTTTGAGTCATTGGGTGAACTAGAGGAAGCTCTTGATTGTTATATTTCTAGCAAGAATTGGAAAGAAGCATTATCTATTGCTGCAAACCCATCTTTTGCTCCTGAAGTACTAGCCGAGTCTTGTAAAGCCTTGAGTGAAGGATTAACTCAAGACCATAGGTATTCTGATGCTGCTTTCATCCAGTATAACTTTTTGCACAATGTTGAGGAGGCTATGAGATTATACAGTAAGCACTACAATTATGATATGGCAATCCTTCTAGCTGTCAAAGAGAAGCAGCCAGAGCTTATCGAAGGTATTGTCGATTTTCAATTGAACGAAGGGTTTGGCTCGATCGCAGAGCTTTTAGCAGACTTCAAGGGTCAATTGAACTCTCAATTGAGAAGGTTAAGAGAATTAAGAGCCAAGAAAGCAGAGGATCCGTACGCATTCTATGGAATTCCAAACGATGAACTTGATGCGCCAGACAACGTTTCCATTGCACCCTCTGAAACCTCTACGGCACCCTCCTTCTTTACCAGGTATACTGGTAAAACTGCCGGGACCGCCAAAACGGGAGCTTCAAGAAGAACTACCAAAAATCGTAAAAGAGAAGAAAGAAAAAAGGCAAAAGGTAGAAAGGGTACGATATATGAGGAAGAGTATCTCATCAAATCTGTTGGTCGTTTGATCGAAAGAATGGATCAAACACAGCCCGATGCCATTAAGTTGATCGAGTGTCTAATTCGGAGAAACATGAAAGAAAAGGCTTACCAACTCCAAAAGAATTGGCTCGAATTGGTTGCATGGTTGAAGGAAAATTGTGAAGAAATCCACAAGATGGAGGAAAAGGACAGAGAAAGAATCGACGATAATGGAGAACTCTATTTGATTCCAGAAATCCCCGTCCCCAAGATCAACGATTTCCCTATCAACCATACTCTAGACTATTAGATTTATTTATTTACACGACTTAATGTTCACTCTTCACCTGTAAACCTCGAGCTTTCTCCTGCTCCTGAAGAACAAGTATCGGGAGTCGCAAAAGACCATCTCTAACTGCATTAGTGACAGCCAGCATTTTTGCCGTACGGTATGCCATGCCTCTTTCCGGAAAGTTTTCTACTTTCGCCTCCCCTCTGCTCTCATGATAGGTTCCGTCCTTCAACGTGATTAGCACCGTCGCACATGCTTTGATACTAACGGTGTCAGGCGCGTGTGATGACTCGTGAGTCACGGGACTGGTGCTGTCGTTTTTTCGAGGCTCTTCGACCTCCAAAGTCAACAACTGGGTAGACCATCCCTCGAATCCAAATACCTCGTTAGCCAATGCCATTATTCGGTGATTTCCGATTTTGAATGTGTTATTCGACCTGCCAGTTTGCAACTTTTCGAGTCTCGCTTGAAAAGTCGATATCTTTGTCTGGCCCCACAACGACACCACTTTTGAAGGACTTTTCCTGTCGATTTCTTCTGCTTCATCATCACTTCGTAAAAAACTCTCTATTCCCGGTAGTTCTACCAAATCTGGGTTTGCAAGACTAAATGTATGGCTTCCCAGCATGCTTGATCCAAACCTTTCCAAAAATCGCGATGTTCATTTTTCAACAATACGACTACGTCAACCACAGCGAAGAGGAATAACGATTTGGTGAAATGGACTACTTCAACAACATCTTGAGCCAAAACAACCAGAAAGTCCACCTGGTAGATGAAGCAATTCCTACGCTATGCAACAGGCTTCAACATGCCACTCTTTCTTCTGACAGACGGTCTGCCATCTTGGGATTGAAGAGCTTCAGTAGGCAATATAGAGAGTCCGTTGTGGAGTATGGCTTGAGACCGTTGATCTTGGCGTTGAGAAAGGACTCGAATAACCCAGCTGTGATTCGCCCGTTGTTGGAGTGTATTTTGATCCTCTTGATACGAGGTGAAGGCGATGAAGACATGACGAGAGGCTGGATATCCCAACAATCAAGAATTCAGAATGGGAAGTATCCTTCGCCTTTATTGCTCGAGAATATTTCTTACGACCAGTTCTCCTTGTGGATCTCTGACGAATTGACCAAAGACCAGGAGATTATCCAGGCACTTTTGGATATTATGGCCAATGACAATGACTACCATGTGAGGTTATACACGATCCAGTTATTGGAGTCATTGGTATCGACGAGACCCGTGAAAGTGAAGGATTGTTTGCTCAATATTCCGACCGGCATATCCACTATAGTGTCGCTCTTGTCGGACCCTAATGACCCTGTACGAAATGAGGCCATCTTACTACTTATGTCCATCACCAATAACAACTTCAACATTCAAAAGTTAGTTGCGTTTGAAAATACCTTTGACGTTCTTTTTGATATCATTGAAGAAGAGGGTGGTATTCGAGGGTCAGTCTTGGTGCAAGATTGTTTAACATTGATTACGAATTTGCTACTTTACAATGCTTCTAACCAGAAGTTCTTCTTGGAGACTCAAGGTGCACGTAGGTTATCGGAATTATTGGGCGAGCCATTGGAAAATGAGGGTACTCTCATTCCAGGTGATGATGAGGAGCTTCCGTTGCCACAGCCTCCAATGATCTGGACAGAACAGCGAATTCAAAATATGATGATAGCTCTTGATATTTGCAGAGCTTTCGTTTCTGAAGAAAGTGACAACCTGAAGTCTAATCAAGATAAGTTGAATCTTTCGGGTATATTATTTATCGTGTTGAAATTAGTTTTTTCACCTGAAACTATCAACCAGATCAGGTCCCTTGCTTTATTAACCGCTGCCGATCTAATAAGAGGTAATAATGGAATCCAATTGCAGTTCGCTAAGATTGATATTCCTTACATAGACCCATCATTACCCACACAAATCCAGTCTTACGGTAAGCCACTTCCTATCACTGTTGCCTTGTTGGATTGGTGCTTGTATATCAATTCAGTCCACTGCTTCAATATTAGATATGCTGCTGCTTATTGTTTGAGAGCTTATTTTGCTGGTAACCTGGAAGCTCAGATGGCATTTCTTCAGGATCAAATCAGTTCCTACAAACAAACAGATGAGATACAAGAAGCAGATGAGACCGCTGCCGAGATCCAGGATAACAGTCATTCAAATGGCTCGGTTGTTTCTCCCCTGGTCGATGCAATGGAAGCACCTATGGGAAACATATTTGCAACCCTCATGGATTACGATTCTGAAATCAATTTGAATCCTTATAGGGTTTGGTTTGCTGCAATCATTTTGCTTTATGTATTCGAGGACAACAAAGAGTGTGAGGAGCTGGCCAAAAATGTGAAGACTGGTAACGAGAGTCTAGGGGAAGAAGAACTCACGTGTGTCGAAGCCATGTCAGGATTACTTGTGACCACCTTAGAAAACAACGATCCTCGTGTTGCCATAGGTTATTTGATGTTGTTAACAGCATGGATGTATGAAGATCCTCTGATCGTCAATGAGTTCTTAAAAGATACGAGCATTGTCCATTCTATATTGACGTTTGTCACTAATAATTCGTCTGAATCATCTGAGATTACCAGAGGAATGTGCACTATCTTATTGGGAGTTGCATACGACTTCTGTACCAAAGATGCCCCAATCAAAAGGGTAGATTTACACTCGTTACTAGTGAAGTCTTTGGGAAAGGATAATTACTCTTTGAAAGTAAAGCAGTTCAAAGATAGTCCTCTATTTAGAATTTTCGAGGAGGATTCTAACCTTTATGCTCAGCAAGATGAAACGGGTTTACCAGACGTGTATTTTGATTCTATCTACGTCAACTTGATTAAGGATAACTTTACTCGTATCAAAAGAGCGTTATTCCACGATCCTAATTTTGAACCACAGACTAAAATCTCATATGAAGAGTTTGAGGAACTTGACTCCAAATTCAAAGAGTTGTACAAGGAGTACGAAGAAGCAAGGGAATTAACAAAACAGAATGAATCGAAGTTGATCGAAGAAATAGAGGAGATTAAAAAAGCAAGGGATGTCCTCGAAACAAAGTTAGAAGAGACCTCTCTCAGCCACAAAAATTTAACTGAAAAGAACACATCGACGATTTCCGAGTTGAATCTGGTTACAAAGAAACTCAACGATCTTTTGGAAACAAAGTCTGGATTGGAGCAATCTTCATCTGAACTATCCAAGGAATTGGGATCGCTAAAGAAGAAATTATCAACATCAGACGAGACTATTAAGAGTCTTGAAGCTAAGTTGGAATCGACTGAGGAAGCACGTAAGAAAGCAGAAGAAGGTATCAACAAAATGAGTCGTGAATTGTTCCATTTGTCTAAAGACAAGAACGACCTCACCTCTGAAGTCAAAGCCCTTCAGAAAGAAATCGAGAAGTTAAAGAAGGATGCAGAAAAGAGTAATAGCAAGAGTTCTGGAACTATACAAACGCTTCAGAGTGAGAACAAATCATTGAAAGAGAAAATAGCTAAGTTGGAAGCAGACTGGGCTTCTTCAAAGGCTTCTTCGGAAAGGCTGTTGAAAGAAATTAAAGAAAAGTTCCGGGACGCTGAAGCCAATAACGAACATCTCATGGACAAATTGAGAGCAGCGGCAGTAGCGTTTCAAGAGATCAAAACTGCCAAGTCAAGTACTGACGAAAAGGTTTCAAGCCTTGAAAATGATTTAAATCTTAAACTGGAAGAAGCTGATAAATTTTCTTCGGACTTGAAAGAAGCTAATTCCAATTTAGAGCTTCTAAGAAAGGAACTAGAAAGTTTGAAGACAAAATCCCAGAGCATAAAAGATGAAAATCTAGCCAAGGTAGAAGAGTTGCAGGACCTGAACAAGACACTCGAGCTCAAAAACAAAGAATTACAAGGAGATTTGCAGGCTCTACAAATAAAGTTCTCTGACCTTGAGAAGAATTCAGAAACTTCTCTCAAATCCAAAGATGAAGCTGCTTTCGCTTTTGAGAAAGAGAAGGCAGACCTCGAGCTTCAAATCAAGAATTTGAATGAAGAGCATTCGCAAGCACTCAACAACCACTCTGAAGTCTCCTCTCAGTTGGAGAATTTGAAAACTAAATTAAAAGCTTTGGAAACTGAAAATCAAAAGACCATTGAGGAACATAACCATTCACTTGTAAGCATCAAGGAATCTAATCTCAAAGAGCTCGAAGTCTTGAAAAGTTCTTACGCCGAAGAAGCTAAGACTAAATCTGACGAAATTACATCTTTGAATGAAAAACTTCTTACTTTGAGCAAACAACTTGAAGAAGAGACCACCAGATCTTCGGATTTGAATAAGGAGCTCGAGAAATTACGGAGGGCTCGTGAGGAAATGTTAAGAGGCCTGGAAGACTTGAAACAAGAGTTAAAGGAGTTGAAGAAAGCCCATGGCAAGGAAATTGCAGAAAAAGATGGGTCAATTTCTGAACTCCAAAAAGAGTTGGAGACGAGGCTTGATTCATATAATCAGTCAATCTCTGAAAAGGAATCTAAGATACGCTCTATTGAAAAGGAACTTGACGATTTGAAGGAGATGTTAGCATCTCTGAAAAGGCAAGCTTCCAAAGATAGTGCCGACATCAGCTCACTCCAGGCAAATGTTGAAAGTAAATCTAGAGAACTCGAAGGCAAGAAATCGATGATAGAGGAATTGAAGGCATCAGTAAAATCGGGTGAAGAGAAGATTGTTTTCGTTGAATCGAAACTCGATTCTGAGATCGAAGAAAAGAAATTATTGCAAGAAAAACTCGACAATCAACAATCGCTTTTCAAAAAGACCTTAGAAAAAACCAAAAGCACGTCCCTGGAGCTCGAAGACCTCCAATCAAAGTATGATGAAGAGACCAGTAAACTAGCTGAAAAACTAGCTGCTTCTGATGATACCATCAAGAAACTTAGAGTCGACTTGGATGAAAAAGTGAAAGAAGTCGAGAAAGAGAGAGAGATGCTCAGTCAAAGCTCAGAAACAGTTGTTAAAGAGTATACTGATAAAATAAAAAAGTTGGAGATTTCTGTTTCTGAACTAAAAGCGGATTATGACTCCAGAATTAGCTCATTGAACACTCATAAGGAGGACTTGAAGGGAGAATTGACGAAGTTAAGGAAGGAATATGATAATCATAAATCCCTGTCAGACACTTCAAAAGCTCAACTTGAAGAGTTGTACGAATCAGAAAAGAAATCTTTGTCTGCCTTGAAAAAAGAACTCGACTTCAAAACAGAAGCTTTGGAATCCACTAAAAAGGAAGTCACAAACTTGGAGCTGAAAATTAAAGAACTCAAAGAAAAGGAGAAGGCGCTGGATGCTGCAAATAACAGCAAGAACTCTACATTGAAAGAGATTGAAGCCAAGCTTGGTGACATCACTAAGCAGTATAACCTGTTGAAAGAAGAGCACGAAAACCTTACCAGCAGCTTGAAAGAAAAGCTTAAGGCTAGCAAAGAACTGCATGAGAAGCTGGAGCAGACTAACGAAGACCTAAAGTCCCAGAATACAGAAGTTTCGTCGAAACTAGCAAATTTGGAAGCTAAGGTTTCAGATCTAGAAAAGGAGAAAGAGGAGGTGAAGAGCTCTTCTGCCACTACTACAAAGAACCTCGAAAAAGAATTGGAATTAATTAGGTTTGAAAAGAAAGATTTAATCAAGCAATTGGAAGATTTAAAGTCGAGAACTAAGACTCTAGAATTCGAAAGGGACTCTTTAGAGGCTTCCAAAAATTCAAAGATTGAAGAATTAGAAAAAAAGAAAAAGGCTCTCGAAACCAAGGCTGTTGACTTGAACGAGAAGATGAAAGAAAGTGAGTCAAAGTACTCCACAGTGGCTCAAGAGAGATCGAAAGCCGACGAGGCTCTTTTGTCGAAAACATCTGAATTTGAAAAACAGATCAAAGAGTTGAAGGAAGCCAATCAGACTGTCTCGAAAGAACTCCAAGCAAAGTCAGAAGAAGCGGCTAAGCTCAATAATGAAAGTAAGACGATTCCTCAATTAAAAGAGGAATTGGAATCATCTAAGACATCGAATGAATCTCTTGCGACTGAAATCGAAAGAATCAAAACGGAAGCAGACTCTACGGAATCCCTGTTGAAAGAAGAAATTGAAAAGTTGAGAACCCAGCTAAACAACAGGAACAAGGATACAGTCCCAAAGTCTGAGCTTGATGACTTAATGCTCTTGCTTTCTGAAATGGAAAACAGCAAAGACATTTACAAAGCTAAATTGAAAGCCTTGGGAAAAGAGGTGAGCGACGATGACGATGATGATGATGAAGATGACGATGATGATGACGATGATGACGAAGTAGAGTAAAAAGTTCATTTTGCATGTATAGAATTAATACCATAACAGTCAATTCCTTAATTAGGTCGCAAATTTACGATGCAGGTGTCGAAAAATTGCATCTCATCCCAGTCAAGGTTGAAGTCTAAGAAGTATTAGGAATCTTGAAAATAGTTCAATGATCCTCTTAATTGACTCGTATGACTCTTTCACAAACAATCTTGTATGTTTAATTGAAAAGGCTACCGGAAAGGAGGTGATTGTTCTCCATAATGACGCTATTGAACCAACCAATTATCATGTGTTTCTCAACAAATACATTGACTCGATAGAGTATATTGTCATTGGGCCTGGGCCTGGACTGCCTTCAAATTCTTCTGATGTTGGGATCATAAGCTGGATCTTCGACCATTTCAAGCAAAACCCACAAAGAAGTGTGCCAATGTTGGGTATATGCCTCGGCCTCCAATGTCTATGCTATCAGTTTGGTAATGAAGTTGAGAAGCTTCAAGATGTTAAACACGGGCAGATCTATGATGTGAGGTCATTGAATGAAGAGGAGAAGCTTTACACTGGTCATTATGGGAAGACAGTACCAAGTGTCAGGTACCACTCGTTATTTGTTGACATCAATAAATTAAACACAGAGATTGTACCTTTAGCTGTTTGCGATGAAATGAAAGATGGACTAGCGACCCAAATCTTGATGGGAGCCAGACACTCCAGTCTCCCATTCTACGGAGTCCAGTACCATCCAGAATCAATTTGTAGTGAAGAAGGTTCCAGTTTGGTTAAGAACTTCGACGCAATAGCTAACGAGTATAACCTTCAAAACCGTTCACAAGTTTTCACTAAAACCGAGGAGTCTTCTTTATTGATCCAACATCTCAAAGGGGAAGTCGAAGGAAAGGCTTTGTTCGAGGGCAGATACGAAAGCTCCGACGAAAACCTCTTCGTCTCTGCTGTTGAACTTGAATTTAGAGGAGACGAGGTATCGCCTATTGATATCTGTGATCTGTTGAAAGCCCTGACAGGCGAGACTGATTTTATCTTGTTGAATTCTGCATCAGTGCCAGGCGAATGGTCAATTATCGGATTGCCTGAGCCGGGAAGATCAGAAGTAATAACCCACTCTATGGATAACCAACGAGTAGTCAAGTTACAGACTTGGAAGTCAGATAAAATTGAAACATTAGAGCTCGAAGCCTCCCAACTGGTGTGGCACCTTATAGCAGAGAAATTTGCAGAGGCCTTTGTTTCAAGAGAAAGCATCAGCTCCAAGCTTTCCGTCTCTGCAGAAAGACCTTTCCCTTTCTTGGGTGGCTTCCTTGGGATGTTTTCATACGAAGAGGGATGTCACGTAGTTATCGATAAGCTAGGAAAGATTTGTAAGGATGATACTCCGGATTTGAAACTTGTTTTCGTTGAAAGGTTCCTTCTACTTGATCATATGACCAAACTGTGGTTTTTAATGTCTGTTGGTCAAAATCGTGACGATTCTCTGTGGTGTACGTCATTTGCTAAAGATCTCACTGAATTATACAGCAGCGGACATTTGAAAGCCCACACCAACGGGGATATCAAAGGCATGTTTCCAGAGGGCGAAGAGATTCACTTCGATCTTCCCTCTGAAGATATCTACAGAAAGCAGTTTGAACTCTGCCAGCAGTATCTCCACTCTGGAGACAGTTACGAACTATGCCTTACCACCCCTCTGAAAATCCATCTACCTACTTCCGTTAGGCCCTGGGATATTTACAAAATCTTATCGACCAAGAACCCATCCCCATTCTCGTGCTTCATGGATTTCGAGGATGTGGTTCTCATATCTTCCTCCCCTGAGCGATTTTTGAGTTGGAAAGGAAAGACAAGCCTGAAAACTGTCGAATTAAGACCAATTAAAGGTACTGTCAAAAACACACCAGACATGACTCTTGAGGCAGCAACAACCCTTTTAAAAACACCAAAGGAAATGGGAGAAAACCTCATGATTGTAGATTTAATCAGACATGATCTTCACCAGTTCACCAAGAATATTGAGGTGACCCAGTTGATGAAAGTTGAAGAATACAAAACTGTATTTCAATTGGTCAGCGTAATCAAAGGACACCTTGACAGCGATGCCTACCATGGAATTGACATTCTTCACACTTCATTGCCGCCCGGTTCCATGACTGGAGCTCCCAAGAAAAGATCTATCGAGCTCCTTCAAGACATAGAAGAACTTCAGCTCACAGCCACCAAAGGAGGCAGGAGAGGTATCTACAGTGGCGTTGTTGGCTACTGGTCCATAACTGACGACTCAGACTGGTCGGTGGTCATTCGTTCTATATACCATTATCAAAATGACCAGCAGAATACTGCGTCCCATAACTTGTGGAGAATTGGGGCCGGAGGTGCTATAACCGTTCTTAGCAACTGTGAGGACGAATGGGAAGAAATGAGAATAAAACTTAAAAGTGCCATGCAGGCATTCTCGTAAACCATTCTCCTGTCTTCCAACATCCATCTCAAACGCTCTACCCTATACATCTTGTACATACCATCAACACATCACTGCCGTATCTCATATACTGTACTGCGACACCAGCAAAAATTCTCCACGCACGAACTTTCTCTGGTTTTTTCACTTTTCGCACATTTGTCGACAACTTCAAAACCACAATCTTCGACTCAAGTGATAACCAATGTCATTCTTTGGATTCGATCCTAGTGCTCCCCCTCAGGGACGAGCCACTCAGTCCGGATCTCAGGCTTTTGATTTCGAAAACACCTACGATGGATTGGGAGAACAATTGGACGATGCTGATGATGCTCTCAATGACCAGACTTTTGGTGCGTCAGGCGAAATTGGTAGAGACTTCAAGTTTGGCCCTGGCCACAACGATTCCCAAGCTCAGGTTCAGCCTGCCAAGCCTCCAGCTCTTCCTCAGGGTGTGAGCTACGCCCAGGCCGCCAACACCACCAACGATGACGACTTTATGTCTGAGCTTTGGGGATCCTCGAACCCTTCCCAACCTGAACTGGCTACAGCGCCTGCTGCCAACAAAAAGATTTTGTCATTGGAGGAAATTGAGGCCCAGTTGACGGCCATAGACCAAGGCCAGCATCAGCCACCACAACAGCATCAACCGCAAATGCAACAGTTTCCTCAACAGCCTTTCGGTATGCCAGGAATGATGCCTCCTCATTTTGGAATGATGCCACCAAACGGGTTCATGCCTCCTCCTGTCTATGGGGGACAATACTCCGGTGTTCCTCAGCAGGTTCCTCCGCAGTTTTTTGCTCAGCAGATACCAGGTCAACCTCAAGCACCAGCGATGGGAGCTCCAGGTCAAGGCCCTATTCCTCCGCCAGCCCATCCCATGCAGAATCCCATGCCACAAGGTCCTGGCCAAAATCTGGTTCCTCCTATCGCACCTCCTGGTTCAGTACCCGGTGGTGCTCCTTCTCAGGCTCCGGTTCCCGTTAACACTGAAAGTACTCCACGTTCTGCTGAACAAGCGCCTGTTCCTATGTCAGAGATCATTGCACCTTCTTCTGACAGTGAAATTGCCGTAGCTTCTGCTAGAAAACAAGGAAGACAAGTTAACTTATCTCAGTTCCCAGTTTTGGGTTCTAAGGAAGCTCCTATTGGTCATCATCAACAAGGTGAAAGGCCACAATATGAGGGCAAACAACAGTATGCTGGAAGATATGTAAACGAAGGAAGACAAGGTTATGAAAGACATCCTTATGAAAGACATCCTTACGAAAGACAGTCTGAACTTCATCAAGAGCAAGTTACTTTAACTCCAGAACAACAAGCCAAAGCTGCCAAGAGACAAGAAAAGGTATCAAGAATCATGAGATATTCTGGTATTATGAATCCAAAAGATAAGGACTTTGTCACCAGATTTCAGTTGTCACAGATTGTTACTGAAGATCCATATAACGAGGATTTCTATGCCCAAGTTTTCAAGGTTATTCACCCTAACCCTAACCAAGTGTTGCAGGAACAAGAGCAACAGAACAACTCTATTGCTCAAGCCTATTTGGATCAAAGTGGCCATAGGTTAGGTGGCCGTCATAAGAGAGCAGATGTCGCTTTACAGAGAATGCAACAGCAGGTTCAAAGAGCCGTTACTGTAGCTAAGGAAAGACCAAAGTTGACTCAATTTGTCAGAGAGGGTGCATTAGGTAAGATTTCTATTGGATCTGGTAAGAAACCAAGACAGCAATTGGAGATTTTTAGTAAGGCTGTACAAATGGAAATCGAAAAACAGGAAGAAGGCAAAGACGAATCTGTCAAGAAAACAACTGTTAGAAGAGCTGCTGTTCCTGTGGCTTCAAACTCAAATGAGGTCAGAAACTACACCAAGAAGGATATTATGAGTATATTGGAAAACATAATAACCAATTTGATGACTATTGAAAGTGAGTCGAGATTGACAAATGCTGTCGACACCACCCCACTTTGGGATTCTTTAAGAATCTTAGAACAAACGTCACCGAAAGTCAATGACGAGACTGAAATCAATCCTTTTATTCAATGTTTGAATCACGAAAAGGCCCTAAAGATAGTATCTCGTTTATTCAAGTTTTTATCCAGGGAGCAAATTTTGACTATTGCAACTTTAGTTATGTCTAACTTGGAAAACTTAACGGTTGTCAAAGCAGGTTCTTACACTAAATATGAAGACAAGAAAATCCCTCAAAAAACTGCCAGATTGATCGAAACTCACTCTTTGACCTTTACCAAAGCTTTTATGACTGCGGTGCAAGATTTCAAATTCAATGAGATCATCGGTTTATTGGTTATTTTGATTGAACACAACAATGTATCATATGTATCAACCACAAAAGTCGGTTTGTCTGTATTGACGACTTTGTTGTCAAGAGCAGAATTGATCAGAGGGGAAGGTTCCATTTCAGCTACTGATTTGTCTGAATGGTCTTCTTGTTACGATGAGTTGTTCACCTCTTTGGAGTCCAGAATCGCTTCCATTTTCCCACCACACCAGGAAACCGAGGACACTAATGAAAGCTATGTCTGGCAGTTCTTAGCAACCTTGGCTTTGGGAGGTAAGTTGAACCATCAAAGAATTATTGTCGATGAGGTCAGAGATCAAATTTTCACAGTAATGAACAAAGCAAAGGCATTAGATAGCA
Organism: Yamadazyma laniorum; assembly: GCA_002109505.1. Taxonomy (NCBI): domain Eukaryota; kingdom Fungi; phylum Ascomycota; class Pichiomycetes; order Serinales; family Debaryomycetaceae; genus Yamadazyma; species Yamadazyma laniorum. Next base: position 195,447 of record MVNT01000010.1, on the reverse strand, counting down.
CTGACATCAACAACTTCTACAAGAAACAAAATCTCTTGAACAACTTGAATATGTTCTTAGTTGTTATGGGATTAGTTGCTGACGAAAATGAGATCAAAGAATTACAATCTTGATTAAATAGAGTCAATCGTGTAATTTGTTATTGTAAAGTAGTAATAAATAATTACAATTGCAAATTTTACGAAAACTCAAAATTTGTAAAACTTTTATAGAAAATTGATTTTTAGTTTTACCAATAATTTTTAACTCTTAAGTCTCAAAAATATTTCTGTAGTCATCCTCCATAGTTCACTGGTGCTCCTTGCTTTATTGTTGGTCTTTTGTTATGATTTCGAAATGGATATTTTGCGGCACACAAAAAGTATTGAAATCAATCGTGCTCTTGATCATACAGGCATAATATGGTATTAATGGTACAAGTATACTACAAAATTATTAAGATCTCTATTTCGAATAGACGCTGAACTCCAATGAATCAGGAGTAGTGATAGCGGTGGAAATGGACATATTCTGGGTGATTGAATCACTAGTGGTATTAGGATACCTGCTATTCTGGGAAGAAAGGGTGGTTGACCCCATTACTTCTCTGGTGTCGTGTTGATACTCTTCTCCTTCTTTAATGTAGTTTTGCAAATTCTCGGTTGCCGAAGGCAAAATGCTTTCATTTAGATACTTCTTGATTTTGTCATCTGTTTCTTGTTCCATGGGTCTTTCGAAGAAACTCAGAGAAGCAGTGTAATAAGCAGACGAATGAGAATTGATAGAAGTCACAGATGAACGGATGTCATCGGTACTGTAGAGCTGCAATCCTTCAAACTTGGCCCCGTCCGGCATTTCCACATCCTGGACAATATCGAAAGTGCCTTCTGTGGTTGCTCTCGGATACTCCATTAAATCAGCTGTTCCTGGACTCGAAACCTTGAATTTGTGGAATGGCTTTGGATAGAATTCATCTTTGTCAATTTGGGTGAAGGAGTTCTTCTTGTTCCCATGTATATTGTTTGACAAGTCAAAGGGAGGAAGTAAATCTGTGCTGGTTTTATCGAGGGGGTAGTAGTTAATTGGCTTGGATTCTTCGGTGACAGTTATATTGAGTGGAATAAACTGTTTTCTAACCGTTTTTTTCCTTTGTTCTTCAGTTAAAGATGATGGGGACGAAAGTTTAGGAGACGAATGGAATCTGGAAAATGATCTAAACTTTGGAGTAGAGGGCAATGGAGATGTAGGTTCCCTCTGTTGTGGGGAAACAAAGAAGGTATTCATCCTACGTTCTTGGAGCAACAAGTCTTTTAAATGGTTGATTTCCTCTTGTTTCTTGTCAACCATGAAAGCATGGGCTTCAATTAAAGACAACATTTCACTTCTGTAAACTTCGTCTTTAGGACCCATCACAGGAGACATTACAGGGCCAAGAGTGGCTGTATGTACCCCGTCACTGGAATCCATTTGTGGAGGTTCCGAATTTCTGTATTGCCCTAATAGCTCATTAATTTTCTTGTCGACATCCTCAAGATCTTCATAAATGTGCAACGTTTTTGCGGAGTCTCCTTGTCCCTCCAGCCCAAGTAAACAAGTTTGTGATCTCACGGGACTGACAATTTTTACATTTGAACTGGACGTATAATTTCTGATCACTTGGTAATTGACATCCTTGAATGTTTCAAACTCTGTGTAAGATTTATCGTTATAGTTCGAGTCTAGTGTATACCTAGTAAGGGAATTTCTCTTGGACGTACTGTGACTGACGTCGATGTTCTCAAAGGAGGCCAGCTCCCTGTTGATGTTAAGATCAGAATTCGAACGCATGAGTTGGGGAGATACCCTTGATATAATCCTTTGAGAGGCTCCAAGTCTCTTCACTTTCAAAGGAGAGACCATGTCAGCATTGTGATGTACAAAAGACTCATCTTGGGATCTATTACCATGCTCGATTACTTTTCCAAGTAAGTTTCCAGCAGCTAATATGCTATAGCGAGTTTGTTGGTTGGGAAAAGACATCTTCTTCAACTTGTGACAAGGCGTCAACAGCGAAATAGTTCTATTGAGTGACACGTGGTCGTCCATTTCTCCATATGCTGCCATTGAGTCACTTCCAACTAAAGGCTCCACTTCTGTATTAGTAATAAAATTTAAAGGCACATCAAGTTGTATTGAAGACAAGTCTTGCAATATATTTGACGTAAAAGAATGTGTAGATGCAGATATTCGTGCAGAAGCTTTAGAGTTTCTCTCAGCTTTTCTTGGAGAAACACTGATGTGCTCCGAGTTATAATGATGGTTGACTAAGCTGTCATTTATTTCTTTTCCACTATTACCTATGATCTCAGTTGAATGAGGCACTTCACCCAAAAGAAGTGTGTTATCAAGGCTGGGATTGGATGGTATTACAGGAGCTCTTTCGTCTTCAAATACTCTCATCAGTGATCTTGTGTCCAACCTTTGCTCCATAGAGTTGAACATGGTTTCAAGAACTTTGTCTGTGGTCAGCTTTGGGTGTACATGTACTAATCGAATGTTCTTGTCAGACGCCGGTTTATGTAGATACTTGGACAAAAAACTCATATTCTTCGACTTTTTGATGTTGGTAGAGTTGTCTACCGGCAAGGTTTGACTCTTTGATTTTTTCAACTTGCTTGTAATTGCATTTGACTGATAAAGATTGTTTAAAGATCTCGATTTTAGGATGTTTTGGGTAGAGGATTCTTTTTTGATTGGAGGTGGTATTGAAACATAATCGGGAGAGTGAGTGGTTACTTCAACTCCTGGATTGGAAGATGACGCCAGATGTAAAGGCTGAGTGGATTGTCCTGCTAATTTGACAAAAAAATTCTGGTTAGACTTGGAAGAGGCTAGCTGATGCTTGAGCCCCAGCTTGGATTTATGCTTTCTATGGAATATATCTCCCAAAGTCATTGGAAAGAATATCACTTGGGGTGACGGAATAAACACCAACTATCAACAGAAGCGAATGTATAAAAACAAAATGTTAAGAAGATTCTGATGATGGCAGAAGAAAGTTTCGATTTTATCTGCCATGCGACGAGCGATAGGTTCATTGTTCTGGTCACTGAAACGGGGCTCTTACACAATAGAATGCTAGACACAGAGGAGATTAAAGACCTGTATCCGGCCCATGCAGCATCTCGTTTATACAATAAGGTAAGCACTCTGCGTTGCTGATCCTGTTTTTTAGGCCCAAACTGTTTTGATTATGTCTCTAACAGGAAAGATTGCGAACTCAGGAGGAAAACAAAAGAAGGATTTGGAGTTGGAACTAATACCAAATATGGGCCTGTCAATAAACACTGGGCTATCTTTGTGGACGGGTGTACTTATGATTGTTATGCTTCGTCATATTCGGTAATTTATGGGTTGGAGACCTTATACGTTTTGAGTCAAGAGATTTACAGTTAAGGAGAGACCGTAAATAAAGTTTTGAGACGACGAAGAAGAATAAATAAAGATGGAACGCGCGAAGCCCATCGAAGTGCTCGCGTTACCCAGAATTCAGAAGAATGTTTCCCACAGGTTGATGCACAGGGTGATGCATGCTCACCACATTTGATAGTGCTGTAGGTGGACAATTGGGAGCGCAAAACAAAGATTGGCATGGATAAGCTAAACCTTATCGAGAACAAATCAGTGGGTGTAATGCCTATTGTATGACCAATCCGACGATCACCTAAAGATTCCAGCTACAACTTGTGCCGGGAGGAGATCACACCTATCACTATGATCCCTCTTGGGGCACATATACGTACATTATATACAAGTTTTCTATACAGCACCAAACAGCCGCAGATGTGAGATTTGAACGTGGAATTAGGTTGGCAGACTATATTTTAGAAAAAAGGTAAACATGGGCTTTGTGCCATGCTCAATAAGAGCAAGGCCACAAATGCACTTTAAATATTTTTAATCACAAAAAGGGTGTAAGCGGGTTGAGACAAGGTGATGTTCAATATCTCTGGCACATATGTGGATACCATTCAACTGTTGAAACATTGTTGAACAGAGTTAGAGCAACAGATTTTTTGCAGCGAAGAAACAAACAATAACAACAACATTCAATTTGCTCCAGAAAACACAGCATGGGTCGTAGCTATCGTGGTGCAGAAGGGCGTGTGTGAGACACTGGGGAGGTTACTATCCATTTACCCGCTTCACGTCTCATGATAGTCTCCGTCGTGGGTTCTTCATTTCCCTTGGGTCAATTGCACCGTGCACGACTTCCCCAGAATATGCAACGAGGTGCGTAGTGGGCGCACCAAAGTCAAACGGTAATTACACAAAAGCTGTTACCACCAAGGTGCGGTTCAGTCCTACTGCAAGACTGCCAATTAGCTGAGAGTAGTAAAGTTTCTGATTCCGTATCATCAGTTCATTGAAACAGGAAACAACACTAGACACTTCCACATATCATGATTGCCAACAGAGGCAGTCCTGGTCCCGACTTGTCTAAGCTAAGTAGTGTCCACCTAACCATTAGTAGTGATGAGCAGAAGTCTGGTAAGAACAGTCTAGCAGCGTCTTTGACGCTGTCAGTTCCGAATGTCCATGGATACGTTCACGGACATATCCACAAACACGGAGACCACACCCATATCCACGGCCATATCCATTCTCACGATGTGGATACCCATCACCATGACTCGCTGTCAGTGAACGAGAAGCCCTACGACCCCCACAACTCCTCATATGAAGCTGCTAATTCAGACATAGAAGATGATCCAGATGATTGTCCCCTTGAAGAGCTACCTTTGTGCGAGGTGTTATGTACCGAGTTGGATGATTGTTATTACGACAATTGTTACATAGAACCGTCTAACGAGACCAACAGCTTTACTGAGTCAGGGATGGCTCAGGCTTTGGAGAACGTTACTTCGCAGCATCAGCCTTGTGGTGCACAACAACCACAACCACACACACACCAGCATTCAGTCGGCCACTGTCACGATCACTCCCATGACCACTCCCATGATCATCAACAAGGTTATTCCCACAACCACACTCGTGCTGAGATGTCAGCGGACTACGCCTACGAAGGTAACGATTCCAAGACCCACAATAACAACCTTTGCGTAAAGACCAGTAACCGCAATATCTTCGACCGTATTTTTGATGAGCTAAACAAGGATGCTAAAAATGAACAACAGATCAGTCCTGGTGATATTCATTACCCCCTTGAAATTCACCCTGTCGACAACACCCATAAAGCATATTTCCATACCAACATCGCCCAGCATAACTTGCTTGACGAATTTGGCGACTACGATTTTCATTTTCTGTTTGACAACACCCAGGATGGAAATGCCTTGCCTCTCACAGGCCCACTGTCTGAAAGTGCCGCTCCATTTCGTGACAACCGTGGTCGATTCGAGGACCTTCTGGACTCTGTATCATGTAAATGGGATAACTGCTTCACGAACCTTAATCAGGATCGTTTAGTGGATCACATTTTCAATCACCATTTGAATGACCAACTACAGTATGAACAAGGAGATAGCAAGCCAAACGAGGGATTTAGCTGTGAATGGTTGAGTTGCAACAGCTCATTCAACAATCTTGAATCGTTTTTGAATCACTTGAATGTCCACAAGACCCAATCCCCAAAACAGCCGGACCGAATCTTTTCAAACTTGCCTACACCAGATTCAGTTTCAGCTTTGGACTCTAATTCGCCCTTGAGCCTGAATATCAGTAATGTCCAGATCTCCGATCTCAAAATTCAGCGTACTGAAGATCCAGTATCTGACTTCACATGTTGTTGGGAAACCCTGGCCGAAGGAGAAATCCCACACAAATGTAATTTGAAGTTCGAATCGGCAGGTGAACTACAGGAGCACATCATTTCAGATCACGCTGGATCTGGAAAGTCTTTCTACGAGTGCAAGTGGATAGGCTGTGAACGACACAACGGTAAAAGATTTTCTCAAAGACAAAAATTACTAAGACATATCCACATACATACTAACTATAAACCTTGGAAATGTAAGGTTTGTAAGGCCTGTTTTGCAGTGGAATCGATGCTTGTTCAACATTCCAGAATCCACTCGGGAGAGAAACCGTTCAAATGCTCCATATGTGACAAACGATTTGCCACGTCTTCTAGTTTATCGATCCACAATAGAGTCCATACAGGCGAAAAACCCTTATGTTGTAAGTATCCTGGTTGTAACAAGAAATTCAGTGAGTCTTCCAATTTAACTAAGCACATGAAGACCCATATGAAAAACTTTCACTGCCGGCACTGCCACATGTCATTTGACAAGAAGAGGATATTCTTAAAACATTTGAGCCAGCACGAAGAAGAATCGAACAAAATGCCTAGAGTGAACGATAGCTTTCAGAACATACTACAAGAGCTCCCCTAACTTTATGCGTATAGACGGGTAACTTTATAGATTGTCATTTATGATTTAAATACCAGGGTAATGAACCGAAAGGCGTCGGCGATCAACCACCACTTGTAGTAACTACTTAAGGTATTAATACTTTTAGGTGCCTGTATGCAGCATCTCCATTACGCACACAAAATCTTTCAAGAAAAAATTATTGAAAAATATCTTAAGCAACAGAATGAGGCCTTCACCAACAGTGTTGCAGACGATAAAGCCCCGGTTTCCGGTCAAGCCCGACCCACTCTTTAAGATACCTTCATTATCATCCATATCAGTTTCAGATTTACCAAACAACGGATTCGGAGACGGAAACTATTACATATCGAAGTCTAAGTTCGGCCACTGGCCAGTTTACAAGAAGATCCAGAACACCAAAATCACAACAGAAATTAAGAGAATACAGGGAGACGTATTGCAGTTCAAGAAAGATTTAATTTCTATTGCCGGCTTGAATCCCAAGCTTGTTTCAGCCAACACTACGGCCGGATACGTCAACGTTAAAGGTGACAAAGTCGAGCATTTAAAGGATATCTTTGAAAAGTACATAAAGTAGGGGGTAGAGAGAACGATGCATGTAAATAGACGAGGCTGATTAATATACTTTTATCAACATAGACTACATACAAATAACCATTACAAGTTGAGTCTTGGCTCATTTTATAAATGTGATTCAGCTAAGATCAGGGCCAATATCTGACGAGGGAGTACTCAAGGAGTCAGAACCACCAAATGCAGCTTGTCTGATTGAAACTATCCAAGGATCGTTCAACAACTCGATAGCATTTGGCCTCTTCTTTGGGTCATGTTCGAGACACCTAGAGATGAACATGATACCAGGCTCACTCAACTGGTCAGCTGAAGGTAACTGTGGTCTGTGGCCAGCAGCAATATGATACATGATCGCCCATTCGTTGTCCAAATTGGCCCAAGGTCTGCGACCAGTTGCCATTTCCAACACGCAACAACCCAAAGACCAAATATCCACCACTCCATTTTTATCTGATGAGGCCCCGGTGATTACTTCGGGCGACATATACATAGGAGTACCAGTCATGGAGTTCAAATTGTTGTGATTGCCGGCAAGGGGTTTGCTTTGAGAGGGTGCCATCGTTCTTCCACTTGTGGCAATGACTTTTGCAGCTCCAAAATCGACAAACTTGATCACTCCATTGTGATCAAGTAAAATGTTTTCGGGCTTTATATCCCTATGTGCAACCCCGGATTGATGCAAGTAAGCAAGTCCCTCCAACATTTGTAAGGTGTACACTTGAATGACCATTTCGTCTTCGATTCTACCATGAACCAAAAGACCAGCCAACGATCCTCCTTCACAGAATTCCATGAATATGTAAACTTTATCTCTGTGGACCTCAACACCGAAGTACTGAACAACGTTCGGATGGTTTAGCATCTCCAAGACAGTCATTTCATCTCTTATTGAGGGAACCAAATTTTTAACCAACTGACTATCGTGGAATCTGATTTCTTTCACGGCCATAACACCACCAGTATCCAAGTTGACAGCCCCATAAACATCTCCAAAAGAACCTCCACCAATGTACTTACCTTTCTGCCATCTGATAGATACACTCGAGAATGAAGAAGCTAACAATGTTACAAATTGATACTCCAGGTCCGTTACATCCAATACCCTTCCGACAGAGTTGAGCTCTCCCTGCAACTCGCTTCTAAACTTCTCGATTTCGTTAATTTGTGACATCATATCTTCCTTGTAAGCATTTATAATAAACTCATCATCAGCCGAATTCTCGATCTTTTGTCTCTGAGAGGTCCACCTCAATAACTTTCTCTGTTCAGCCTCACTGGATCTTGCACCCATGATGTCGAAATGTGAAATCAACAAAGACATACATCTGGCAACCTTCAACTTCAACTTGTGGAATTGATCATCCTTGAGGACCAAAACATTGAAGCCTCTCGTCATGTACATTGCAAATTCCAAAGCCAAAACACACCACCTGAACGTTTTTCTATCTGTGGGCACACAGTCATCACAAATGAAACTAACCCATTCAATACACAATTGTATCAATTTCATAATAACAGTTGATTTTCTTGAGGTGTCCAAGTTCTTGACAGAGTTTTTTCCATAATCTCTGGCATATACAAAGTAACTGTTGATTATTTCTTGACATCCACCCTGCGGTGACATTTTGTTACACTGTTCCCGTACAATTTTTACCGAGTCCAATACAGCCAATGACATTTTGAAAAAATTTTTGTTCACTCTTGTCAATTCATGATGCACCTTAGCTAAGGAACATCTTTGTTCAATAGGTTTAATTGTGCCATTGCCGGAAAATAGGACATCTCCAACAATATCTAGGAACTTTTCCCTTACTATATGCAAACTGTACGAAGGGAGCTTGGAAATCAACAACATTTGACCCACTTTCACATCAGTGATGGGCACTTTTTCAATGGATAAGTTTACAACGTCACCTTCCCACACAATGGGTTTAGGAGGGCATAGTGCCAATACATATGCAAAATCCTTTGAGTGCGTTGGCATGGCCTGTGGTATTCTGCTTTCAGATGTAAAGTTTTCGTCTTCTTCATAGGTTTTTAAAATGTTCAATAAAGTGGAAAACTCCAGAGTATCCACGTTTGGATCAAGTCCTATGAAGGAACCGTTGATGATTTTCAAGATGTCTTGTTCATTTCCAAACAACTCAGCACTGGCAAAAAAGTAGGTTCCTTGGGTTTCAACTGTTCCTGTGTAAACTAAGAAGTGATCAGTCGCTCTCAATACATCAAGAAGGTTCTTGGTCTTATTATTTGGGGTCGATGCAATATCGAATACCAAAGAGTTAGTGAAGTCTCTAGAGATTTCTCCCGTGAATCTGGCCAATTTACGACGTAGCTGACCAAAGTTTTCGGTAGTTGAGCTATACCATCTTACCAACTCAGAAACAGTGGGATTCTGAGATGGGGGAGACCGAACTTGATTGGTGAAGTAGGCCAAAAGTCTCTGAATCAACCGGGATGTTAATAATGTGATTTGTTCAGCAACTACAGTACCGCCACCTTCAATGTAATTACCTAACCATCTCACGTAATTATAAGACTCTTCCAACTCTTCTGGTTCTTTGAATGTCCGAAAGTTTGTTGGAGATCTAGCACTGTCCAATAATTTCCTATTCAATAATATCATCTTATATCTTAGACACTCTAGAACCACCTTGTCAAACTCGGTGTTTTCAGACTCGAAAAAGTCGCCAACGACCCAAGTCTTACCGATGTCCGATTTACAATATTCCTGAACTCCCAGTTTAACTTCCAATGCAATAGTTAGATAGGTCCTGAAATCATCTATCATTTGATCGATCATCATCAACGTAGGATTCTGTAACTTCATGGCATAACTGAGTCTAACATTTATGATTTCTTTTATCAATTGCATAGGTATGAGACACAATCGAATCAAATCATGAATATAGTCGGGTAATTTGAGAGTCTCAAACATGTACCCCAATCTAATATATGTATCCTTAGATTTAACCATCCATGGGGCCAAGGGTAAGAATATCCTTTTTCTGAATATATTGTGAACATCTTTCTCCTTCATTAATCTTTCTGCCAAAGACTTGTTATCTTCGTCAAAGATCTTCCTTTCAGGAAGTTCAGCAGCAGGCGTGGACAAAGGAGTAACCTTTTCCAGAGGACTCTTCGTAATGTCCAACTCGTCATTACCTATCCATAGTTTTAGAGAAGTAGCTTCTCTTTCTATTGCGGTGGTAATAGACAACCATGCATTCAAAGAGTCGATTCTATTTTGAAACTCTTCTGTTTTACAAGCGGATTTGTCGGCTTTCATTTCTTCCAATGTACGCCAAAGATCACAGCATCTCTCATAACGTTCCAAGATATCCTTCACTTGATTTCTTGGTGGATTACCTAAGGGATCATCGTAATTGATCTCGAATTTTAGTACCTCTTCAATAAGCAGATCTACTAAAGTTCTTCGATATGATATGATTTTCCTTTGATCGTCATCAGTACGACCTAACAACTTGGCTCTAATCCCAAACCATAAACTCTCTTTATAAGTAGCATGCAAAAAAGACTCCTGTTCGTCAATATTATTATTGTTGATGATTTTTGTCTTCTCCGACTTGACAACATCCCCAGTCAAAACTGATGTCAACATGGCTTGCCATTCCAAACGTTCAAGAACTGCTGGATCGTCTGTACTGTCCTTTTCTAACTGGGTGATATTCTTGTTGGGATTGAGTTTCAAATCATTGAGACTACTGGCCAATAGCGACAGGGCAGACACTGAATCAAGCTGATACGAATCATCGACCATTTCGACCAAAAGCGATGTATTACCGTCAGTTTCTAGATCGTACTCGTCATCGTCGTCATCGTTATTATTTACCTCATTATCATTATCATTATCGTTGTCCTTGTAGTCATCATCGGCTCCAGTGATACCTTTGGTGTAGTAATCGTCTACAATTTGATTTCGAATCCGACGAATATATGCTCTTTCCTGAGCAACAAACAGCGAGTTCTGATGCTGTAAGTTGTTTGCTAACATGGAGCTCAACGTCTTGGAGTGACTACGTGACATGTTGGACGAAGAATTACTGGTCCCTTTGCTTGACCCAGTCAAACTAGACGACAACAAATTGGGAGAATTCACAACAGATCCTTCATTTGAGTTGGTTCCCGACGAGTTGGCACTGCCATTCAGTGGACGTTTGGAAGGGTTCCCGTTTCCGGGATTCGTGGAGTTCTGATAGCCCGAATGGCTTCTGAGCAATGTAGGCTTGCGGGACCCCAGACTGCCAGAATTCAGATAAATAGGCCGAGAATTGCCCGTCGGCTGCAGCAGCTGGGAATTTGACCTTTCCCGCGTGGCTCCACGCGATGAAGAGTTGTTACCTCCTGGCATGATTGTATGATTCTAAACTGTTGTTACTAACAAGGATTCAACACTTCAACTTCTTAGGTGCGACGGAGCGTGTGCAGGATTTCCTCCCATTTACAAGAAGTTCCGAGTTCTGTTTGCGTCGCGAGCTGAGTAGGGCGACGGAGGAGGGTTGCATGGTACCGGTTGCCTGGTGGTGTATAATATGCTACTATTGGGTGACTTGGGTTTACATTCAAAAAAGAACCGATAAAAAAGGTGTCAAATTCGTCTCAGTGGCCAGTCAGAGTTTCTCATTTCTCTAGTTCTATCAATTCTGTGTGCTGTTCTTCTTTCCGGTGGTCGTACATACATGTGGGCTTGTATACCTACAGGGTGCTAACCACTAGATTCCAGGTATCTCTGGGAACGTAAAAAGTCCTAACAGAGTTTGAATATTGTAAATAGTGTCCTTGAAGGTTTTCGTAGTCAGAGCACTTGCAAGAGGAGACATATTTTGTATGTGTTATTTTGTTTATAGTATAATACATTTATATGAAAGTATACGTATATAGTAAATAGACATATATGTGTTAGCCTTCATGGTTCGAGTTGGTGGTTTTTTCATTTATCATTAACTGTCAAGCGAGATCGTTGCAGTGTTGAGTAGTTTCTTTTATTACCTCTGAACAACATCCAAAACGGTAGGAGTCACCGGGCTAACCATTCTCTTCTCAGCTTGATATCTGAGCTTCTGTTTGTAAAATCTCATCACTTAAACGACTCCCATGAACATAAGGAATCAGAAACACTAGTTCAAAATCAACAAACGACACGGGTACAAATCTGAGGTGCCTGAATTCAAAACCGTTTACAGTCTCATGGGCTGTAATTGGATATCCATTGAGCCTTAGTTCCAGCAGCCGAATCCTTGGACCAACCAATGGCTGCAAAATTTAATTTTATTTGGATAATGCAGGATTATATACCATAGTAGTGTAACCACCAATATCGCAACTTAGTTGCAGGAGTGTAAGAAAGCCGAAGGAAGAGCCTTTAGAGAACTGCCGGTGTTGGGGGTCCCCGGGAACGTGTTTCCTATATTTGGGGGTTTATTCTACACTTACAACGTTATTCATGTACATACTACGTTTACTCCTAGTTTAGAATTAAATCCGAGCAGTCTCAGAAAGGAGACGGAACGGAGGCGCAAAAGTTCGAATTTATAGCATTCTTTAATGGAATTATCTCCGAAATCTTCAAAACTATTTAAACACCCTTGAGCACCACAATTGATCTCTACCAGCAAAAGAATACTACAACAAAAAGACAATATGAGTAAGTTTATGACTTTCAATAACGGAAACATTTTCCCAACCATTGGTTTGGGAGTTTATCAAACCCCACCAGATGTCTCAAGTGTCATAGTATACAAGGCTTTGGAAACTGGATACAGACTTGTAGATTCTGCCCATAAATACGGCAATGAAGAAGCAGTTTGCGGTGTTGTGAGCAAATGGTTGAAAGAGACCGGTAGCAAGAGAGAAGATGTTTACTATACCACGAAGCTTATAGTTCATGGATACGACGGTGCTAAAAAGGAGATTGAAGAATGCTTAGAGAAAGCCAAACCACTCGGTTATATAGACTTGATTTTGGTTCACAATCCGATCACAAATCCTAAGGATCGTTATGGAACTTGGAAAGCTTTAGAAGAAGCCTATGAAACAGGTAAAGTGAAAAACATCGGAGTGTCCAACTACGGACCCCATCACTTGAAAGAGCTCTTGGCTTATCCAGACTTGAAAGTGGTTCCAGTTGTCAACCAAATTGAACTTCACCCATGGTGTTCGAGGCCAGACATCCTTGAAATTTGCAACCAGCACAAGATCAAGTTGCAGGCTTACTCTCCATTAGTGAGAACTAAGAAAATGGGTGATAAGGATGTTGTTGCCTTGAGTGAAAAACACAAGGTTACCGAACTTCAAGTTTTGTTGAGATGGTCCATTCAAAGAGGCTTCACTGCGCTCCCAAAGACTGTTACTGAGTCGAGATTAGCCCCCAACCTTGATGTTTATAGCTTTGAATTGACTGACGAAGAGATGAAGACTCTTGACGCGAAGGATGAAGAATTCCATGCTGTTTGGAACCCAACTGCAGTTCCTTTGGATGCAACTTGGAATGATGTCACTGTTACACCTCATTGAACTGCAATCTCTGATGTTCATAAAGAGTTTATAATCTACATATGAATACAAGTATATCACAAAGCATTATTGTCACATTCTGCATCTTGCTCTTTTGTGCCCTAAAATTCGTGTTGAAAAGCATCTAAAGAGTCCCCATGAGCACCAGAGGTAGGTCCTTCAGTTAGATTGTCTTCCAGGAATTCCTTGTTGACTGAATAAAAGCCTTTTCATAACCAACTGTGCAAGGGGATTTCACAAACCAATTATTGCTCTGTTTTGAGTTGGGATGGAAAGAAGCTGACTTTATTTAGTGTGAACTTGAGAAATGAGTAGGAAATGTGCATCATTAAAATGGAAAAATGGACAGCCCCCTTGAAGGGGAGTCATTTACACGTAAGTGTGCCACCCGAGAATCAGTCAGATTACCATGCGCTTCGAAACATCCTTGATTTCACTCTAGCTATTTTTCGTCTTATACTTGATTTGGTCTAAGTAATCGCATCTCATCGCACAATAAAATTTAAAATATACTCTCTCAGAATTCAAGATGGCCACATTACTTCCACCTCAATCCAAAAAGCAGAAGCGAGAGGCACAACAGGCTCAAGAGGTCGATCTCATTCCACATGATCTTCCTAACATTCTCATTAAATTCGAGGCTGCAGACACCGGTGAATCTATTGGGGGCTCTCTTCGTGTTCCTGGAGGCATCACCGAGAAACAATTAGAAGAGCTTTTGAACCTGCTTCATAGCACTGCAGACGATCCAGTACCATATACTTTTGCGTTAGCTAATAAGAAAGATGACGATCAGGTGGAAATGATAGATATCAAAGAGAACGTTTATACGTCCATTTTGAAACCCAAGATCAAAACTACAGAAGACTTCATGACTTTGGTATATACTCCTAGAGCAGTGTTCAAGGTCAGACCTGTTACTCGTTCCAGTAATGCAATTTCAGGTCATGGATCAACTATCTTGTGTTGCCAATTTGCTCCCAATGACTCGGGAAGAATGTGTAGTGGAGCTGGTGATCTGACTGCTCGAATTTGGGACTGTAATACCCATACACCGGTGGCCACTTTGACAGGCCATACCAACTGGGTGTTATGTGTTTCTTACTCGCCATGTGGATCTATGATTGCTACCGGATCAATGGACAACACCGTTAGATTGTGGGACTCATACACCGGAAAACCTCTTGGAAAACCTCTCCAAGGACATGGAAAGTGGATCACAAGTCTTACATGGGAGCCCTTACACCTCGTAGCAGCAGATGCTAGTCCCCGGGTTGCGTCGGGATCAAAGGACGGCACTGTTCGTGTTTGGGACACTGCAGCAAGAGTATGTGAGATGACTATGAGTGGCCACACAAACTCAGTGCTGTGTGTGCGGTGGAGTGGTTCCAACATCGTTTACAGTGGATCGCATGACAAAACAATTCGAGCTTGGGATATCAGTGCCGGCGGAAGATGCATTCAAACGTTGAGAAGTCATGCACATTGGGTCAACCATTTATCTCTTCTGACTGACTACGTGCTTCGTCAAGGAGGATTTGATCATAATTCTTCTCGTACAAACTCCAAAAAAATTCTGCCAGCAGAATTAAGAGCTAAAGCCTTGCAACAATACGAAAAAGCTGCCAAGCTCGGAGGTACAATCACCGAGAGAATTGTTACCGCTAGTGATGACTTTACGATGTATTTATGGGAACCCTTGAAGCAGTCAAAGCCCGTGTGTAGAATGACAGGTCACCAGAAGTTGGTCAACCATGTTTCATTTTCCCCAGATGGAAGGTACATTGTTTCGTCATCCTTTGACAATTCCATCAAAATATGGGACGGCCTCAAGGGAACGTTTATCGGCACTCTTCGTGGGCACGTTGCTCCTGTTTACCAGACTGCCTGGTCTTCTGACAGTAGACTCTTGGTCAGTTGTTCTAAAGATACCACTTTGAAGGTATGGGACGTGCGGACCAGAAAGTTGAGTGTCGATTTGCCAGGACATGCTGATGAAGTATTTGCTGTGGACTGGAGTATCGACGGACACAAAGTTGCTAGTGGAGGTAAAGATAAGATGGTACGAATCTGGTCTCATTAGCTGTTTATAGACTCAATTTATACCTATATAAACGACAAACCAAACCTCACCTTTCCTTCCTCTGTCAACTGCAACAGTTCACAGCCGCGAAACGATCACCCTCATTCAATCGCGAGCCTTGAAAATCTCTAAGCCAGTGTTTTCAGCGAATTCCAGTAATCAACATCAATTGAAATGGCTGTCGTTAAAAGAGGAGGCCGTAAGAAGGATAAGCAACAGGCACCTCCCACCAAGAGTGGGATCAAGAAAGCCGAGTTTGATATCACCAAGAAAAAAGAGGTGGGTGTGTCGGATCTTACTCTCCTTTCCAAGATTACTGATGATGCAATCAACGATAATCTCCACAAAAGATTCATGAACAATACAATCTACACCTACATCGGGCATGTGTTGATTTCCGTGAATCCGTTCCAGGACCTTGGGATCTATACCCAAGAGAATTTGAACAGGTATAAGGGAAAGAATAGATTGGAGGTTCCACCTCATGTGTTCGCTATTGCAGAGACAATGTACTACAACTTGAAGTCTTATGGTGAAAACCAGTGTGTGATCATCTCGGGAGAGTCGGGTGCTGGTAAAACCGAAGCTGCCAAGCAGATCATGCAGTATATTGCCAATGTGTCTGTGGACGATCATGGTAAGTCTGTTACAAACAGTGATATTTTGAAGATCAAGGATATGGTGTTAGCCACCAATCCGTTATTAGAATCATTCGGATGTGCTAAGACTTTGAGAAACAACAATTCGTCCAGACATGGAAAGTATTTGGAGATATTCTTCAACCCTTCTAATTACCAACCAGTGGCTGCTCACATCACGAATTACTTATTAGAAAAGCAAAGAGTGGTGTCCCAAATCACCAATGAAAGAAACTTCCACATTTTCTATCAATTCACCAAACACTGTCCCGAGGATTATAAACAGAAGTTTGGTATTCAGGGTCCAGAGACTTACATCTATACGTCAGCCGCTGGATGTGTCAGTGTTGAAGGAGTAAATGATTCTTCTGACTTTGACGAAACTTTGAATGCCATGAGGGTTATTGGAATAACTCCACAAGAGCAGGACCATATTTTCAGAATGTTGTCAGCCATTTTGTGGATTGGAAATGTGTCTTTTGTTGAAGATGAACATGGAAATGCTGCTATTCGGGATGATAGTGTAACTAATTTTGTTGCATACTTGTTAGAGACTGACCCTGAAGCTGTTAGAAAATCAATTACAGAAAAAATTGTCCAGACCAGCCATGGTATGCGCCGTGGTTCCACTTACCATTCCCCGTTGAATATTGTTCAAGCTACAGCTGTCAGAGATGCCTTAGCAAAAGGTATTTATAATAATCTATTCGAATGGATCGTGGAACGTGTGAACGTTTCATTGAGAGGAGAAGGTAGTGGGTTTGAAAAGAAATCCATTGGTATTTTGGATATCTACGGGTTTGAAATCTTTGAACATAATTCATTTGAACAGATTTGTATTAACTACGTGAACGAAAAGTTGCAGCAAATTTTTATACAGTTGACCTTAAAGGCCGAGCAAGATGAATATGTTCAAGAGCAGATCAAATGGACTCCCATCCAGTATTTCAACAATAAGGTTGTATGTGATTTGATTGAAGCTACCAGACCTAATCCAGGCCTTTTCGCTGCTTTGAATGACTCAGTCAAAACTGCTCATGCTGATTCAGATGCCGCAGATCAAGTCTTTGCTCAAAGATTGGGTATGGTTGGGTCCACAAGCCGTCATTTTGAAGATCGCAAAGGTAAATTCATAATCAAGCACTATGCCGGTGATGTCACCTATGAAGTTGGCGGAATGACCGACAAAAACAAGGATTCCATGTTGAGAGATCTCTTGGAAATGTTGTCGACATCGAAGAATAACTTTGTGACCAGTGTGTTGTTCCCACCTGATATGCTAACAGCATTACTTGACAGCAAGAAAAGACTTGAGACTGCTTCTGATAAAATCAGAAAGAGTGCCAATTTGTTAGTCGACACTTTATCCCAATGTCAACCCTCGTACATTAGAACTATCAAGCCCAATCAAACCAAAAGGCCAAAAGAGTACGACAATGCTCAAGTTTTACATCAAATCAAATACTTAGGTTTGAAAGAAAACGTCCGTATTAGAAGAGCTGGTTTTGCCTATCGTACTACTTTTGATAAGTTTGTCCAGAGGTTCTACTTATTATCATCCAAAACGGGATACGCTGGTGACTATATTTGGAGGGGTGACGATATTTCTGCAGTCAAGGAAATACTCAAGGCTTGCTTCATTCCTGACTCTGAATATCAAATGGGAACCACCAAAGTGTTTATAAAGACTCCAGAGACTTTATTTGCTTTGGAAGACATGAGAGATAAGTACTGGCATAATATGGCAGCGAGAATCCAAAGGGCTTGGAGAAGGTATCTCAAGCGGAAAGAGGACGCAGCCATTATTATGCAAAGGGCCTGGAGGAACAAGACCCATGGCAACAAGTTTGAACAATTCAGGGATTATGGAAATGGCCTTCTTCAGGGAAGAAAAGAACGTCGTAGATTTTCCATGTTGGGCTCTCGAGCATTTATGGGAGATTACCTTGCATGCAATGATTCGACCGGATACGGTAAGTTTGTTGTCAATCAAGCTGGTATCAGTGAGAGCGTTGTTTTCTCTGCAAAGGGAGATATTCTTATATCGAAGTTTGGTCGGTCTTCTAAGAGGCTTCCCAGAATCTTTATCTTGACCAAGAATTCTTTTTATGTAGTGGCTGAAACTTTGGTCGAAAGAAAGCTTCAATTGCATAAGGAGTTCACGTTGCCTGTGGGAGGATTGAATTATGTGGGAATGTCTTGCTACCAAGATAACTGGCTTGCTCTCTCTTTGCATTCACCTACTCCAACAACACCTGACCTTTTCATAAATTTGGACTTCAAGACTGAGTTGGTAGCCAATTTGAAGAAGTGCAACCCTGGCTTGACAATTAAGATCGGCCCAACAATCGAGTACCAGAAAAAGCCTGGTAAGTTCCATATCGTCAAAGTTGTGGTTGGTGCAGCTCCTCAGAATAGCGATTCCTATAAATCTGGAACCGTTACTGTCGCAGCAGGTTTGCCAGGAAACAGTAAGAATCCAAAGAGGCCAAGAGGAGTTTCTGGAAAAGTGGATTTCAGTAAGTATTACAATAGGGGATCCCACAGGTCAAACGGGTTCGCTGCAGCAGTTTCACCAAGAGCTACAGCAGGACACTCTCAGCCTTACCAGAATGCTTACCAGCAACCAGCGTATCAACAGCCGGTAGTCCAACAGCTGGTGGCTCAACAGCCGGTGGCTCAGCAATCGGCCATTGCTCCGCCAGTTCCCCAGAAAGCAAGAAAGCCTCCAATTCCTGAACCAAAGGTGGCCAAAAAAGCATCGGCACCGGCAACAGCTCCACGAGCAGCTGCAACTACAGAAACTCCCAAACCAAAGAAGGTGGCACCTCCACCTCCACCACCTCCGGCATTATCTTCTCCAAAGACACCCAAATATCCCACCTACAAGGTCAATTTCGACTACGATGGATCAGTTGCTGGTTCAATACCTCTTAAGAAAGATGATATCGTCTACGTTGCCAGTGAAAACGCTCAATGGGGATTGGTAAAAGATTTGGATGAAACAAAGGAAGGCTGGGCTCCATTGTCGTTCATGGAAAAGTGTGAGCCTCCTGCTAGTATGTTCGGCAGAAATTCAACCTCTCCTCCACCACCACCTCCTCCTACCGCTACTGGTGCTACTCCTGTGTCTACTGCTCTGCAAGGCAGTCTTAACGGAAATGGAATTGCCAATGGTTTGGCTGCTGCATTGCAAGCTAAGAAACAAGAAGAGTCAACGTTAGCTGGCTCAATTGCTGAGGCCTTAAAAAAGCGTCAAGTGACGAGAGACAGTGATGAAGAAGACGAAGACGAAGACGACTGGTAAGGGGTACAATTTAGTTAACTAGCAAAATATATGGACATACGAAACCTCTTAACCGAAACTAATTGCAAAATCTCGCGCATCGATCGATTTGCTATACGTTAATGACAGAGCATGTCGAAAGGACGGAGCAGAAATAGTCTATTATCGGGCCTGTCAAAGGTCTCCCATAATGTCAATGGCACCGACAAATTGTCGTCCATGAAGTATCATTTGGATCTGCCCAGTGAGTCCATATATCCTCTCGATTCAGAGTCTACAGATGAGCTGAAGCAGATAAAACTGCTGAAGGACGATGAATTGACATATCCTGATTTTCATCCGTGGAAAGACCACACTCAAATGGACAAAGAGGCATCACGTGCAGAGTTAGACAAAATGACAAACTCGCTTTACTTGAACAAAGGACTTTTCGAAGCCCCCCAAGTTCCCAACGAATACTACACTGCCAGAAACCTAATACAAGCTACGCTCTTTTCAAGTGGGCAAAATTGTTTTGATGTTTTAAATGAGTTATCCCAGCACTTGGCAAGCGTTCACAAGACCAGGAATGAAGTCATCAATAAGATCAGGGTCGAATCCAATAATTTCAAGTTGCCAGCTAGAGTCACTCTCACATCTCTGAAAAGAGAAGCATGGCTAGCAGACTTGGCGAATAACAATGTGCCTTTGCTGAAGATATCTTCCAGAATTCCTCATGGGCTCAAGAACAAGATACTAGTGGACGTTTTATGTGGTCATTCAGTCCCATTGCCTCGAGCAATTTGGTTCACCAAGTGTGTTCTCTATGTAGATGCAGTGGCCATTCGCAAAAAGATACAAACCCGGGGGGAACTTGAGACTTTGGAAAGCCAATGGCTTCTGGAGTGGACCCAACAAGTGGCTGACTATATATATCGGTTTTCCCGTGAGTTCTCTGCCGTTTCTGTCCCGGAAAAGAAGCTGGAAATTATGAACAAGTTGTCTTATTTGCTCAAATACGTGCAAACTCTTTACATCGAATGCTTGATAGACAAGGGTGCCTTCTTAATGTCTATAGTTCGATTCCTCAAAGAGGGATTGGTGTTGGATCCCCAGTATATCGTACATTTGTTGTTGGAATCGAAATTGGATGCCAACGAAGACGATAAGTTTCGTTCGTATTCCAAAGAAACAGATATCAATTATGGTCAACGACTCCTTGCCCTTTTACTTCTCAAAGTATTTTGGGTGGATATAATCAAGTCTGATTTGGTGTGCAAGGATCTTAGTGAAGCGTTATTATTGAACTACTACTTCATATCTAGAGTTCCCATTCTGAACTCCAAGCAATCAAAATATCCAGGGAATCTCGAACGATCCTTGTCTTCGAGACTTAAAGATAGCATAATGGTCCAGATATCAGATTTCATAAAGTACTTGTTCAAGTTGAACGCAAATGCTTTTATAGTCCCAAATTATTGGATTCTAATTGGGTCTACCTTATATGACATATTATTGAGTGATGTTGCTTTGATGTCTCACCAAGAGATTGAGGATGTACAGAAACAACTACAGTTGATACAACACAGAAACGAAAGTCTCATGCTCAATATGAGACACATTAAGCCCACAAAAGACGAAAAACCCCACCAAACATCTCACAGAAGAACAAGCTCACTTCCTGCTGGTTTCACTCCTATGAACATTCTACTTGAGAACCCCATGGTGTCACCGCAACAGAGGAACGAAGAACTTGATACCTTAGAAAGTGAACTTTTCATTAATAGAAGCAGTGATGATATCTTCAGAATAATCGACTATTTGGACAAATTGAAGCTTAATGAAGAGCTAGCTAAACTTTTGAGGCCAACTCTCAAACAAAAGCCTGGCAATCCGGATTGGAGGCTAAATTTGGCAGTATCCATCACATGGTGTATCACTACCTATAGGCAGCCAGGGTATTCTAGTGAAAGTATTTTAATGTTTTGCGGATTCATAAAGCACAGAGTGTTAGCTGGAGGCTATTCTAGAACTATGGCTAAGATAAAGGCAACAATCGAAAATTCAATCTTGGACACAATATTTAACTTACTCGCCGGTGAAACACTGTTGATCAATTTCCAGAATCTATATGTTTTGATCAACGAGCTCTACCAGTTGAAAGTGGTATCAATTTCTGCTTATTTGAGAAAGACAATTGCTTCTGGGATATTCTACTCTAACCCCGGCGATGAACTACATTTGAATGACCCCACAATTAAGATGCATGTTTCAATTTTGCAAAATCTTCCCGTGCTAAACAACAAGCAATGTGACAGCATTTTGCAAAAATGGTCCGAGAACAAAGTTGACTTTTCGAAAAAATTCGCCGAAGGCCAAAAAGTATTACAAGAAGAAGTTATAGACAAGCTCAACAATAACACTCTTGTCTCGTGTAATTTGAGCTACGTTGAACACTTGGAAGTTGGGATAAAATATCTCCTCGTCAATTGGATGACAGAAGAGATAAAGAAAATTATCAAAACCTCATCCAAATTGGTTCATGTTAGACTATTGACAGTTTCAATACTCTACAAGGTGTACTCTATGTGTGACAATTTGGCAGTTTTTTTCAAAGTTTTGGTAAAACATATATTGAGAAATGATGGCAAAGTGATTGTGCTAGACATGGATTCGCTTTACTTGATCGCCAAGTTGATGGTGAGGCACTTTAAGTTGATCAAAACTATCTCAGGAAACGATACAGGGTCTGTTGGATACGAAATTTTTAGGCTAATAATGCTCAATTTCAAGGACCTTGCTACAAGAGAGCCTTCGTATTTGAACTTCAAGTCTATTTGGGAGTTCATCGAAAATCTGTTTGAAACAAAACCAATCAATGATGCCTACGTAGATCCTAAGATAGAAAAGCCAGCTACCATTCCCCAGTTTATCTACTCAAAGGCGACGGCTGACTCACCAATGAAGTTGAATTCTCAACCCATTGAAAATAACAAGGTCAATGATGAATTTTCAGTAGATATTTTTAGTGCTGACCTAAACGACCTTATCAACAAGAACAACGAGTTCATGTCGATCGATGAGGTAAACGCCAGTTTCTTCACTTTGAAATTGGGCGAAAATAACGAGACTTTCACAGGTGAAAATGGGTCTAAAAGATTGGCTATCGTGCTTTTCGAATATTATACGAGGTACGGCAATAAGTTATCAAAGGAAGAAGAGAGTAATCTCATAAGACTCTTGTTAAATACCAAGAATATCCTACAAGCTCAATATTTCTTCCCTTTCATTGAATGCTTTACGTATTTTGCCCAGAAACAATTCGAAAAATTTGATAGTGGTGAGGATAAACAGCGGTTTGCTGTAGTTACGAAGAGATTAATAGGCAATGAGATATTCGAGATTCAAGAGATCTTGGATTCAATTATTTCAATTCATAACAGTCGAGAAGTCGTTGAAGATTTGAATCCCTTGTTATTTGAGTTACTTGTTGGAAACAAAGAACAAGAGCAGAATACTATCCCAGAAGATCAAATATTGCTTCTTCAAATCAACAGAATTCCATTCTATTCGAAGCAGGGAGCCAGAACTTTTGAAATTATCGCCAATGAAATGAAATCAAACTCTTTGGATATTCTTGGATATCAGATTGCCTACGAACAAAGTCTTGATCAACTTCTTACTAGATGGATAGTGACGAGGTCTAGATTTATAATGGAGGGCATGAAGGTACTCTTTAATGATGATGAGATAATAGCCTTGATCGATAGGATATTAAGATTCAACATTCAAACGTTGGATGATCTTATGACCAATGCCAGCCGAATAAATGAATTCAATTTGCCGATGTTCCAAATTTTGTTCAGATTGATCTTAGGTAGAGAGATGATCAAAATATCAGATATTGAGCGTTTCAACAGGTTGAAAATGTTTATTGAAGCCATGATTCCTGAGTTCAAATTGCAGTTCTCATCTGACAATTCGTTCTTTGGAGAATTATTTAACTCACTACCCTGTGATTTCAAATCTGACATCTTGACAATACTAAGCTCTTTACTATTCTCACATATTCAAATTTTTGAAAACGAAGCTAAGGTGGAGTGCAAACTCAATGGTATAGACATATTGCCTTTGCTAACAGATTTCTTTAACAAGTTTTCTATTTCTTCAATTGAATCGATCGAGACAACGACTCTAGTCTTTGGGGACTTGTCGGATTTCCTCTCAAAATTATTAAGCTTGCTTGCAAAATTGCCAGAAGACAGGAACCAGGTCCATTCTAAATCAATTGACAGATCGTTGTCCATTTTCATAAGAGTCTTGATCATTTACAAAGAGTCAATAGCCAAGTTCATTCTACACAGCGAATCTGGCTTGAGCTTCCTTTTGAATTTGAGAAGATTACTTGCTTCGGACTATTTTGATGACAATAACGAAAAACTCAAGATCTTGTTGTACGATCTAATGTTAATCTGCAAGAATCTCCTAGGACAAGAACTAGACTTTGGAAGAGAACACAAAAGTAACATCAAAGATTCTATGGAAGAAACACCCAGTAGCAATAACGGTACTGTGGATCGAGAGAAACATCCCGAATTTTTGAACCAAGACTCAATTGAACACTATCTGACTTCCAAGCTTCAAAAGTTTGCAGCAATTTTCGACTTGCCAGAAATTGACAATCACGACATTTTACGGAAGTACCTCGACGATTCCAATATTAAATCTGCATTAACATTGGAAAGCAACGAAATCAACTTTAGCGGGGATTACCATGTCTTCAATAACAGTAATCTACGGATGGTCAAGGCAAGCGGAGACTCAATGTTTTCTACTAGCGAACCCTTTAACCTCCTAGGAGAAAAGAAGAAAACTTTTACACCTCCAAAGTTTAACTTAAAGAGCTTCGAGATATTGGAGAGTACAGACCCAGGCATAAACAACGGCAGGGTCCATCTCCTGCTCTTCGATGCCTATATAACTAAACAAAACCCACCTTGATTAACTCTGTATCTAAATATACTGCAAGACATTAGCACGACGCGCACTTGCTTAGAGTTGCACCGACGACATGAATGAACAGTTAGGAGAACCATTCGATGGCAACGAGTCCGTTAATTCGTACGATGATGGTATAGATGATCTCCATGATACCTCCAGCATTGGATCGTCTCCTCTGGTGAATAACGTGCCCAGGAATCTTACGTCAGAGGAAAGAACGAACAACTTCAATTTTTTGGCTAGTGCCAACTTTTCAACCGACTCGATTGCTGAAGTTGACGAGGAACTGTTCAAAGACAATGCTCCTTCAACTCCCAATATGTCTGCAGGAAGTATCCTCAATGTTGGGCATAGTCGAAGATATTCTGTGTCTGCTCTCAGTTCTCCAACTGGTCCAATGAGGCCCACCTCATCTTCCAAACCCAGACCCAAATCAGCCTACTATGGAGATGATATGTTCAAGGCCGATGAAAGTCCTGTTTTCAGTCAAAACGCTGCTACTTTTCTACAATCTCCTAGTGCAAGAAATGGCCATCGAAGAACTCATATTCCTCCTCCAATTGTTGCTCCTCCATATTCATCGAGATCCAGCTCTCCCACAAGATCGACGTCTCCTTCGAGATCCAACAAGCACTTCAGATCTAAAAGCCCTACAAGACGGCCTTCGTCGCCCACGAAACTGTATCAGCCCTTCAATTTCAAGTCCCAAGAGGTTCTGTTGAACAACAATCTAACCGTCAAGCCAGCTCATAGAAAGGGTCACAAGTACAAGCACTCCTCAGTATCAATGAACTTTTTTCAAGAGCCAGCAGCAGCGGACCTTGATAACGAGTATCTCTCTACGATTCCTGATCTGTACCCAATCCCTACCTTGAAGGAGTCTGTTGCTTCAATGACTAAAGGCCAAAAGATCAAATTAGCTTGGTCCACTCTCCACCTATTATTATCTTTAATGGTGTTTGTGTCTGGACACAGAATCCAATTGCCGGAGTTATCGACTTTAGCTCATTTGATATTCTATGATTCATTGGGCTCGATCGTGATTATATTAGTTGAAATCATGTCCAACTTTGATGTGTGGAACAACGCTTCGATAGTGTATCCGTTCGGGTTGGGAAGACTCGAAGTACTTATTGGCTTTGGCTTGGGTGCCTCCTTGATCATGGTTGGCTTTGATTTGTTGAGTCACATTTTCGAAGAATTTATTATCGTAATTTTGGGTATGGGAGATGAGGAATCGGAGCACGCTCACGGGGGTTCTCATCATGTTCATAGATCAGATAGTCCTGTTTTGAACCTTCTTGCGTACTACTCAGTATTGTTTATTACCATTGCAATCACATTGATCACCTCCAATTACATATTGGCTGCAAAGAAAATCAACAAAATCATCAAAGAAACTCCGACTCACAATAGAAACATCAGTAATATCGGCATCCTCGACCAAATAGAGCCACCCACACCTCAAGGTAAGTTTCTCGAGAGACTTAATGAATTTACCAGCATCATCACCAAGAATCCTACGTACATCTTGACGTTACTGTATGCGGTTTTCTTGATTCTTTCACCTTTAATGTCAGAGTTCGTTCTGAGGCTGCTAGAACTCGACATAAACGAGATAGCTTCTGTACTGATCTCGCTCTTATTCTGTCTTACTGGTTGGAAATTGGTGAAAGCTCTAGGAGAAATACTTCTTTTATCGTACCCTAGTTCGGATGCAGTCTACAGCAAACTCAAGATTTCTATCACGAACGAAATCAGTGGTTTGGAGGTTTTCAAAAAGAGCTACAAGATTGAACGATTATTTATTACCAAATTCAACTATGATACATTTGTAGTGGGAATTAAGGTCACAATGCCCGGAGCCTCATCGGATGATGAAGCGAATTTCAGATTTGATGTCGAGCGTTTAATTACACAGAAACTAAAGAGGCGTCAACGGAGTCCTTTCAAATTGGAAATAACCGCCGACATAGATAGAACATGATATAGTAATATTAACGTCCAAAAGTAGTAATGATGACTCAGACAAGCGCGATGCGAAATCTGAGCAATATAAGAAGAGATATTTTTCACTTCTATTCTCAATTGCATTCACAAGAGAATAATGCTTAGAACAGTATTGAAGCTCAGAACTCTCCAGGCACAGTCCCGGAAGCTCCACCTGTCGAGGGGCTTGCTTTCGCAAAGCGAGGACTTTATCAATACCATTATCAAGCCATACACAGCTACCACGTATTCAAGGCCCGACATTGTTTTCACTCATGGAAAAGGCTCATATTTGTACGATTTGGAAAACAAAGAATATATTGACTTTATTGCTGGTATTGCCGTCACAAGCTTGGGTCATTCGAATCCAGACATCACTGACTTGATTCTGAGTCAGGCATCTACTTTAATACACTGCTCCAACCTATTCTACAACTTGCATGCAGGTGAGTTGTGCAACAAGTTAGTGACCAAAACGGTTGCTAGTGGAGGTATGCACGATGCATCCCGGGTATTCTTGTGTAACTCGGGGACAGAAGCCAACGAAGCAGCTTTGAAGTTTGCCAGGAAACATGGTAAAACATTTAGTGAAGACAAATTCGAGTTCATCACATTTGAAAATGCATTCCATGGCCGGTCGATGGGTGCATTATCGGTGACACCCAACCCCAAGTACCAGAGCCAATTTGCACCCTTGATTCCTGGAGTCAAAATTGCTAAAGCTGGAGACATTGAGAGCGTGAAAGCTGTCATTAGCGAAAAGACTTGTGGGGTAATCATTGAGCCAATACAAGGTGAAGGGGGTGTTACACCCGTAGATCACGAGTTCCTTATTCAATTGCGTCAACTTTGTAACGAGAATAATGCCGTGTTGATCTATGATGAGATCCAATGTGGTTTGGGCCGCTCTGGTAACCTTTGGGCTCACTGTCAACTCCCACCAGAGGGCCACCCAGACATCGTCACTATGGCAAAAACTCTAGGTAATGGGTTCCCTGTGGGAGCTACGATGATTAATGAGAAGGTGGAAGGAGTCTTAAAAGTCGGAGATCACGGTACCACCTATGGAGGAAATCCATTGGGTGCAAAAATCGGACTGTTTGTTGTAGACAAAGTTAGCGACAAAGAGTTTCTACAGGGAGTCACCCTAAAGTCGGAAAAATTTCAGGCCGCATTGACTAAAATATGTGAACGTCATGAAGGCATCAAATTGAAGGGAAATGGTCTTTTGTTAGGTTTACAGTTTGACGAAAAGATCGACATCAACGCTATCATCACTGAGTGCCGTGACAATGGTTTGTTAGTGTTGAGTGCAGGCATGAATGTTATTCGTTTTGTGCCAGCTTTGAACATCCCAGATGATTTGCTCGCTGCTGGACTGGAGATCTTGTCCAAAGCCATCGACCACCATTTGGGCACCAAGTAAATATTTCTATAGAATGTTATTATACAAAAAGTAGTGTCCGCGATCGCTTCAAAATCGGCTCTGAGTGAAAAACTCTGAAGCTACAGACTGTAACAAGGATGACAATACCGGCAATGTCTTCTGTTGCAGAGCTCGACTACTGCCTAGAACAACTCCTCGATAAAAACCCCCCTCAACTCCTTCCCGCACACGTGATCCAGCTTCTATGTCATCAACTCAAGTCAGCATTGCTAGAAACTCCCAACATCATGACAATCCAGTCTCCTATTACGCTTGTAGGAGACATTCATGGCCAGTATCACGACCTTTTAGAGATCTTCCGGATAGGCGGACCTCCCCCTCATACCAACTATCTTTTTCTCGGTGACTACGTTGACCGTGGATATTATTCGGTTGAGACCATCTCGCTCTTGATCTGCTTAAAGTTAAGGTATCCAGACAGAATCTTTTTGATTCGGGGCAACCACGAGTCCAGGACGATCACCACCAACTACGGATTCTATACAGAGGTGTTGAACAAGTATAATGGAAGCAGTGCTGTCTGGAGCTTCATCACCGATGTGTTTGACTACTTGCCATTGGGAGCCATCATTGACGGCCGCATATTTGCTACTCATGGTGGGCTTCTGCCCAGCTGTCAGCAGCTTGACCAGATAAGAGCCGTGGATCGGTTCAAAGAGATCCCTCATGATGGGATCATGGCTGACTTGGTGTGGTCGGACCCTGACCCCGAGATATACGATTTCAAGCTCAGTCCTCGAGGTGCCGGATATCTATTTGGTGCCGACGTAATGCATAAGTTTTGTAACGATAATCAGTTGGTTCAGCTTTTACGGGCTCACCAGTTGTGTAATGAAGGTTACGTTAGCTATTGGGGTGGCAAATGCGTCACAGTATGGCTGGCCCCTAATTATTGCTATAGATGTGGAAATAAAGCCAGTGTACTTGAAATAAGCCACTCCAATTTCGAATCTGGCAGCCATGAGAAACTGAAAGTACTCCCGGGCCAATTTTTCAATGTATTTGAAGCTTCACCCCAAAACGATGAAGACACTGTGAATGGGAAACTGATGAACGGGGTAGACACATTCGAGGGACTGACGTACTTGAGATCGCAGCAGATTGAGTATTTTCTTTAGAGTAAACGACACGGCATTTATTAATGATTAATAGTATACACAAGCATTCCACTAGCATTAGGTCTTATTTTTCGTAGAAGAGCACAGGCTGCTTACCGGGAGAGATCTGGACCACTGGAAATGAAAGCTTTAGAACAGCGTATGCAGAGCGAAATTCATACCTCAGGAGTAATATAGTTCAAAATTGAATCCATCGTGGACTTCGTAGTCATCGAGACTGATGTGGTTCTTGAAGATCTGGTTACCTTTTTTCAAGACTATTTTTTCGTAGTTGGTCCCGATCTGGAGGGAAAGAATCTTTTTAAAATCGCCAATGGTGTCAGAAGGAAGACACTTGACCTTAATTTTCTTGCCAAGTCTATCGTTTACAGAGACTTCGATCATTGGTGATGTGGAAAAGAAAATGCGAAGTGCTGGTTGCAAATAATGAGAAAGCAAAAGCTTGTATAGTTAAACAAACAACTAAACTAAACAAACTATAAATGTTTGTCAACCCTTGTTAAAGGTCAAACAACCGAAGTATTTGACTTGGAAAAACTAGCGTACTTTTGAAATGGGTCATTTCTTTCTAATTCATACTCTGTATTCTTGGACACTCTTTTTCTCAAGTATACTCTCTTGATCCATTTCCACCACTCGCATGCAAAGACAAACACGATTGTAAAGGCGACAGCAATTCCCCACTCATACCCAATGGGAGACTGAAGGAATACCTTGTTGTTAATCACAGGTATATACACAACAGGGAAAACCGAAATAGCTGCACCTATAACGGAAACGAATAAAAATTTATTGTCCCACAAGTCTCGGGCTAAAGTTCTATACCAAGGGTGTTCGGAATCAGGTCTCATGTTGAAGAGCGAATTACGCATGTGGATACATTCCCAAGCTAATATCAACGCACACCAAGTAAAACAGGAGAAAGCAGTGGCTCGTCCTCGGAAAACAAGATTACATTGGAAACCATTATCGGTGTTACAATCGTGCCCCAAATTCCCATCTCCAATTCTGTAAACGACCAAAGCAAATGCTGCCATGCAGCAGGAGGCCATCCAAAACCCATAAACAAACATGTCGATGACCATTTCCAAAGTAAATATATTACGGTTGGGGGGTACTTGTAAAATATCTTCAGTGGCCTTTTCTTGACCTAATCCCATAGCAGGGAAGCAAGACGTAGCTACAATAATCCATAAACATTGTACAGGAGACATAGGGAAAACCGAAAAGCCATCTCTGTCAATGAATGCCAACCCTATCATTAAATACAATGCTTGGGCAACATTTTCGGAAAGCAATTGCAAGACGAATTTTTGAATATTAGAAGACATTCGTCTTCCTTCTTCAATGGCATGCAAGATAGAAGCAAAGTTATCATCAGTCAAAATTATGTCTGATACATCCTTCGCCACATCTGAACCATTCATTCCCATAGCAATACCCACATCTGCCTTGCTCAATGATGGAGAATCGTTGACCCCATCTCCAGTCATGGCACAAAACTTGTCTCTTCGATGTAAAGCGTCGATCATTCTAACCTTGGTTTGAGGTGCACACCTTGCGATTACCAAAGGCAACACTGGCAAAGAATCAATCTGCTCGTCCGTGAGAACATCGAATTCAGCAGCAGTCATGACCATTACCTTGACAACATCTTCTGAATAGTTATACAAATTAGTGGGAATTATTCCAACCTGTTGAGCTATGGCCTTGGCAGTTCCTGGGTGATCTCCAGTCAACATACGGACGTTTATCCCTGCCTTATGACAAGCCTTTACTGAAGGGGCCGTTTCTGGTCTTGGGGGATCGTAAATTCCAATTAATCCCTGAAAAACAAGATTCTGCTCAACAACTTCACGAGCCTCGTAGTTTTCCTTGGTTAAATTGATTTCCCTTGTAGCGAAAGCCAAAACTCTCAAGCCTTCCGCAGACAAAGCATCCATATTTTTCTCAATTAGCTGCTTATCTTCTTCTGTAAATGGTTGGAGTTTCTGTTGGTTTTCAGAATCTCCTGACCAGTAGCTACATATGTCCAATAAACGTTCAACAGCTCCTTTCGAAAACACCCTTGTGATGCCTGTGTTTCTATCGGTATAGAGGGTGGACATCCTTTTGATGGAGGAATCAAACGGGAATTCACAGACATGTTCCAATTTCTCCTTGTCAATAAGTTCTTCCCTGATATACCCTAAACGCTGAGCAAAAACGTTGATAGCGATTTCCGTAGCATCCCCATGTGCCTCCCACACCAAGCCCGTTTCACTATTCACCTCTTTGACTGAAGCAATATTAGCAAGAGTGGCAGTATGCGCCCATTTAGTAAAATTTTCAGGAGTCGGTACGTGGTACAGATAATCGATCTCCTCATCTGATATTTTGATGTTATAGGGACTGTCTTTATTGAAGCTGATATCACCCTGAGTAGGGTTGAAAACATCATTTGAATTTTGAACCAAATAAGTGCCTACTGTAGGCACCCAGACTTTTCTTGCAATCATTTTACCCAAGGTCAAAGTACCCGTTTTATCGGAACAGATATCATTTATACCCCCCAAAGCTTCCAAAGAATCCAACTTGCGTACAATTACATGTTTTGTAACCATGACTTGGGCTCCTATTGCCATTGTAATTGTTAATACAACCACCAATGATGATGGAATCATCGATAATGCAACACAGACAGCATAAATAGCCACAGAAGAGGTCACCCTGAATGTCTGCGACGCCATCACAACGATACTAAAGAGCACTGCTACCCAAAACAAAATGATAGCTAACCACGACAATTTTCTTTGAAGGGGAGTTCCAATATTCACGCCCAATACATTCATGACAATGTTGTAGGCTGAAAGTCCTATTGACTTCACAAAACCTGAAGCACCTGATCCAGGAAGAGGCTTTACAATCAAACGATTGCCAGAATCCTTTAACGAGGATGCTATTTTACCTATCTCGGTGTTGAGACCAGTACTAACTGCAATTCCAATTCCTCTGCCTTTTGCAGTAATTGAAGAAGAATAAGCCATGTTACATCGGTCACCAACAGGACAATCAGAATCATAAACTTCGTCGGCATCTTTGGATACTGGTAATGATTCACCAGTCAAAAGAGCTTCATCAGCTTCCAAGTTCACGGTTTCGATTAATCTCAAGTCAGCCGGAATTGTATCCCCGACACTGATAAGCACAATATCGCCCGGGACCACCTCACAGACATCAACGTTGATGTCTTGGCCATTCCTTAAGACACGAGCAGAGGGAGACGACAAAGATTTTAAAGAGCCCATGGTTTTTTCTGCCTTGATTTCTTGTACAAATCCAACAACAATATTTACCAATACAACAGCACCAATAACCCCACCGGATATCCAATCTTTGATGGCCAATGCAATGATAAAGGAAATTATCAAGACCAAAATCATAGCATTGAAAACCTGATGTGCCAAAATCTTGGTATAGCTCGTAGAGGAGTCCTCTCCCAAGTTATTGAGACCATATTCTTGAAGACGCCGGGACACCTGGTCATCAGACAAGCCTCTACCAACATCGACGTCAAAAGTCTTTAAGACTTGATCATAAGAGCATTGATAAGCTTCAACTTCAGTTTCAGCTTTCAGCTCATATATTTTATTTGCAGACACACACCTTAAATTTGGAACGTCATCTTGAACACTAGGATTCCTGACGTTATCTTCAACAGTTGGAATCTGACGATTGGCCTGCGTTGAAGACTTTATTGTTCTTATTGAAGTTTGAACAATTAGAAGTTAGAACACTTCTAGACAAAAAAGCTCCTGTAATTCAAGGAGAGATGATAATATAAGTTGAGCTTTTAATAACCCACACTTATATAGTTAATAGTGAATAGTAAAAATTTCAAATGCTAAATGCGATGAGGCTGCTACTTAAATAGCTGAAATTTCATGCGTATGGTTTTCAAACCTTCAAAACCACTCTTCACGCAGGAAACTGAAGGCCAAGGCTGCTAATTCAAAGGCAAAGGCCAAGACTTTTACACGTGCATCCTCTATGAAGTACCATCACTTCACTCAAAGCTCTCATAAGATACAGTGCATTAGCGAATCGATTTGTCTTAAAATAAATAATAATTTATAAACTTTCATGGGCAATTTTCAAGGCACTCTCATAGGATTTGGCCCCACCGATGAATCCGTTAGCATGAACGAAAATACCGTCATCAATTCCAACCATTCTACTTAACTCTTCGTCTCTGATACCTCTCCATTCTTCTTTGATTCCCAATCTAAACTCGAATGAGCCACTAGTAACAGAAACCGTACTAATTCTCCAACTGTTGGAAGAATCTTGGTACAACACAAATTTGATTGCCTCTTCAATATTGAGTTCCTTCTCTGTGTTGTATAAATGACTCTTCCATTGACAGTACTTTTCCAACTTTATTATGGCCCCGGACTTATCAACATCAAATCTATTTTTGATGGCTTCTTCCACAATAGCCTTAGACTTCACATAGGAAACTCCGTGGTACTCCAAAATGTTCTCGAAAACCTGTCCCATTAATTCGCTGCTCTTCAAAAACTGCTTATCAAAATCTTCTGGGGTTGGATCGGTGTACCATTGGGGATTCAAGTTGGCAATAATACTTGGCAACATCAAACTTCTGTCGTTGAATTTGGCCTCTAACTTATCAGCATTATCATACTTGCTAACACCATTGTCATTTGCGTCAATACTCTCGATGAACTCTTTATAGATTTTTTCCCAAATTCCTTTTATCATTTTAGAGTCTTCTTCACTTTCGCTCAAGCTCAACTTGTGCCTGATGATTTCTTGGCCAAAATGCTTGTAAATCAAACCAGCACTGCTTAACTTCGTTTGGAATCCAGGGAACGTTTCGTCAAACTCTCTTTGGTGATGGTCAAAGTACTTTTCTCCATCGTATTTTCCACTAACATCAATTACTATCTCACTTTCTTCCCAGTCCTTTGGGTCTCGTGATCTGACTAGCTCATACTGGCTAAACTTGGGCAATTGTCTGAGCATGTATACAGCGAGGGACTCATCAGCATGGAAAGAACCCGAATGGGTGCAGATTTTAGACATCTTTAACTTCTTGAGAGCGGACATTAAAACGTAGTGAATTTTTCAAGTCTGCGCGAAGCAGCTCATCTCCTAAAGTAGAAAAAGCTGCATTCGTACATATCAATACATATGTCGCAAAAGTGTCGCTGATGCTTATCGAGCCTCAACTTTGCAGTTGAGACTGTCAATAGATGAACTTATAGCCCATCTCCTGAAGTTGTTGCTATGTTCACGTTGTGGTCTTTTTACTTGGTGGACGAATCAGGCCATCACCTGGAATAATTTGCAGCATTAGTTCTGGAGATATTCAATACACTATATAAATAAACGAATTTGAGCATTTAGGTCAAATTGATGTGGGCTCCATCCATTAAGCACATAGTTAATTGGATATTGACCTTCGGTGGATAAACTTCATCGGTGGTTGAAAGTTGTGAAAACATTTGACACAATCTGACTATCACATATGAGGCTTCAGTCAATGCAAATTGTTGACCAAGACAGATTCTTGGACCACCGTTGAATGGCAAATAAGCCCAGCCTAATTTGTTCAAGCTGGCCCATCTTTCTGGCTTGAATTCTAGAGCATCTTCACCATAGAATCTACTGTGTCTTTGAGTGGCAATTATAGAGTAAGCAACAGTAGTACCCTTACCAACATATACTGGAGAGGCTTCATCTTTGCCTCCGCCTCTTGGTAATGTGGTGTCTTTAGTAGCAACTCTGAAATTATTTGGTACAGAAGGATAAAGCCTCAATGTCTCATTAACCACCCATTTCAAGTACTCACACTTCTTCAAAGTCTCAAAAGTTATATTGTCAATATCTTCTTGGGTACCAGTACCGAAATCCTTTAAAACAGCTGTTCTCAAAGTTTCCCAAACCTGTGGGTTTCTTGACAACTCAAAGAATGCAAAACTCAACAAGCCAGCAGTGGTATCTCTTCCAGCCAACAATATATTCAAAGCTTGATCTCTCAAGACCTTTGGATCCCTAGTTTGTTTGGCTAACTCGTATAAGAAAGTGTAACCGCCCTTCAGCATCTTATCTAATTTCTCAGGGTCGGTATTTAAAACCTTTTCAACGAAATAATTAGTAAACTCATGGACTTTAGCGTTGTTTTCTCTGAATTCACGGTTGTTGATGAATGGATAGAAGACTTGGGAGTAAGCTCTAGTAGACAAATAAACTTGAGATATGTTAAAACTTTCAGCAAATTGATGTTTGGCAGTGAACTCAATATCAGGAACCTCCCCAATACTAGCATCTTTCAAAGTGTCTACAGATTCTCCAAACAAAAATTCAGTGGCAGTATCAATAGTTAACTTGAAGAAGTAATCTTGAATGTCAAATTCTTTGCCTCCCTGCTTTCTAATATGCTTAGCCAAGAGTTGGATGTGTGGCTCTAAAGATTTGACATGTTCGACTTGTTCTCTAGAGAACTGTGGTCTTAACATGGCTCTAGAATTTTTCCATCCCATACCATCTAACGTGAAAATACCGTCTCCTAAAAGTGGCTTAAAATGTTCATGTCTGATTCCCAAAGCAAAGTCATTGAACTGAGTTCCCAAAACGGCCTTGATATTTTCTGGGTCTCTCGTAAGAACAACTGGGACGACACCTCCAATTTTGAGCTTAGTCGTGAAGTGGTCTTCAAGAATTGCTCCACCTAGTTCAACCAAACGTCCCTCTTTCTTCGCCTTAATAGCCTTTAACAAAAGACCTAAACCAAATCTACCACCTGGTGAGGTTGCAGGAGTCTTACATCCTCTTTTGGAAGCGAAAATTGTAGCCTTAATGTAGGTGAGCACTAAGTACAACCCAATAACGGCTGGAATGGCAACATACCACTTAGAAAAGTTCTCAACAATATTCTCTTTGTCCATTTTCTTTAGCTTGACGATAAAAGTCGAGAAGAGGTTGTCATAGTCTATTTATACCTATAATAGCTGAAACAGCTCTCATCTTCATATGATTTTTTTCAACTAAAAAGTCGTGTATATGTGCTTCTTTTCCCAAATTGTTGAGTATATCGAAAGGGACCTCTGAGAACGGGAATGTCTTCGTTTGTTAGCCTCTATAAGCTAACCAATTGGGCCAGGTCGGGGATCTCCAAGAACAATTTCCAGACACATAATCGTCTTACATTTCTAATGTCTTCATTGCGATTGGTAGCAATCCAGGGCAGTTGGTGGAGTAGTGTTTTAACTTTTAAGGGCATATCAAGCAGTATCAAAGATTTAGTTAGAAGCTTCAGCAAAGGGTTCAGACCTAGGATTCAAACATTGTACTTGGATCATTGGAATGTATACCAAGCCATTTTACAGCCAAAACTTTACCCACCGCACCAGGTTAAGGAGAGTTTATGTTTAACCTCCTGTGCATAAACTCCGCAGTCCGTGTTTTGCATGATGGTGGGGAATAGCATCATATGAAACTTGACCTAGACATACGTCAGAGAACAGCCCATTAAGCACCACTCTCTACAGAACACCATAAGAAGAACATCAGCTGACATTGCATACCTTGCATTTTGTTGTAGTTTTATGCTCATTGAGTAGCTCTACTTAAAAGACAGGCCTTTGAATTAAATCAGATCTACTCTTTGGTGCACCACTAACCTTCCGGATTATCTTGGGATGTCTATTCTACAGCAGAGACTGATGATCAAACTTACAAGAGCAGAGACGTTAAGGTTTCAGCTTGAGAATCACTGGAGGTGATTTAGGGAAGGTCTTTCGAATTGATCTGCATGTGAATACAACCAAATGTCTGTTGTGTGGTTTGTTTACCGGTGTATTAAATCACTTTTGTGGAGACCGGGACGGAAAGCGTTGATTTCATATGCTGCATTACTCTATGATTCTATTAAACGGCTTTCTTCATCTTCCTGTATGCTTCAAGTTGTTCTTCTGTGAACTCGATGTCGAGATCATCGTCACTATCGTTATGCCTAGTTTCCTCTTTGGATACCGTCAGTCGAGAACTATCAGACAGTCCTGATTTTCTTTGCAATTGTTCAACAGTAGACAGCCACCTATCACGTTTAGCTAATCTATCTTTCTTACTCATTCCCAAGTTGATCTTTTTATCTTTAGTGAGGGACCTGAATTCGTTCTTGAGATTTATATGAACTTCCCTGTTCTTCTGCCTTTTCTGTTCAAGCTGCTTTGATTTCAGCTTCAAAAGTCCAATTTTTTCGAACTTGGGCGTATTCAGTAACTTCATGAGCTTTTTCTCTAAGTTATCATTTGCTCTGGAATCCAATAGTTTTCTTTTCGAACCTTGTTTTTGAAAAATATCTTCTCGAACATACTTTGAAGAATCAAACAGACTCTTTGTCTGGTAAATTTTTGATTCTTCATTAAGACTCCGTTCATTGGGATTGAAAAGCTTTATGGAGCCATTTAATTCCATCCTTTTGTTCTTCAAAAACTTCTTTTCCTGTTGAAAATCATGATATTCACAGAACTTGAACTGGGTGCTTATATACTTTTTACACGATTCGTCATTACATTTGGTGATATTCTTTATGAAACCTATCACGAGTAAACTGTTGAGGTCTTCCGTCAAGAAAAAGTCGAATCCTTTGGAGTGCCTGTATATATTTGGATTCAATATTAGCACTAATTCTCCTTCAAAAAGATTCCAATACCTTTTGTAAGCATCCCCGAAGAGATTAAGCGACACACTATGAGTGAAGCTCCCAACTCGAATACGCACGTATTTCTCCTTCTTCGAGGAAAGCAAAAAATCACTCTTCTCCGTCACATAGCCAATGAATGCCCAGTTATCGTATGGGGGCTCTTTGTATTCAGGCTTCACTATTTTAGCTAGTGCCTTGTTGATATTCAAAAGCTTGATGTCGTGTTTCCGAAGCATTTCCGCTATAGTTTGGGGCGAGTAGTACCGAGACCTCATCATTTCTTTGCTCAATGGATCTTCCTCGTTGCTGGGTTCGCTGTTCCCGGCAGGAAGATCGAACTCGAATATTCTTTTCTCGTAGTCAATTCGTTTAACTGGCTTGGCTGCGACCGCATTAAGTCCTTCAATAAACCTCTTAGATCCTTCAGCATCTTTGGCAGTCTTCTCTAAGATCTGCTGCTTTTTGAGTTCGTACTCCTTTTGTAAATCTAGTAACGCGTCTTGCTCTTCATCTCCTGTAAGCTCATCGTCCGAATTAATAACCTCGTCTCTGGGATCAATCATATCTGGTTTAATCAGTTTCTGAAAAATGTTTCGCGACTTGTTCGCTTTCGTTACGTTGACCAATCTTCATCAATGGCTCGAAGCAGAAGCAAGTCTTTGGTTCAGTCCATAGCACTGGATGGGCCACATCTCAAAGAGCACACTGCAAGCAGTCAAAGGAAAGATAGCCACAAAAAAATGGACATTTTCAAACCGAAATTGGTGAGATCCAAGTCGATTCCTTCCTTCAACAAACCTCGAAAAGACCCCCATCTCCTTCATCCGTTTACAGAGAACGATTACGACCATATATGGTCGAGCATTCTACACGCCGAATTCCCTAGTGGTTCCGTGGAGTATGATTTTGATCGAGTTAACAAGGCTAGTCAGCTACGTCAACATAAAGTTCAGAACTTTCTCCAGATCTTAAATGTTAATTTGAATCAGTTGAACAGCTTCAAGCACGATATAGATGCATTGAAATTTCAATTGAGCGATATACACATTAACTACCAAACTATCAATGCTAAGACACAGAACTTCAACTCAAAAGCTCAAGCCTTGAGTAAAAGAGAGGAGGATTTGAGTAGGAAAGTGGAGTCTGTTAGCTTTATCATGAAGAATTTCGAAAATTTGGACGACATCACTAAGAAGCTATCTTCTCCTAACAACTTGAAGTTGATAAGATCTAAGTCTTTCAAGGGCATCTTGGAGAACTTGAGTTCTTCATTGGAATTCTTTGATGGTACTAATGGCAAGGCCAGCAATATCAACTTCAAGAACATCGAGCTTTATAAGATCAAATTCAGACAGTGTATGACAAGAGCTTTGACTTTGATTAAAGACTATCTCATAAATGAGCTAAGGAGACTAGAGAAATCCGTAAACTCTAACAAAGATATGGTATCTATCTCGGTGTACAAAGACTTTGAGAGCTACGTCGAGGAATACAAAGATGAGTTTTACAGTTTTCCTAACTTGATTGGTGTTTTCATCGACAGAATAGACGAAAAGAATGAAGTGGAATATAAGGGATTGATGCTCGAAGTGCTTAATAACTTTTTCAAGATCAGGTTAAACTTAATTGACTTCTCCAGTAGTTTGTCCAAAGTAAGCTCTACTGACCTTGTGAAATTCACTCAAGACAACTTATCGTTGATAAAACGGCTGTTGAATCGTGAGTTCAAATTGTTTAAACAACTTTTTGGGTTCGATAAGAGGCTGATCTCTCCTTTTATATATACTCAGATGTATGACTTTTTCAGGAACCTTATCGACCCTTTCTATGATGTGATCAGACAAAAGATACTTCAAGAATCAAACATAAGTTTGTTGTGCCAATTGACCAACCTATTACAAAACTATTACGAGTTCGAGGATCAAGACTCTTTCCTAGTTTCATCAAAAGGAGAAGAGATCAACTTTGGGGAGGTATTCCAGCCAATTCTTAACGACTGTCAATCGAGGCTTATCTTCCGCATTCAATTGTATACTGACAACAAACTTGTCCCGTATAGGCCGACACTAGAGGACTTGAATCTTGGGCACAAGAAGCTGATAAAGAATGCGTTGGATGATGAGTTCGATGAGAATTTGTTCAAAGATTTGTATTTACCCTTGGGAAAGGCATTAACCATCCTTTCCAATATCTACGAATTGATAAACTCTGTGGTATTCGACGATTTGGCACATTACATCGTCCACAGCTGTATAGAGATTTTGAAGACAGCGGCCGCATTGAGTTTAAAGTATTCTGAAAGGATTGACTCTAAGCTATTTTACTTGAAAAACCTAATCATCTTGAAATACCAATTGAACAACTTTGATATTCAGTTTGTCAGGACCGAGACAACGTTGGATTTTACAAGTGGATTGAATGAATTATACAATCTAATAAAGAATGGAGAGATCATCGTCAGCCTAAACCAGAATGGCTGGTTTAATTTGATAAAAAAGACTGTCCCAAAGGTCATCAGCAATATGATCGATGCAAAATTGGAGGTAGAGTTAGAAATCAATAATACGATAAACGAGTTATTGATCGAGTATCTCAATCTTGTTATTGACCCCTTACCAAATGCCTCCAAGAGTAGCCAGGAACAAATAATCGAAGGGTTCAATAAGTTCAAGAGAAATGCCAATGAGCTCATGCCAAATTTCAAGCACCAAATAATAAGCTACCTCAATGACTCCCAAATCCTTACGATACTTTTCAACAACTTCGTCGAGATCTTGAGCAACTACTACGACAACTACTATTCGCAACTCCGAGATGCAAACATTGACTTGAATGATGTCATGGAACCAGAAATATTCAATGTGTTTTTCAACAACATCATTGACGAGTTATTGAACGACGAAACTTTGAACGACAATCTCGTGGATATTCAGCCATTATTGAAGTTCGACGAAGAGCTAAGCAAACTCGTGGATAGCAAAGATTCAGACACTAGTGGTCATACTGAACCAGGAGAATCAAGATCCCTAACCAGTAACGAATAATTTTCAACTCTACTCATCTGACAAATTAAGGATTCGTACATTCATAAATCTTTACAAAAAGGCCCCTAGATCATACACCGGATTTCAGTACTTAGAGTAGCATAAAATTCCATTAACCGTTGCCTCACTCACCATCCTCTTCAAACGGATTGTAGATATTCTTCGAGAGCATCACATTCAACTCTTGCTTCACATAGGCAACCTTGTCAGACACAATAAACAAATGGGTCTCGTCTAATTCCAGAAGCACTATATCGTTTCTTTCAGCATCCATCTGCAATATCAAGGCACGAATACTAGGATCACACTGCACGAGTGTGCCACCAGTTGCGGACACCATTACAACAAGTCGACTAACTACCAGATAAATTTCGCGATTCTTCAAGTTGTTTTACAGATAGCTACAATGGAAACAATCGCAGACGAAACACATAGTCCCGGTGTATCTGTGCCCATTGATAACCTCAGTGGTGCCACAGACGTAGAGGAAAATCGACTGGTTCGAAGTAGCAGAAGCGAGGGCACCAACGGAAGCCAAAATGGTGAAATACTAGACACAGATGACGATGCAGAGACAGTTGGT
Source organism: Yamadazyma laniorum (assembly GCA_002109505.1). Classification (NCBI taxonomy): domain Eukaryota; kingdom Fungi; phylum Ascomycota; class Pichiomycetes; order Serinales; family Debaryomycetaceae; genus Yamadazyma; species Yamadazyma laniorum. Next base: position 154,085 of record MVNT01000010.1, on the reverse strand, counting down.
AATACGACCTTTGAGACTACATACGGCACAGATGACAACGAAGACGAAGATAACAACGATACACAAAGGCTTAGTGACGTTACTGATGAGTCTGAGAGCGACGACGAAGAATATGAACCACCGAAGTTGAAATATTCCCGAATAACTGGACTTCCTCCTAATTTCTTCACACGAGACCCTGTATCCTGTTGCAACATTCATGAGGATCATTACATTTTTGCTACCCACTCGGGAATAATACATATCACAGACCCAAAATTCAACACCATACGAACCTTTAAGGCCCATAGAGCTTCGGTGCTTTCCATTTACACTGATGGTCAATTCTTTGCTACTGGATCCATGGACGGAACGATTGTGATCGGCTCAATTACAGATGAAAAAGACATAATAGCCTACGATTTTAAACGTCCCATACATGCAGTTGTTCTTAGTCAAAATTACGCAAAAACAAGAAGTTTTGTTAGTGGGGGAATGGCCGGAAAAGTCATATATTCCAGTAAGAACTGGATAGGGCAACGATCCGACATTGTTTTGGAGGAAAATAATGGTCCCGTAGTTGCTATCCACAGTATAGGCGATCTTTTTATTTGGATGAATGACAAGGGTATTACCATTTTTCACACTTCGGCTAGACTGGTTATCAAGGTGATTGATAAGCCAGAGGATGCGCCTCGTAGTGATTTGTACTGGCCGAGAGTACATTCACTTGAAACGGATAGAATCATCATTGGATGGGCAAACTATATATGGAGTTTACGTGTGTCGCTTCGAACCTCCGACGATAAAAGTGAAACTGGTTCAAACAAATCAAGGATTCTTCCCTCAGCAGCTACCATGTCTTTCAGGGCAGTTCAAGAGAAGAAAGTCGAAGTCGAACATGTGTTCAAGCTAGACAGCTTGATTGCAGGTATTTCCAGTTTCAAAGATGACTACTGGATGGTCTTGTCCTACGAACCTCCCACTGCTGGCGAGGATGGAAAGGTAGCATTCAACTATCCAGATTTGAAGTTGGTCAACTCTTCGACAGGAGAAGTTGACTTTGAAGAAGAAATAGGATTGAGAGATATCGAAAATCTTGGCTTGAATGACTACAGCTTAGGCCGTCACATAGGGACCGAAGAGACCCTTTATTTTGTTGTCAGTGCTAAGGACGGTGTTCTTGCTCAGGAAGTCCAATTACACGATAGGCTTGATTGGTACGTCGGACACGAGAGATTCAAAGAAGCCTGGGAAATTGGTGAACACTTGGTTGCCCCTTCAGCAAGATTGAATTTGGGTCTCCGCCATGTGGATGCACTAGTTAGGGACGACAAATGGGAGGAAGCTGCTAATTTTTTGTTGCAGATTCTTCATTTGGATGATGATAAGTTACCAGATGGTGACACCAAGAGTACTATAGTCACAACTAAAACAACTAAATCTGGCAAGAGTGTGTCCTCCGATGTGTATGACGAAGAATTCGTGAAGAATGTTATTCTGCAATGGGAAACCTGGAGTTCCATATTTATTCAGTCCGATCACATCGAGTTGCTTACTCAAATTATACCAAACTCTCCTAAACTTGCATTGTCCACCGAAATCTATGATTCCATTCTATCTTACTGGCTTGGAAAGAATATCTCCAAAGCCATAGACTTGATTCATGAGTGGGATATTGAGCTTTACGATTCTAAGAAGCTCGAGACTTTGATAGAAGGCTCTCTCGAAGACTCTGAATCACCAGACCTTCGTAAATGTCTTGCTGAGCTCTATGTGAAAACATTTGAGCCTCAAAAAGCTGTTCCTCATCTAATGAATTTGAAAGACCCAAACTTGTTCATGTTTTTGGCACACAATCACCTTTTAAGTAATTTCACGTCTGATATCCCGCAAGCTATTAAACTAAAATTTCATGATAAAGAGTATGAAACTTTAGAGCTCAGGAAGTTGGAGGACAGGTTACAAGATGTCATACTGGTGCTTGTAGAAAATCGCCATGAGTTGAGTGCCAATACCGTCCTCGAATTGATGAAGAATAATAACTTGTCTTTCATTAACTATCTTTATTTGGAGAGATTGAGTGAAGCTGACGATTATTTGATATCCAGCTTCAGCAACCAGAGGCTTAAACTATACTCAGAGTTCTCCAGGCCCAAACTTTTACACTTTTTGATGAAGAGTGGTGATTATGATATTAATTATGCCATTAACATATGCGAATCATCTGATTTTGTCGAAGAGCTTGTTTATCTTCTAGGAAAAATAGGCGAGAACAAAAAAGCGTTGATGTTGATCATTGACAAGCTAGATGATCCAGAGGTTGCCATCAATTTTGCCAAACACCAAAACGATAAGGAAGCATGGAATATCTTATTAGATCATTCAATGTCTAAACCCGCTTTCATTAAAGCCTTAATCGAGACAGCTGATGATCAATCAAATCCCTTTTATGACCCAATTTCTATTCTCCAAAGAATTCCTAATGATGTCAAGATTGATGGTTTGAAAGCCAGTGTCTCCAAAATAACTGAGAACAACGAATTGAACTATTTGATGAACCAGTTGATTTTGAAGCTTATTTATGGTAGGTCGCAGTCCATTTCAAAGAACTACAGAAAGGATTTGCTCAAAGGATACGAAATCGAAACTACTGAAGACAACTTTAGAAATCTTGTTGGAAAGTTTCAGACAATTCTATTCTATAACGACAATCCTGCCTCCAACCCATACCTCAAAGCACAATCGGATTTGGTTCCACTGGTCACGACACCAACACCTTACGTAGACCCAGAAAAAAAGTTGGAACATCTCAAGTACCTAAACAATCATATCATCCTGTTAAAGGCTGCGACCCAAGAGAACAATCAATAAGTTGATTTTTGTGGATCGAATAGATTGTCTCAAATACAAACAGTTTGACACTTATAAGCAATAAGCATAATGCATTTTAGATGGCCAATGTTACATTGTACACGCAATGTGGGTTCCGACCTGGACAACGCTTCTCTCGATATAAGTTTAAAATTTGCAGCCATCGGTGACCACTCATTCCATTTGGGAGCTTGTCTGGAGAATCTCACTGTACTTGTCAGTAAAAATGTTTCAGTAGGCACCAATGGGTCTGTGCATTACACTCATGCTAACCCCATTGATAAGCCACAGCATAGCTTGTGTTTTAGATCCTTTGAAGCGTCTTCGCCCCCCAGCGAGACAAAGGAATTGGACTATATAGTATCTGGATCCGTCCAGAGTTCCTTTGAAGAACCTCCTCATAAGAAGGCCCTTGATCCATTGTTTGACTTACCAGTAGTCGATGCCTTATCTTTCACTAGTTCACTCAAATCTTTGGCATCTTCGAATCATTTAGGTTCAAAGCCTACGAGTTATCGTGGCAATATAAGAGATATGGGTCAACAAACCCAGACACACAAAATTACGTCATTCAAAGACATGTCTCGCCGTGTCCTTAACAGGCCTAAGGGACAATTGAGCTGTGAGTCTAATGCGTTCACCATCAGTGATGAAAATGGCATCCCTAGCGTTCCTGTAAATACGAAAGCTTATATATCAGAAGAGGATCGAAAATTGAATGATCTGATTGACGGGTTTCAAACTACAAAGTCATGGCATATGCGTCTTTCCGTAGTTTCACCTAACTTCCCTTTGAAGGCCATTGTAATGAACACTTTCGAAAATGACTTCGAAAAACGGCTTAATGAAGGAGTGATAAAAAAGAGAAAAACTTATGTTAATCCCTACGGTTCTCAAGACGTCTACGACGATGATGAGATAACGTACATTAGAAACACCTCCAGCAATCATGAACACGCCAAGCCAACCCTTGAAAGGCTTCGTAACATGAGGCTCAAACTGTTGTTCTATCCAAGAAAGATCCGAGACGCTCAACATCTAACCAAATGGATTAAACCTGCTGAAGAGCGAACCAGCAGTCTTTGAAAAAAGACTGGTTGCAACATTGTTGGCGTTGCTGAACTTGTCACACCTCGTAAACGCCACTGCATTCGTTAATGACAATGTTATAGTTATGATGATTAATATCAAATATAAGAACTCAAGCTTCAAAACCGCCAAGACTCCTAGTAAAAGCCACGCTACTGGCTGTCCGTATAACAAGAGCCAAAAAACCTTGGAATCAATTGGATTAATATATCTATTTGGATCAGCAGTTTCAAACACCCAAACATTCTCAAACTCTCCAGAGTTGGGTGACGCTTGGCTCACTTCGTTCCACCATCTTAAGCCAACTAATAATCTTCCAGAGATATTTTTCAAGTTCCAGAAATCTGCTGTCACAAGTAAGATCAACACGATGAAATGCAAAATAAACCGGTTTTTCTTCGTGATAAACCCAATGAAAAAGTTACCGAAAATATATACGAAAATGGGAGCTATCCTGAAGAACAAGTATGCTAACAAAGCAATTGGGTGTGAGGATTGCTGGAGTTTTTGGAACCAAGTCCATTCATTGGGATCACTGGGTGTGTCCATCAGCCCGTGTTCTTGGCCCGTGTTCGAACCTTCTCTACCAGTGTTAATGTCCGGCTCAATTGGCGTATATTCAGACATTCCGATTTGTGCTGAGGTTATTCAATTGCATCGAATACGCTTCAACTATTTCGCGATCACCTCATTTGAAAATTTAACTAAGTCATGTTTAGCAGATTTATCAATAAGGTAACCAGAACTCAGTTGGAAACTGGTAAAGTATGTATCCCAATACTCTCGTGTAATAACACGTAAATCTGTATGTTGTACTAATTTTTCTTTCAGTTTGGCTTTTATCTATTCACGCCTATTTTGGTGATGATATACTCTGGAATAAACTCAGATGAGAAGTTCAATTTACCAGGTTTCTGGCCTGATCCAGCAACCTTGAATCAGATTCCTAAGGAGAGGCATGAGATTCAAGCTGAGGTTGCAAGAATCAAGAGGGAAAGAGAAGAAAAAAGAAGAAGATTGGAGGAAAGAGCCAAGGAGTTGGGCATCACTGAGGAAGCTTAGGCTTACTGCTTACACACGAAAATATATCAATTACGAAATTACTGTACATAAAATTGGAATATACTGATTTATCTTGTCTATTAAGTAGCTTTCAAATCTATAAGCACTAATCCTTGGATCTATATTACAGTGTGTGGTGGTTATTCTCGGTATCGTGTCTGTTCTGGATGGCTTTTAGATTGACCTTGAGATCATTAATTGTCTCTTTCAGCATCGAGAGGTATCCTGTCTGTGAAGCCTCAAGTAGGCTCACTATCAGTCTTTGAAGCTCTTTATCATTAAGGCTTTTCCCGTAGTTTTGTAAGTTTCCAACAGATGAAGATTTATAGGTTATACCTGAATATACCCGAGAAAACAGCTGCGGGCCACTGTAAGGTGAGGATCCAGTGGAGGAAGGCAATGAGTCGTTCCACTGGCTGGTAGGCGATGCCGATGTTATATACGTTACTCGTCTCTTATTCTCTCCCATTGCAACTTCTTCTGGTGCCAATTTGTGTTTTAAAACTTGACTTTGAGCTTCTTGAGGTACGCTTTCAATTTGATGGAATGATGTGGTCTGTACATCCCGCAACTCGTCAGCAGCAGTGAGTAGTGCTTTGATAGATATGTGGGTATTGTTGTCCGTTGTTAATCTAGCCTGGTCCAAGAACCTTTTATCCTTGGCTGATTTCGGATTTGGGTTGATATCTAGGGGATTGATGGAATTTATAGCCATAGTAGGCATATCAGGTACCAGGTCAACCTCAGTTTTCATCTGGGAAATTGCATCTACGTTATTGGCGCCTTCCAAGATTTCAAAGCTGTTATATTCGTTCAATGAGGGATTGAGCATTTGGCTCATTACCCAGTTGTCGTTGGCTACTCTCTTGTTTTCTGCTTCGTTTTTTTCGTTATCGTGATGCACGTTTGATTCCAGGAGGCAACTTGTAACTATTTCATCAATGGAGATATAATTCAACGTGGCTTTAGATCTCTCATTTACTAATCCCAACAACTCGTCAGTCTTCCAAGGGAGGATGACATTCAAGTGTTTCATGATTTCCTTTAGTTTAGTATAGCCCAAGGAAGCATCCAAAGATTTGGACTTCTGTAACATGAGCATCAATCTCTGATTAGCGGGCCATGTGTTCTGGATATTAATCAAATGAGTTCTATTCCAAGCCGATAAGATTTTGTCAGGAGATATGGATTCCCAAGACCTCTTGATCCATTCAATGGCTTTGACGAGAGGGATGGCATAATCGGCTTCAGAGAGAACGTCAGTAGTTAGTGAATTGGAATCAATCTTGTAGTCAACTCCAAAGTTTTGATTCACCTTCTGAGCCTGTTTATGTTGCAACTGTTGGAGATTTATCATTTCCATGTACTGTTGCAACCTGTAAAGAACTTTGAACTCGTGAACAATTCCGAAGTTCATGGGACAATAATCAAAATTTACCCCATTAAATAAAGAATTAAATGGAGACTTGTGGCTTGTATTGTTCTTGAGGTATATCAATTTTATATTGTCGAATTTCAAATTCAATATCCTGTGAGTGGAGGAGTCGTCAAGGATAATCAATATTTTACGACCTGGTGAATTATTGGACAATTTGTGGTCAAGGGTCAACAAGTAGTTCTGGAAGATAGTGGAAGTGATCCACTTGTTGATGTTGTTCTTGTAGAAAATGTTGTAAATTTCAGTTATCTTGTTCATGAGATTATCTTGAGAGTGTGACGAGGTATCCAAGTAGCTTCGATGAAAGTTCTTCAATGCACTGACAGAACTCTGAGATACATCGAACTTGTCGTTTTTACCAACGATAAGAGGGGTGAGCTTCTCTGACCCGTCTAAATTCGTGCCAAGCATAATCGTCAAAGAGTTCTCCGTTGAACTTGATGATTGTTTCAACCCTTTATCGATGGAATTGATATCGAAAATCTGATCTAATGGCAACGAATAGAACAACTGGAACTCGTCAATGGTAAATATGTCCTTTGGTCCGTAACCATCACGAGAAATCAAATTTGAAAGGAAGTTTTTCAACTCGATCTTTTCATCCAAAAGCCAAATCTTATTCAATTTGTACCCAAAGTTTTCAGTAATGTCTTCCTCTGAACCCGTCAAATTAACATTGAGGTTCTTCATAAACTGAGAGCACCATTTGTGGCGAAAAACCCCATCTCCGTCCTTGACAACAAGTGGTAACCGTGTCCATATAGCATTAGCAGTCGACATAACGATGGGTGTAGTGATTGGAAGGTTTTCCCATATTGACTGAGTGACCCATTCGGTCAAGATCTGCCGAAGAATAGGATTCAGCCTTTTTCTTCTTCTGACCAATTGAAACTCCGTTTGCTTAGATGCTATCAAATCGTTCTTACTACTCAAAATTCGGGATATAGTGGTCTGACTTGGCTGGGTCGGGCTATTGAAGGTTTTCATGGCCCATTTGGCGAGCTGGGCTTGAGTCATATCCGGGTGTGCCTCTGCCTGGAGGCAGATGTCTATTTTCTGTTTTATCGTATATCCCATGTTTTTAGTTCCGGTGGCTTTTTCACTTCATTTTCAAATTTGCATATTGTGCAATCATAGGCTAGCCATCACCAGATTTCGGTTTTCTTAGATGCGAAAGGTTATGAGGAAGCGGCTGAATTTTTCATTTTCCGACAATCATTTGCAGCTACTGGAATCCATAGAGGTATTGGTAAAGAGAGCAGCTCTTGGGGAATATTGGGCTTTTATAGGTTTTAAGGAGAGTTGCTTTCCATTGGTGCCTTCCTACAAACAGTAAACATTTTGAAAGAGCCAATCAAGTCTACTGGCTATTTTTGTCTCATCGATATGCACTTAGAGGAAAACGAGACATTAAAGTGCATACGCAGGTTCAGCAAAAGTACGGTCTGATCATTTTGACAGACACATCAGACAGAATGCACGTACAGGCAGTATAAAAGCCCGGCTCTAACAATAATATAGATATGAGAGTGGTCTAAGCAGTGTGATATAGATACATTTAAAGCCCCGGAGAGCAACATACAAACATCTAATAAACGTCTAATTTATTCGTTCTTGGAAGTGAACTCAACAATCTTATTCAACAACTTGTCGACGACCTCATCCTTTTCGATGCAAAGACTGTGCCCAGCCTTTTCAAATGTCAAGAACTCTTTGTTGACATTGTCGTTCAACAAGTCATAGAATTGCTTTGAGCCTTCATACCAGTTTATATGGTCGTTTTTACTGTGGGCCACTAACAAGGAAATATTAGGGTCAAACTTGGATACATACTGTGCTTTGGTCAACGCTTCACCTCTTTGTAACATACCCATGAACAAAGGGCCTGACATCAAGAACTTCTTCAGATGGCTCTTGATATAGTTAACCCATTTCTCATTAGACGTGAGGTATTCGTAGTTCAAACCAGTATCGAGTCTAACGTTAGGAAGCAACTTACTGGTCAAGCTTGCAAATCCCTTCAATAAGAAGTTGGGAGCAGTGGAAGGATGAAGCAACACTTCCGGAGAAAGCGCAATCACAATACGGATATAGTCTTTATACTTACCTCTAATTCCATAGTTCAACACCACACCGCCTCCTAAGGAGTGTCCCATCAAGATCAACTTGTCCTCCTTATTGGCATTCAACTCAAGGTTCTTTTTGATGATAAAATCCAAGTCGTTGAAGGTGTGGAACTCGTTGGATTTACCAATGTCCTTAGGAGGAGATGTTTCTCCAGCACCTCTTTGGTCGAAGAAAAAGATGTCGAATCCCAAATCCGACAATTTGTCGAAAAACTCGGTGTAAATCGTGGAGTCTTCTGAAAAACCATGGACGTAAACAATTCTCCCCTTGTAGTCGCCCTTGTGCTCCCAGAACACTGTCTTGAACTTCAACCCATCGAAGGGGACAAACTCGATGACTGGTTGTTTACCTGGGGTGTATGGAATGGGTATTTCGCTGGACATGCTGATCAATCTATGGTGTTTGCCAATTGCTAGACCTGCGTGTTTTGTAACTATAAATGCAGAAATTTAATTAGGGATAATGTGCGTGGGAGCAAACAATGTGCGCGTGTGCGTGCTAGAACATGGGGTGCATATGTTTTACGGGTCCACAGCAGACTAGCGGGTAATGATATAGGGATAGAGGAAAGTTCTAAGAAGAGAACTTGCAATAGGACAGACAGGTGTGCGTTTCGCTTTCATTAATTCATGCGTACAACAACGACTTCCTCATATAAATACCCCTGTAAAATGGGACTATTCGTTGCATTCATTGAGTTTTAAAATAGATTGAAATTTGTGAGTTTTGCATATCTCAACTAACAAAGGTGAATATTTACAAGCCAGTACTTGCAGCCAGCCTTACCAGCACCACAATATGTACAGTACTATACTATGTAGAATATACAATGGGCATCAATTTTGCATGCCTATTCGGGCCATATTTGTCTCCGCGGAATGCTACTTGGCTGCCGTCTAAGCGTCGCCATGGACTAGGACGAGCGGGAAGGATCTCAGCCGAGCGTCTCCCCAGGGCTACGGGTAAAATTATCGGGCAGGTAGGCTGAATAGTAAACTATTGGCGCCAGTGTCCCGGTATCACCTCGTACGCCAGTTGTTCACCACCTTCCTAGGGCTGCCCAGGCTACGCCCACCACCTTCTCGTCCGCCAATGACAATGTAAGTAATATTCATCACTCACAAATCATGAAAATCCTGGCTTACATGCAGGACCTCTCTCGCGGTTAGTCGTTGCTGTTAAAACACATAAATCAACGATAAAATTCATTGATACACACCACAATTTACACGCCCAGGAAACTAAAACATGGATTTCGAAGAACAATTAGAGAAAGCCGAGAAGTTTGAATCACCATCGTTGGTTGGCTCTAGTGTTCGTTCCGCAGACGACTCTCCTCATAATAACTATATTCACCCGGAGAAGTATAAAGGGGTCAAATCAAGCAGTTCCCCCTCTAAAAAGTCGGGTCTAAGTGAACACATTACCGCCTCCTTGGATGACTTGATGAGAGAAGGTGCCTTGATTGCTTCCGAGGAGAACTTCGAGGATGTTTTGGACAAAGAGGGTGGCGTCAAAGATGATGCCATCTACTCAGGATCCCCACAAACTGCCGACGAAGATAAGTCTCACGACACTGCAAGTGAAGAATCCCCTTCCAAGTTGAAACAACACACCATCAGTGACCAGTCACTGCCTGCCACAGAAAACTCACCTCTGTCGCATGATGGAGCTGCCAAAGATACCAGTTTCCAGTTTCAGCCTTTGCTTGATCATAGTGTTGACGAAAACTCAAACTCGTCTGAGCTTTATTCTCAACCAGCGTATTCCAACCCCAATTTATCTGAGTACCAATTGAATAACCAAATCCTGAACCACGAAGACTTATTGGCCAAAGTAAAGAGAGATGATCCACATCGTAAGGCTGGCACCGAAACTGCCAACCAGCCATTCAAAAAGTCCCCAACTGAGGATCTGTTCAAACCTTTGCCATTAATGGACCACCAGCAAAGACGCGGCCCAGAAGGATTCCACTCTCCTTATTTCTTCAAGGATACTAGAGCCGAGTCGATTGAAAGATCCAGATCAAGATCGACATCCAGAACAAGATCGAGCTTGAAACCGCACTTAGCCAGAGGTGACTCTTATAAGTACACCAAAGATGAAGACCCATCCAAGTACGAGTTACCTCCTGGTTATAACAAGCCAATTGAAGGAGAGAATGACAGCGAAAGAAGATCTAGACAATCTAGACCAACAATGGGTGAATCAATTGCTGCTATTGAAGAGGAAAAGATCAACAGTGAGAAGTATCAATCCGAGTTGTTATCAAGAGACCACTCGTTGTTAACCACTGGTGACTATACAAACTTCAATGCAGATAACACTGCACGTGAACCCTCTACTCCGTATCACTTCAAATCTAGTGCTTACTCGACCAATTATTTGAGATCGATTTCCAGATCAAGGTCTAGACAGCCTCAGCATGATCAAAACGAAAAGAATGATGCTAATCCAACTGAGTTGTACAAAGAAGGTGCTTTGATCAATGAAGATCCGTACTCTACCATCGACAACTTTGACACTTTGGTAGATAAGGCAATTAAAAAAACTCCAGCCGAAGTGGTGTCTGAAGCTCTTGCTAGTAAGGAGGCTGAAGATGGTTCTGACGAGGCAAATCAGAAGAAATCTGAAAAAGAGACAGACCTGAAGACTGGAGATGATTATAAAGAAGAGCCAGATACCGAAGATCTTGAGGAGGAAAAGGAAATTCAGAAGCAAGAGAGCGACGAAGAAAAGAAGATCGCCGAAGAAGAAGAAGAATTAGAGAAAGAGGAGTTAAAGAAAGAAGAGATAACGGAAGAGTTCGAGGGAGCAAAGTCTGTTGAGCAGGAACCCTCTCGTCTGGTCGAGAAAGATGAATTAGCTGACAAGGCTGCTGACAACGTGGAGTCCGAGATAGACACCGAAGAAACTAAACTTGTTGCAGGACAAGATACCGAAAAGGCAGCAGAGAAAGAAACCACCACTAAGCTTGAAGAGGAAAGTAAAGAGCCTCAGGAGGAGGCAGAGACTGATGTAGCAAAACCAGTTGAGGCAAGCAAAATTGTAGACGAAGAAAGTGTCCCTGAGCATGAAAAGGTAAGTCAAGCGTCTAAGGAGGATGCAGAGACCGATGAACCAGTCAAGGCCGGAGACGAAAGCGAAACTGTCGACGAAGTATCTACAAAGGGGGACGCAGCTGTCGCTTCCGAAGAGAAATCAACCGAAGCCAAAGAAGATACCCAAGTGGACGACCTGGATGACTTTGATGTATCACCCGAAGAATTGCGTAAGCACTTAGAGTCCCAACCAGTGTACCTCTTCACATCCCTCATCGGGGGGATGCAAGTGATTCACAAGACCAACAGATTGCAAACCGTCTTGAGAGCCAACGAAATCTCGTTCACCGCCAGAGACTTGGGAACCGACGAAGAGGCCAAGAAGATCTGGAGAAGATACGCCAATGGTAAATCATTACCGGGAGTGGTGAGAGGTGATGATTTCATTGGTAACTGGGAAGACTTCGAGGATGCAAATGAGGAGTACCGGGTACGTGAACTCGTCTATGAAACTTTGTAGCGTATTTTAGAGTTTAAATATACCTAGTGTTATTGTGTTGATTGTTAGGAACCGTATTCTTTTTACGAGCGGCGTGCACCGCTCAGAATACTCTTGTCCAAGACTTTGGCCAACAATTGAGATCCGACTAAAAATTTCAATCTTTGAATCCACCTGGCACTTTCGATAAAAAGCTGCCACTTGTCGTCGCTTGAATTCTGATAATTCTACAAACCTTTTTTGAGTTTTTCTTGGACTTACTTTGATATTGCTCCTAAAGTTACCCTTTCTTTGCCCCTTGTCTGCCGAAAAAGTTTTCGTTAACCTGAAAATTCGCTGTGGTGTCCTTAGTGCTTAGTATTTCTAATCGAATTATCTCCGTTTGCTGTTAAAACAGTTTGTTCCCGGTTCTATCCCCTTGCCTGAAAATGTCTACCCCTGCTGAAATCATTGCTGCTCGTATTGCTGCCAATGCCCATAAGTCTCATGATGACTACCATGAATACTCTGATAGTGAAGAAGTTGAAGATGGTGTTTCCTCCTTGACTACCTCTATTCCTTCGTTGACTGACGAGTCTGCTTTCCCAACTTTGGGTGGGGCCAAGAAGTCAACTGCGTCTGCTGTTCCTGCCACCGCCTCCTGGGGTGCTGGTTCCACTGTCCCTGTTTCTCCCATCAAGAGCCCTGCCAACGGTTCTAATGGGAAGTTCAAGAGCTCCACCGTCCAGGAAGCCTTTTCATTGGATGCTGATGACCAATTGAATGTTGCCAGACCTGAATTCATCAAGATCTTGACTTCTGTGAAGGCCGACACTAAAACTAACATAGAATGTACCACTTCTCAACATACCAAGAAGAGAACATTTTTGATCAGTGGTAAGCCGGAAGATGTCAAATTGGCCAAGAGATTGGTTATTAAGAAGTTGACAAAGCCCGTGTCCACCTCGTTCCAGGTTCCGTCTAGATTGAGAGCCAAAATTATCGGACCCCAAGGTAAAACTTTAAAGCCAATCATTAGCGACACCGAAGTTAAAATCGATATTGGAAACGAAGAAACTGTTTTGGATGGTGACGAAACCAATGATGATATCTTCAACAAAGTCATTACTATTGTGATCGATGGTGATGCTGAAGGTTGCAGATTGGCCAAGGCAAAAATTTTAGACATCGTAAAGGACGAGACCAAAAATTTGTCGATCAAAATTCCAATTGATGAAGCTATCAAGCCATTTGCTCTCAATTATTTGCAACCCATTATCGATGAAGTTTTTCAAGATTTAGACATCTTAGTTCCAGATCACAAATCTGCTAAAAATTCTATAACTGTGATTGGTGATAGAGAATCTGCATTATCTGCCAAAGAATCCCTCAGCTCCAAATTGCTTGAATTGGCATCCAAAATAGTCATAGAAGAAGTTCCTATTCCAAAATTGAAGCACCAATTTTTACCGATTGATGACATCTTAAGGGATGAAAATGTCTTGATCAAGTTACCAGGTCCAGGTGAAACTCAAGTCAAATTCATCGGCGAAAAGTCCAAGATCTCTATTGCTAAAGAAAAGGCGAGACAGACCACCTCTCAATTCAAAATTGAGGTTTTGGATATGTCCAAAGCTCATAAAGGAAACATTCCTCACGTGAGTGCTGTCGCTGAACTTTTAAAATCACAAGGATTCTTTGAGAAAGTTGGATCAAAGAATGGTGTGGTTGTCAATGCACCACTGAAGAGCTCGTTGGATTCTCCCTCTGTCAGCTCTATTCCGATTGAATTCGTAATCAATTCTGCTGAGGTCACCGAAGAGAATATCAAAGCCGCCAAAAAGGAAGTGGTATCGACTGTGAATAAGTTGACTCCTGATACTACCAAAGTCATTCATGATATAGATAGTTTCTTGGTTTCACGGGCTTCTGAAATTATCGACAAATCATGTAAGGAGAACAATATAGCCTACGTTATTTTGAATGGTAAAATCACCTTGTTTTCTGATAATGAAGCGGTTCAGGAATCCGAGGACTTCGATTTTGAAGATTCAAGTAAGACCAACGAGGCATTTGAGGTCATCAATGATTCATTAAACTCTTTGAGGGAGTTGAAGTCAAGTTTGGAGACAGTTGTGTTGGATGTGCCTTCTTCAACTGAAAAGCATGTTTCTGGTCCTGGAAACACCACTTTGAATGCAATCATCGGAGAGGTTGAGCCTAACTCTGTAAAAGTCAAGTTAAATTTTGATGGAGAAAGCCAAAACGGAAAGATACATATTCATGGTTTGAAACCTCAAGTGGCTACAATCAAGAAGTTGATTGAACAAACAATTGAAGAAGCTCGTGAATTTGGCAATAAATATTCCACATCTGTTTCAGTTCCTTCAACTGCGTTGTCAAGATTGATTGGTAAAAACGGTCAATTCTTGAATTCTTTGAGAGATGAATTTGGCGTCAAGATTGATGTTGTAGATGAAGAGGAACAGAAAGACAAATCTAAAGCTGACATTACGATAAGTGGTGTTAAAAGAAATGTTGAAGCTTGTAAAGTCAAGATAGTCTCTTTGTCTAAAAAATGGGCTGACGAGACCGTAGCCAGACTTAGAATCGAGAATCAGTACCATAGAAGATTGATCGGACCAAGTGGTAAATTCATTAATAGATTGCAAGATAAATACGGTGTGAGAATTAGATTTCCTAGTGCTATCGAATTAAGCTCCACCTCGCCAGATGCTCCAAAGAATAAGGATGAAGTCACTATCAAGGGATCATCAAAAGCTGTTTCTGGAGCCAAAGATGAATTGGAGGAATTTTACAAATTTGAAAAGGATAACGGGTTTGAACAAACTATTGAAATCCCAACTAAAGTCATCGCAAGAGTGATTGGCAAATCTGGTGAAACCATAAACGACATCGCTGATGCAACTGGAGTCGAATACCAGTTCAAGAGAGACAGTGCCAAGGAAGAAGAGACTGGAATTGTGGATGTCAAATTGACCGGGTCCAGATCTTCTTTGAAAGAAGCGTCGAGTAGAATTCAAGCCATCATCGACGAAGTTCAGAATTTCGTCTCTGTCGATTTGGAAGTGAATGCCAAGTATCACAGAGCCATTATTGGTCAAAATGGATCTAAAATGAGAGAGATCATAAGTAACGCTGGTGGTGATGAATTACCATCTCAGAAATATCATAGATTGTTGAATGTTCCTAACGCTGGAAGTGGGTCTAATTTGGTCAATTCACAAGGCCCCAAGGAGATTGTCAACAAAATCATTGCTCAATTAAATGAATTAATAGCTTTGAAAGAAGCTACTGTTTTGGTCGAAGTTGCTGTTCCAAAAGAGAAGCAGAGATTCATTGTTGGCCCATCCGGCTCGACTCGCCAGTCCTTAGAGAAAGAGTTCGGTGTCTCTATTGAAGTCCCTAGACAAAATGACGATTCAGAATTTGTGAAAGTGAACGGTTTGCCAGAGCAAATCGAAGCTGTCAAGAGTAAGATTCAAGAATTAACCAAAGATGACTGGAACGATTCAATTGACATTCCGGAAATTTATCATGCATTTGTTAGTGAAAGTGGTCAAATTTTTAGAACCCTTAAGTCAAACTTCAAGGTTGAGGTTGGACATGACAATTTAACAAGAAAGGCATCTAAGTTATCAAATGCTTCGTTTCCAAAAGCCCCAGAAGATGCTTTGCCTGAAGATGGTGAAAATAACAAATTCGTAATTGAGGAACTTCAAAAAGTTGAAGGTAACAATCCCATCCCTTGGAGATTGAAGGGTGAAAAAGAAAATACAACCAAGGCATTGAAGTTGTTGGAAGAAAGGTTACAATTAGCTCAAGAGGCAGACCATTGTGCTTGGTTCTACTCTTCCAAACCTTCCAACTTTTCTAAGCTAATTGGGCCTGGAGGATCCACCATCAATAAAATCAGGGAAAAGTCCAAGACCCATATCATCATTCCAAAAGCATCCGATCCTAACAGAAATTATATATACTTGGTAGGAAGCAAAGACAATTTGGAGGTTGCCAAGGGCATGATTGAGAAATTAATCTAAGTTTATTTGTTAGTTCAATTTAATATATACAGACACATTTAATATCTCGCTTCA
Source organism: Yamadazyma laniorum (assembly GCA_002109505.1). Taxonomy (NCBI): domain Eukaryota; kingdom Fungi; phylum Ascomycota; class Pichiomycetes; order Serinales; family Debaryomycetaceae; genus Yamadazyma; species Yamadazyma laniorum. The sequence continues at coordinate 137,882 of MVNT01000010.1, read as the reverse complement.
TTGTAAACATCCAAGGCCCTTTTTCTAGCATACTTATGCTCAACTAAGGGCATAGGATAATCGTTGATAGGGGTTTTATCCTTTTCGTAGGGATTATGGATTCTTTTCTCGTCCAAATCCGCTAACTCTGGAACCCACCTTTTGATAAAAGTTCCATGAGGATCAAATCTTCCTGATTGCAAATAAGGATTAAAAATACGGAAGTAAGGCTGTGGATCAACACCCGTACTAGAGCTGAATCCCCAACCTCCATTATTCGAGGCAAAATCACAATCTATAAGAATCTCCAGGAAATATCTTTCTCCGTTTCTCCAGTCAAGAAGTAGGTGTTTAGTAAGGAAACTTGCAACTATCATTCTCCCTCTATTACTTAAGAACCCCGTTTGCTTCAACTGTCTCATACAAGCATCAACAACAGGATATCCAGTCTGCCCTTCAATCCATGCATCAAAATGGCCCTGACTATACTCCCACTTAATTGCACCATATTCTAAGTGGTAAGGTTTGAACATAGAAACGTGAGGCCACACACAAAGAACATGTTTATAGAAGTCTCTCCAAGATAATTGTCTAATCCATTGAACAGGACTTGCCTTGCCTTGATCAGCCAGAGTTACCAAGTCCGTTTCGAGAATCTTGGTCACAATTGTTCTAGTTGAGATACTGCCAATTGCTAGGTAGTGCCCAATATGAGCCCCCACATCCATATCAAGGTTGTGACGATAATCATCATACTCGTTGATTTCTTTGGATTTTAAATATTCGATCATCCTTGTAGTAGCAGCTTTTTCCCCAGGCTTGTATAATTTTTTGTAGTTCTCCATTTGTACATCAGTTAATGCCTTCTCTTTAGGCACAGAGGGCTCCTCGTATCTGAACTTTTTGAAATCAGCCTTTTCATTAGCTTCTGGAGGGAGAAAATTTTCAATAGGGTAGGTATTCAAGTACTTACTCCAGGCCTTATACCATGGAGTGAAAATAGAGTATTGCGTACCCTTTCCCGAAGTCAATTTACCAGGTTCAACTATGCAAGTATCATGATAAGATAAAAAGGTAAATTTGTTCTGTTTATGCAACTTGATATAGTCTCGAAGTTCATCAACCTCATAACAAATATTTCCAGTCAAATGTTTGAAATCGTTCAATGTCATAAAATCAGTCACGGCGGATAAAAGGTCCGTATTCTTCTCCACATTCAACACCACCAAAGGAATATTCAACTCTTGTAAGTCCTTTTGAAGTAACGATAAACAGTCAAGCTTGAATTTAAGCTGAAACTTCCCAATAGAATGACGGAACAAATCCTCTACGCAATACACGTATAATCCTACCAAAGGCACGCCAAATTTGGTCTTGAGCTTACTTGCTTCATATAGCCCTCTGTTATCTGCTACTCGGACATCATTATTAAACATGTGGACAACTCCTTTTCCTGGTTCAACAATCTGAGACATTTTCTCGGCTCTGATTTTGTTCAATATTGACAACGGCTTTTTTTCGTCTTTAAGATACTTTCGAGCTACATCTTTGTCTGAAATTTCCGGGGGATAGTATTCACTGGCAAAGTGAGGTAAGGGTTTCTCTATCTTTTGCTTCTTCTTTTCAGGCATCGGGACTGGTCTGATGCGTGAAATAAATAAAAATCTTCGAAGAATTTGAGACATAAATGTTCTGACTGCATTTGGTTGCTATTTCGCAGCTTTCTTAATTGCTGCAATCGCCTATGGATGAATGCAGATCTTTCGTCTCACACTGCGATTAGCATGAGGAGGGTATCAACTTCTTGATTTGATACTAATTTCTCTCCATGTTATGGAAAGAAAGGATTTCTTCGAGACCGGATAACACATGGACTTATTTTCTTCAATAAAGGAGCTGCCCCACTCACAAATGTTTGCAGCCTACATGAAATTGATCAACAGCGGTTCATCGACATAGTTCAATGCCACAGTCATCATTACAGAAAATATCCCCATTTAAGACATACTGGCTCAAGGCATTTCAGGTAACGAAGCCACATATTAGATCAAGGCAGATTGATGAGTCTCAAATTCTTGGAACTTTAGCTCCACATACGGCGAATTGAACGGTTTACAGATGTAGTTTGAATCCACAGTTTAGAAAGGGAAACTGTGAACCTCTCAAAAACTTTTTCTGTCCTCGTTTGAGTAATTCGTGCCTGGAAAATAATCAAGTAGAAAATCTCAGGCACCAGGGAAAACCTACCTCCAACAATGAAGCATCATCCTTGAGTTTCTTTAGTCGACCGGAACTGACAGAAGAACCATACCTCCCTCCAGTAGCGAAAGGCCACTTCCGAGAATGGCACGGTAGTTGTGAGGTGAAAACAATTCGTCAACACGGCATTATAGAACTGTGGTCCTAAGGCACTTCAAGGGCCTAGGTTTCTTTTTTTATGCGACTGCAAATGGGTCCGAACCGAACCATAAACCGGCCTCAATTGTGTGAGAGTCACGCGAGTGTTTGCAATTTGAAATGCCTTCCGGGCAACATGCCCGACCCCGGATCTTCACTTTGCATACAATTTTTCCGGCGGGATGCAGCTCTACTAACACAAAAATTTTCACTGACGTTAAAGTTATGGGCATATATAAACAGGGAAGAATAGCCTAACTTTTGTTAAGACCAAAATGGCTTTCTCCAATCTTATGTCTCGCGATACAGGCTACACGAAAGACACCAAAGAGACTGAAACTGCTGATGAAGGGGATTTGGCTTCTTTGAACTCTTCTGTACACGGAGCTCTCGTGCAAATCGACCAGAACACCAAAGAAATTGGATATGTCTCTGCTACTTTCTTATGTATAAACAGAATGATTGGATCAGGTGTGTTCTCTTTGGGCTCCACGATTTTTGCCTTGAGTGGAAGTGTGGGGACTTCTTTGATAATGTGGCTAGCTGGGTCTTTAATTGCTTTTAGTGGGTTATTGGTATACATGGAGTTCGGGCTGGCTATTCCAAGAAATGGTGGGGAGAAGAATTACCTTGAATTCATTTACAAGAGACCTAGGTTTTTAGCAACCACAATGTATGGGGCTTATGTGTTTTTTTTGGGTTGGGCTGCTGGTAATAGTGTGGTCGTTGGTGAATACTTGTTGAATGCCGCAGGTAAAGAAGTTACACAATGGAATTCTAGAGGTATTGGTGTAGGTGTTATCACCTTTGCATTTTTAGTCAATGGTATTTCAGTTAAGACCGGTTTATATTTGGGTAACTTTTTAGGTGTTTTCAAAATTGCCATTGTCTTGTTCATTACTGTCACCGGTTGGGTTGCTTTGGGAAATGGTATTAAAACTGCTGGCTTCACACCTACTGGGAATTTCAAAAATGCGTTCGATGGTCCAAAACCAAGTGGCTATGGAGTCGTCAACTCTTTGTATAATGTGATTTGGTCCTATGTCGGATACTCAAATGCTAACTATGCTTTGGGTGAAACCAAAAATCCTGGCAAGGTTTTGAAGATTGCCGCTCCAACAGCTTTCTTATCCCTTATGGTCCTTTATATGTTGACTAACATTGCCTACTTTGCTGTCGTGCCCAAGGAAGAAATTGCAGACTCTGGAAGAATCTTGGCTGCAACCTTTTTTAAGTATGCCTTTGGTGAAACAGCTGAAAAGGCTAGTTCTGTTTTTGTCGCTTTGTCTGCTTTGGGTAACGTTATGTCTGTTATTTTCTCCCAAGGAAGAATCATTCAACAATTGGGTAGAGAAGGAAGTTTACCATTCTCACGTTTCTGGGCTACTTCCAAACCTTTTGGCTCTCCATTTATCGGATTGGCTCAACATTGGATTGTGTGCATTGTGACTATATTGGCTCCTCCTCCAGGGGATGCTTATAACTTTGTTTTGAATTTGATTTCGTATCCTTTGAACGTGGTCAATTGTTTCGTTGCATTTGGTTTGTTATACTTACATTACCAACATAAGAAGGGCATAATTGAATGGACACCTCCACTCAGATCCCCAATTCCCGTCACTGTATTCTTTGCCTTGAGTTCATTGTATTTGATTGCGGCTCCCTACATTCCACCGGTTGACGGTCAAAGTGTTTACGAAGACTTGCCATACTGGATTCACCCAGTTGTCACTTGGGGTGTGTTTGGAATCGGATTAGTTTACTGGTTGGTTTGGGCAAAATTATTACCACACTTTGGAAACTACCAGATAGTGTCCAAAGAAGTGTTGGGAGAGGACGGCTTCTGGAGAAACAAGTTCTACAAAGTCTCTAACGACGAAAGGAATAACGATATTCTTGAGGAACAACAATAGTGGTAGATCACAAATTTAATAGTTAATAACACATCTTGAGGTAGGTATATTTGTTCTATTTACAATGCTATTTCATGTGCGGGTCGGTCATATTTTGAATCTGTGTCCCTTTTGTTCGTGCATAGGAGACCATATACCTCTGACAGACTCATTATTGGACATCACTTTATGGTTGTGTTTAAATAGTTCGTTACCCGATCTTTGAGAGTAATCGGACAATAATTTCAAAACCTCTGAGGAGCTCTTATTTCTCACGTCGACCTCTTGGCGCTTGTCGTGACTATAATCGAACTTCAATACGGGATGACCAGACTTCTTAGTGACTTCCACGAAAATGCTTGAGTTTTCCAATGCAAATTTATTGATGGTTCCAGTGGATAAGAGGTCCCTGACGGCTCTAGAAGAACCACCCCAGTTACAGTACTGAATGGTTATCTTGTGACATGGACGAACATATGTTCCCAAACCGTTTCTCAACAACGAGGGCTTGAATATAGGTTTGACTGGCATTGTTGAAGGTAAAACTTTTCACTGGAATATAAATTTTCGTGCGAATAGAACTGTAGCAAATGGGTGCGACATCAAAACGACATCGGTATGATCTGCGACAGCACACACCGGTCACTCCAGGATACAGAAGTCAACAGGACTACTCACGCGAGGTACTAGCTTATTTGCTTTATCCACACGCATGTGGACGGTTACATGTGAGTGCAAGTATAGTTACAAAATTAAGAGAGTGGAGAGAAAAGTCTCAGTGACGCAGAGAGTGCTAGAGACAGCCGATCAGAGTACCTTGCTGGTTCCTCTGGGCGGTGCGTTTGCAAAGTCGACTCAAGCCCAACTATTCTGCTTAGTCTCGGCTGCCCCGTGCTGACTACCACGTCTCACGGGCGACGTGTCTCACTCGGCTCATCTCCGACTCACTAACTCACAATCATGGAGTCGTCTCTCTCACAGTTTCCCCAACAAGAAACTGGCGGTGCTGCCAGCATCGGCCGCGTCCTCAAAAGGGAAAATTACCCCCGACTAAAATACCTAAATGGAAGGCTACCACGACAGTCCCCATACAAATGTCGTCCTCAATTACCCTCTACGATTTTAATCCATCTGTATGACTTATTGTGTTTTGATGCCTTTAAATATCTTTAAAACACCAACTAACTGGAATTTTTTTCACTCTAACTGAAATAACACATCTCTACAATGTCTGATTATAGATCCTACCAACAGGTGGTAAACCTCGGCATACGACCTGCCGGAAAAGTCAAAAAACCAAAGGCTGCTAAAAGAACCCCCTCTCCATCCATATCAGGAAAGACCCGTACAAAAACAGGATGCTTGACTTGTAGAAAGAGAAAAAAGAAGTGTGATGAAAACGTCGTCGATGGTAAGTGCCAGGGATGCACCAGAAACTTCTTGGACTGCTCCTGGCCCGTACTCAACCAGTTGAAGTTGAGAGATGAGGCCATCCCTGTGAATACCTCCAGAAAACTGAGTGTTTCGAGTGAATGTAGTGACTGCAGTACCGTGAGTGTCCTGACAGTTGGCACCGTGAGCTCTTCAAGCCCACAGCTCCATGCATACAGCAGTCCTAAGTACCAGTCATATCCAAGTCCGAGATCTCCGGGAATGGATGATGAAATGCCTATCAAGCTTCCTCCATTGCGGTTAAGTGAAAGACCTATGAGTCCCACAGCACCAAGTGGTCATTCCCATTACACGCTCCCAAATCCTGTGGAAATGAAAGTGATTTTGCAAACTTCAATTTCGAGAGGTGAATTATCATCTCCCGAGCCAGTTGCACATAAGGTGCAATCGGTCACCAAGCCACTGCAGACGGCCATCAAGCCAATGCCTCAGTTTGTTATCACATGTGTAGACAACCGTCAACTGAGATTCATGAACTGATGGGGTGCTTCCTTGCAATAGGCATGCTTCCACTTTTGTCGTTCATCTCATCTTTATAACGTTTCAAATAATGCATTTGAACCATTAGCAAATCCGTCAGTCGATTGATATTTGCACTATACGAACTTACGAATTGTACATTATTATGAAATAGCTAATACATATTTGGTCTTATCGCGATCACCCAGTATCAATCATGAAAATGATACGATTTCCAATTAAAGACAACGATGCACAATATTACCGTTTTAGTGCATAGTTAACTATCAACATTTAATACATACATACGATTGCTCAAGGATTTTAGAAGAACCTTAATACAGTGCTTCAGTTTAAATCAGAAAAGCTGTACAGGACAATAGTTCCCCGGAAGTCATGCACCGTTTCTTCTTATTTGGTTCGTAAGTGCTGCTTAAATTTGAGAGTGTCCTTATCTCTCTGATCTATTTCTTTATTCTACTGAATCAACTTATAATCGTAAGCTTCGTTTGACTCTTGACCTATGTTTGCTATTACTCTCGATGGGACTACTAATAACCTATCATACTTCGCCAGTACCTCAGGGTCGTTTCCAGGATCAACCGGAATGTTACCTATCAGGTTTGTCGCACACGTATTACTGGCCCTACAGAGCTTAAATTTTCACGTGCTTAGTCGCAAGATATAAGTCAAACGAGATCTTGGAAGGTTCTTATCGTCAGCCCATTCTCGGAGGAATGAGACATAGAGTATGGTGCTCGGGCATGACCTTGGCCCAGAGTAGATAAGAATGACTGTTGTTGGAAGAAATCCGAAATCCGTTTCTCAATGGTGCAAAGAATCCGAAATGCTTTAGTTTTCCTGTTTTAAATAGCGATTTATGTAGGATCTATACATGTTGATCGGAATTTTCAAAATTCCCAAGTATAAGAAAGTCTTGAATCGCCCTTTTTTGGGCACTCGAGGATTTTTTGATCAAAGTGGCAACAGACAAGATGTCAAATGCAACAAAGTATGGAAATTATGACATGCACTACGTTAAGGGCGTAGATGAAATGCTAGAGGACGGCACATTAGTTGTTAGTGCAGAAGGCAGAAATGCTGCTCAATACCCTGAATTCTTGCCATCGTGGAACCCTAATGACAAACTTCCACCTTTGAAATTTTCCAGGCATGAAGATCCTGGTTGCAGAGCAGATCCAGAATTCCCTAGTTTATTTCCGAAAGATAAAGAATTCAAGAGTCAAAGAATCACTCCCAAAATGGGAACAGAAGTTCATGGGATTCAATTGTCGGAGTTAGACAGTAAGGGAAAGGATGAATTGGCTCTTTTTGTGGCTCAAAGGGGAGTTGTGGTTTTTAGAGACCAAGATTTTGCTAAAAAGGGCCCTCAATTTGCAGTGGAGTATGGTGAACATTTTGGCCCTTTACACATCCACCCTACTGGCGGTGTCCCACAAGGATTTCCTCAGTTGCATGTGACGTATCGGAGGGCTGATGCAGGGGAGTTCGACCGGGTGTTCAGCTCTAATACTCATGCTGTTTTATGGCACTCTGATATTAGTTTTGAGTTGCAGCCATCTGGTACTACTTTTTTCACCGTGTTGGAGGGCCCAGATTCTGGTGGAGACACAATATTTGCTGATGTTGTAGAAGCGTACAAGAGATTGTCGCCAGAGTTCCAAAAACGTTTGGAAGGGCTTCATGTATTGCATACATCTGAAGATCAAGCTACTAACTCCAGAACACAAGGAGGAGTGGAACGCAGAGAACCGGTTTCCAACATCCATCCTTTAATCAGAACTCATCCTGCTACCAAGGAGAAGTACATTTATATTAATAGACCTTTCTCTCGTAGAATCGTTGAGTTAAAAGAACAAGAATCAACCTTCTTGTTAGAATTCCTTTATAAGCATATAGAGCAGTCGCATGACTTACAGTTGCGTGCAAGATGGGAACCCAATACTGTAGTTGTATGGGACAACAGAAATGTCCAACACTCTGCAATTATTGATTGGGACTCTCCGTGCTCTAGACATGCTTTTAGAATCACTCCTCAAGCTGAAAGACCTGTTGAAGATCTTAAAGATTTGAACAAAGAAGACTATACAATTGGTGACGTCGGTGACGCTTTGAAACGAGTCTTAAATCCATAGCTGCGTTCCCAGTGATGCTGATAGGCTCATTGGCTGTGATTTAACTGTAATGGATTTATTTTGTAAAGTATAATTATCAATAGAGAATGTGAAAGTAATTAATTGACTGTTTGTAGTTAAATTGAACTTAGCTGCGAATATATAGGTGTTCGTCTTCCCAATTAGGAAAAAATCTAACAATAACTGGAGAACTCTTTGGGGCGACGGCACCATTAATATCTACCGTTAGAGGATTTAATACTTGAGAGATTTGCGTAGACTTCTGTCGTAGCTACGGTTGCTTTTGATTCACCTGATGTTCGTTTATAAACCTTTGTAGTAGGTCAATTTTATTTGAGTACAATTTTTTACTAGACAGAAAGAAAATGGAAGATAAGAGAGAGTACACAATATCAAACACGTCTTGCTCAAGTCCATTGGACAGGGATCCCTTCAGATCAAGCTTCGATGAGTCGGCTTCCATAACCACTTTTGATGCACCAAAAATGGGAGGAAATAGAGCCTATCCGCCCCACTTGCTTGATAAACAATTGTATACGGTGAAGTGGGATTCTGATGATCCTAACTTGCCACTCAATTACAACTTTCCCACTAAGCTAGTTTTCTGTATTGTGGTAGGCTTCGCAACTTTCATTATCTCCCTTGGATCGGCTATGTTTGCGGCAGCTTCTCCCCAGGTGGAAGCTCTTTTCCATGTAGGAAGTGAGATTGGGGCCTTGGGCACGTCGTTGTTTGTGTTCGGGTTTGCATCAGGACCAATTATATGGGGTCCCATGTCTGAGATCTACGGCCGTAAATCTGTGCTAGTGGTTTCTGCTCTTGGTTATTCGTGTTTCTGCTTCATGTGTGCAACAGGTGAAAACATCCAAACGATCATGATCACAAGATTCTTTGAAGGTTTCATGGGAGGTGCTCCACTTGTGATAGCACCAGCAACACTCGCCGATCTTTTCGACGCCAAAACAAGAGGTTTGGCGTTTTCTTCTTTTGCAATGGTCCTATTTGGTGGCCCCTTATTGGCACCTATAATAGGGGCTTTCATTGTCAAAAACGAATCATTGGGGTGGAGATGGACCCAGTATATAACTGGAATAGCATCAGGAGTATCTTGTTTATTGTTGGTACTTTTCTACAGCGAAACTCATCAAGGAACTTTATTAGTAGCCAAGGCTTCCCAAATAAGAGAAAAAACAGGTATTTGGGCAATCCGTGCCCCTCAAGAAGATAAAGTTGTAGACTTCAACCAACACCTAGAACATAACTTGACCCGACCTATCAAAATGCTTTTCACGGAGACTATCCTCTTGCTTATTACCATTTACAATGCATTTATCTATGGTTTACTTTATACCTTTTTGACAGCAATTCCATTAATATTTCTGGAAGGATATGGATTTGCTACTGGAGTGGCTGAGCTCCCATATTTGGCAATGTTTATTGGAACGGTCATTGGTGGGATCATGTGTATATACTTTGACAAGCGGTTTGTCGCTATCATGAAACTAACTGGAAAGCCCGTCCCCGAAGAGCGGCTTCCAGTGGTGATGGTGGGATCCTTTTTTTTCGCTGGAGGTTTATTCTTACTTGGGTGGGCAGGCGACTTTGCCGATAGAGTACCGTGGATTGTTCCTACCATAGGGGCTGGCTCCATTGGCATTGGACTTATCACGATTTTCTTACCCTCGATTAACTATATCGTGGATTGTTACTTGGTTCATGCAGCTTCCGCTCTAGCTGCAAATAACTTTATGAGGTCTGTCTTTGCAGGATGCTGTCCTCTTTTTGCCAGACAGCTATTTACCAATCTCGAGATCAAGTGGGCAGCTACCCTTCTAGGAGGGTTTGCCACCCTTTTGATTCCGGTACCATTCTTGTTCTACAGGTGGGGGAAAAAGGTAAGAGGTCGTTCCACTTACGCATTCGTGTAACCTGGTTGAAAGTGGAGCACGACTACCATGGAATGTTTACGCGATGAGGTTTGTAGTATTTGTAATCTCATCAGAACGGCCGTTTCGGCAACTGAGAGTCGGCCATTAAATGACGGCATTAGGATTTTTGCAAACTTTGGACCAATACACCCAGATCAACTCCCTCAACATAACAAATATGCAAATCCCTTGACCAACATGACAAACCCATTTACTATACAACAGTGAAGGTCGCCTTTCAATACCGAAACTAAAGAAGGTTGCATTACGACTGTGCACTTGTCCTCTGCGAGACTTAATGTCAAAGTCCGCACATTAGTGTTTAAATAATAATCGAAACCTTATCTGAACGCCGCAACGTCTCTCTTGATGTAATCATCTCTATCTAACTAGTGTTCTCTGGTGTGGTCCCCCAACAGTTATGTGCCATATCCAGGAAGTAAGGGCATGGCTTATAGTCGAATCTCACACGGAACAATTTGTTCAAAATAGCAACAAACTACCGATGGCCGGCAACAAAATACTGATATTTACTATTATTCAGCACCCAAAAAGAAAATCCCTTCTCGATTGGGAATATATAAAAAGACTAACTGCGCTCATCAATTTTTCGATTGTGAAACTTTTTGAATTATAGTCATATACTACCGGACACCCTCAGTTTGCATCATGGATACGCACTCGGTAGGCACCAATAGTAGTCAGAAGTCCTCTTCGACCACAAAAGAAATTGACCCCGAAAACCCAACACTGTTTCATGGTCCCAGCCTTGAAAACGGAAATTTTGAACTGGCCGATAAGCCAGAAATTTACCAAGGTGGTGATGAGTTGAGTAGATATGAGTCTAACGTGTCAGCTTCACGGACTTTGAGTCGTCGTTTAACCGGTGCTGATGAGTTGATCGAAAAGGCTAAGGAAAGCAATGAACCTTTACCCACGATGGGAAACGGAAGACCATACCCCCCTAAGTTACCCGAGAGAGAACAATATTTGGTCAGTTATGACGGCCCTGATGACCCTAAGCATCCACACAATTTTCAGTTGCGTAAAAAAGTAGCATACTGTTTTGTTGTCGGTTTCAATGCTTTGGGAATTGTGTTAGGTTCGGCCATGTTTTCTGCATCAAGTCCTGTGGTACAGGAAATTTATCACGTCGGTAATACGGTTGGAACCTTGGGTACATCATTGTTCGTTTTTGGTTTTGCCTCAGGTCCTATTATTTGGGGACCATGCTCCGAATTGTTTGGAAGAAAAATTGTGTTGATCTTGTCGTCTTTCGTGTACGCTTGCTTCTGTTTTGCTTCTGCTACTTCTGAGAATATTCAAAGTATCATGATAACCAGATTCTTTTCTGGTTTCACAGGTGCTGCCCCCTTGGTGGCTGCACCTGCTGCCATGGCGGATTTGTTTGGTGTAAGAACCAGAGGTCAAGCTACTTCTATTTTTGCTATGGTGTTATTTGGGGGTCCAATGTTGGCACCAATTCTTTCTGCTTTCATTGTTAAGAACCCTCATATGGGATGGAGATGGCCTATGTACATTACGGGTATTGTAGCTGCCGTTGGATGCCTTATGGACATCTTCATCTTCGAAGAAACGCATCACCCATTGATCTTGGTAAGAAAAGCAGAAATTTTAAGAAGAAGAACTGGTAACTGGGGTATTGCTGCTCCACACGAAGAAACCACCTTGGACATCAGAGAAATCGTTGAAAAGAACTTGACAAGACCTTTGACAATGTTATTCACTGAGCCAATTTTGTTCTTGATCACCTTGTACAATGCATTCATTTACGGTATCTTATACTTGTTTTTGACAGCCATTCCTTTGATTTTCGGGGGTAAATATCACTTCATTCCAGGTGTAGCAGAATTGCCATATTTGGGAATGTTTGTTGGTATTCTTATCGGAGGTGTAATCTGTGTGTTCTTTGAAAGTAGATTCTTGAGAGTTATGGATGAAAATGGAGGAAGACCAGTTCCTGAAGAAAGATTACCCCCAATGATGGTAGGATCTGTGTGTTTTGCTGGTGGTTTATTCTGGTTATGTTGGGCCGGTCACTACTCTGACAGAGTTCCATGGATTGTTCCAACTTTGGGAGCTGCTCTTTCAGGTATCGGTTTGGTGACTATTTTCTTACCGTGCCTTAACTACATCATTGACTGCTACTTGTTCTTTGCTGCTTCAGCCTTAGCTGGTAACACCTTCTTGAGATCCGCCTTTGGTGCTGCTTTCCCATTGTTTGCTAGACCAATGTTTGTCAACTTGGGTATCCAATGGGCTGGTACGCTCTTAGGTTGTTTCGCTCTTATTTTAGTGCCTGTTCCATTTTTGTTTTATAGATATGGTAAGGCATTGAGAGAAAAATCCAAATATGCCTTTAATTTGCAAACTTAAGCAAATTATTTTAATTTAAATATGTAAATAGCAGTTGAACCATTTAGAACGTGAAACGTAAATAAAATAATTTTAAAAAACCATAAAATACCTGAAAATTGATGAGAAGCATTTACGGCTCTGCTGCTGGGTGTGATAGTACGCCTAACCCAAGCCCCAATTGAGCCCCCTACTCCTCAAACTCTAAATCACTAAAAAAGGCCAATCACGGCTGTGTTTTAATTTTCTCTCTCCACATGGGTCGATGATGTCACTGTCAATTTCTCAACAAGAAAATCCGATTTCAAGTAAAGATAAGGCGAAATATACTACAGAGAAATTAGCTGCTAATAATAATGCATTTATTCGTTATTCATAAGATACAAGTGCCTTTAATTGGAGATCTCCTTATTCACTGGGCCAGCAGTGTGGACTTCTTCGGAAGAGTATACAGTAGGCTCAAAGGCTTCTTCATGTTTGTCATATTGTATTCTTGTGGTGGTACTCTTGGAACCTTCGTGGACTAAAATGTCATCATTGGAGATCAAGTTAGAATCACTTAAACTGTGCATGTTGAAATTGATATATCTTTGTCTAGAAGAAAAGTATCTAGAACTAGCTGATTGGGTAGCTGGCATCCAACATCTAGAAGCAGTCTTGAAGTTAGCGACTTTGAAAATTTGTCTGGAGCTCATTCTAATTTGGATATTGGTATTGAATATAAGATGATAAAAATAATTCAATATTTGGGGGATGCTTGCGGCCTTTTATAGTTGGCTGATTGCATGTTCCCCAGATTTTGGATCCGTCAATCCGTCCGCAATTTTGAGTCACCGCTATATTTTTCATCCGAGTATATTCTTATTTTTGAGTCATCTTAGTTCCGAGGTCAAACAGCCTCTATTTCTCTGACTGGTATACCAACCTTTTTACGCTATTGACACCTACCGTACAACTTACCACCTGTAGTCACCTCTCTACTCAAACGAACTTTGCAATTGCGTTATTAGCAGAGTAAAACCATGCGATACCTTAACCCCAGATTCAACTTTTCAGGTTCGGAGTAGTGGAAGTGTGCAATCCGCTGGTCCTTCTCCCGGTGGCCCGGTGTGGTGTGAGTGGCCCGTTGTGGATAAGGTCGCAAACGCTTGTGATATTTTACCGAGCATGACCCTGGTGTCCGTGCGTCCACGTACGGTGGACGCACATCGGCGGTGTAGACCGTGCGCGACTCGACTCACAAGAGGTTTTCTGGGGTGAGACGATTTATCAAGAACATTGTTAGTGACGAAAAACATGGGTACCAGCTGGGAACTCACGAATACGTTGCGGGAACAGATATACCGGTATGCCGGATTCAAGCAGACGTCTATATCCTTGCGCCAAATGGTTCAATTCGGCCCCAACCCCAGCCCCGGCTCGCTCTTTCTCGCATCTCAATTCATTGTTGAAGAATTGCCTATAAGGCTTGCTCTTAAAGTTAAGGACCTCGAGAATGCTCCATTGGATCTCTGTAAGATGCCCTCGACTATCAAGGTGAAGAACTGGTATGCCCAGAGTTTTGAAGAGTTGGTCAATTTACCCAAGCCAACGGTGTCGGATGAATTAAAACAGCTCTTGAGTCAGAATGGCAATGCTCGCAGATTATCTGATAACCAGATCCTTCATGAAGACAATTCGGTGTTGGAGGAGAAGCAGAATCCTGTTCACGAGGAGCTTAATAATCCTGCCATCAATAATGTCTTTAGCGACGATGGAATTATTGTTCGGTCTCACTCGACTCAGTCCCACACGGCGTCGTCCAAATCCATGTCAGAGTCTCCCACATTTGGTAAAACATACTATACGCCCACCGTAATGAATGCCGTGTGGCCCAAAGAGGTTTATGACTATAACAAGCATGTACACGATGCGCTATCCAAGATCAAGAAGCGTCACGACGCTACGGTGGCCACTATGGCTCAAGGTGTACAAGAATGGAAGAACGAAAACAAGACGATTTTTGTCAATTCTTCAATCCAGACGTTCTTGGATCGTTTCTACATGTCTAGAATTGGAATTAGAATGCTCATTGGTCAGCACCTAGCTCTCAATGTATCCCAACAGAAGCCTAAATCTAAACTCTCTGGGTTCATAAATGGCAGTGGGCCGGGAATGTCCAAGGCTAAGAGCAACTATGTGGGCGTCATTTGCACAGACTGCAATGTTGGAGAGATTGCCGAGGATGCTATCGAGACTGCCAAGTACATTTGTGAAGAATACTACGGGTTATTCGAATGTCCTGAGATCCAGTTGATCTTAACCAAAAACGAAATCCAATTCATGTACGTTCCAGGCCATTTGATCCACATGCTCTTCGAAACCTTGAAGAATAGTTTACGGGCCACTATTGAGTTCCACACTCCCAGACTCAAACAACAGATGATGGAAAAGAATCCTGACTTGAAAGCCGAGGATATCGATATAAACGACCTCAAGTTTCCCCCTGTCAAAGTTATCATTAGTGAAGGCAGTGAGGATATAGCCGTCAAGATCAGTGACGAGGGTGGAGGCATTCCTAGAAGTGAGATTCCCTTGATCTGGACCTACTTGTATACCACTGTGTCCAAAACACCCGTGTTGGATTCGGAGTATAACCAGACCTCTTTCAAAGCCCCAATGGCTGGTTTTGGGTATGGATTACCCATCTCTCGGCTCTACGCTCAATACTTCGGGGGCGACTTGAAGTTGATCTCCATGGAGGGTTACGGTACCGATGTATACTTACACTTGAACAGGCTATCCAGCTCATCAGAACCACTTCCTTAGGCAACTATTCTACTAAAGTGCTTTTGCAGCCATATTACGAGTATAACGACTAGCAGAACAAACAAACACATCCGCTATGAAAACCCCCCAACTCTCTACTGTACATTGCGCAACCACATCGCCTCTTTAACAGCACAAACCCACCATCCTCTGTGCCGTTCCCTGTGAGCTTCTGGTGGTGGCTGTTGTCTCACCCGAAATCTTCTCACTCTTTCACATTCAGTTCGCGCCCCGCCCAAAAAACAATCATCTTTCTCTGATACTTTTTGACATTTGACAAACCACCTAATGTCAGTTCCAAGAAGAAAACCCTGGGAGACATCCACAGGCACGTCTCTGGCAGCACTTTCAGGAGGCGACTCGAGTGCCACAGTCGCTTTTGGCACCACCACCGCTCCTGCTTCGATGGCTTCATCGTCTATAAACTCAAACCAAGCAACCACCGGCTCCACAGCATCCAACGCAGCAGCGGCTTTACCTGATAGGCCCAGCTCACTCACATCTGATCTTTCCCAGATGTCCAACACATCTCCTTATGGCGCAGGCGCCCTGTCTTATGGGGCCACTGGTGGATATGGGTCCCGATATGGCTCTTCTTACGGTGGTTATGGTGGTGGCTACGGCTCGAGCATGTACGGCATGGGAAGCGGCTACGGCAGCAGCATGTATGGCATGGGGGGCTACGGCTCGAGCATGTACGGTATGGGAAGTGGATATGGTAGTGGGATGTACGGCATGGGAGGAGGCTACGGAGGGGGGATGTATGGACAACCGGGTATGGCTGGAGGACTAGCCGAGGGAACCCAAGCTACCTTCCAGTTGATCGAGCTGATTATCGGAGCAGTTGGAGGATTTGCCCAGATGCTTGAAGCCACCTATATGGCCACACATTCGTCATTTTTCACCATGGTCTCGTTGGCAGAACAGTTTGGGAACTTGAAAAATGCTCTTGGATCGTTACTTGGGATCTACGCCTTGATAAACTTCGCCAAAAAGTTGTTCTACAAAGTCACTGGCCGTACGTATAACTATGGACTCAACCTAAAGGAGTTTGGCAAGTTTGAGAACAAGCAGAAGAAGCTCGAGGAAAACCTTCGTCGTCCTTCTTCAGGAAAAAGCCGTATTTCATTCAAGCCGTTACTTTTGTTTTTGGCTGCATCCATTGGATTCCCCTACTTGTTAAGTAAAGCTATCCAGAAGCTCAATGAGCAACAACAAAGACGGGCTCTCACCCAGCAACCTCAACCTGGAAATGGGGTATTGGATCCTGCTAGCTTGCAATTTGCCAAAGCATTATATGAGTTCAATCCAGAAAACCCTAATATCGAGATTGAGTTGAAGCCAGATGATTTGGTGGCAGTATTGTCTAAGTTAGACCCATTGGGTAACGAAAGTAAGTGGTGGAAGGTTAGATCTCGGTCTGGCAAAGTTGGGTATGTACCGTCCAATTACTTGACAGTGATTGAGAGACGCTCTACAAAACAGATAGCCCAAGAACCTCCTCAACAGCACTCTGCGTCAGTTTCAACTCCAGACATAACAAGTCAAAGTGTCGCTCATCCGATGGTTGAAGAGTTCAAAAAATTCTAGTGACAAATCGTTTGATGTGAGTTGTATATATGTGTATATATGTAGGACATCAAGTATATATTTGCTCAATGCAGATATCTATGTAACTTAGACTCCATCTTCAGGGCGGGTTTGCTCAGATTCGACTTTCAGTCCCTTATCCTGAAGATCCTTGTAGCCTTTTGCGTTTTCACGAACTCTTTTCTTTGGTTCAAAAGAGTCAACCTTTTCCTCAGCCTTTTCCATTCCATCAGTCAATACCTTACCAGCTTTCTTGTTGGCCTTGTCGACAGACTCGGACACGTTGTCAGGAGTTACTTCGTCCACCTTTTCTTTTCCTTCGGCAACAGCTTGATTAGTTTTTTGCTTAACCTTGTCGACAGACTCGGACACATTGTCAAGAGTTACTTCGTCCACCTTTTCTTTTCCTTCGGCAACAGCTTGATTAGTTTTTTGCTTGGCCTTCTCAACAGTCTCATTCACTTTTTGAGGAGCCTGTTCAATCTTCTCCATACCATCAGCTAACACTTCCCCTGTCTTTTTGTTCACCTTGTCAACGGCATCAGACAAGTTTCCAGGGGCAGCCTTTTCGGCTGTTTCCATAGTGCCGGCCAAAAATTCCCCGGTCTTCTTGTTGGCCTTCTCTAAAGTCTCCTTCACTCCACTAACAATGGAATAAGAAGGTCTGGTGTAATGAATTGATCTGACGGATTGTCTCGTTAAATTTAAAAAAGTAGCACGATACATGATTGTTAGAGTTGGTTACAATTGATCCAGACCAAATCCCTCCTTATATAGTATGAACTGGAGCAAGCAACTTATTGTTAAAGTGTTATCATCCACACGCCCTTTTTTTTTTCTATTGCTGCAAATCCTAAGGGTATTGCTGTCCCCTGAGTGTGAAGCAGATGATTACACTACCCCGAAGATCACGACAATTCGTCTAACAGATATATACGCTTCACCGTAGTGGTTGGTGCAGTTGAGCTGACCCAGCTGGGTCGGGATTGTCGCTTGTCTTACTCTTGAATAGTGACTGTCTTAAAATAGCGTTAGTGTCCTTTCCTAAAAGGCAAGCATTGAGGTCTTACTTTTTACTTCATCAGTGGCTGACTAAAACAACAACGGCACTACTAGTTATTCCCCATTTGGGCATCCCTGCATCTTCCCCGTGCCCTTAATCATCCACTCCGTCAGATTGGCCGCTGACCTGCTACGGCATGAACTTTCCACGACACTAGCTTCACATAATTCGCCGTTACTGCCACGACGGTACGTGCGCCGCCCAACCACCTTTTCAAGATGAATCAAACGCGATCAGACAAAACTCGAATCTGTTCAACTCATGCTTTCCACAAGACACATTCGTTTGTTGGTACCGCTCGTTGCGTTTATTACCGTGATCGCATTGCTAGTGACTACCTTCCATAGTCCTATTGCTCAGCTGGTCCAAAAAGTCAAAGATAAAGCAGCCGATGCCGCTCCATTTTCCAACTCCGAGGACCCCAAAAATACCCTCCAAGGAAAGCCTCATGCCGGTACCGAGGCACCTTATGCTGCCGACAAGGTGGCAGGAGACAAGCCTGCCGTAGGCTCGAACGCCAAGTACCAGGGGCCCAAAGGAAAAGCCGGTGGTGTCATTGCTGATACCTCTCAAAGTGAAAAGTCTCTGTCCGACAAGAATGCCCCAGGCTCGATACCTGCTGCTGGTGGTAAAGGTCCAGGTTCACTTCAGGGTGATGGTAGTGTAGCTTCAGAAGACGGTAGCGTAGCTTCGAACGGTGGTAAAGCCTCCAGTGGAGGTGCTTGTAACGAAAAGGATTACGTGGTGATGATCGACGCTGGATCCAGTGGTCTGCGTGTGCATGTCTACGAGTTCAACACCTGCGTAACCCCACCAGCTTTGTTAAGGGAACATTTCCAGATGCTCAAGCCTGGGCTTTCCTCTTACGATACCGATGCAGTGGGTGCTGCCAAATCCTTGGACAAATTGTTAAATGAAGCTGTTGAATTCGTACCCAAGGCCAAGCAGGGATGTACTCCTGTCGCTGTCAAGGCCACCGCAGGTTTGCGTATGTTGGGTGACGAGAAATCTAGTAACATCTTGAAAGAAGTCAGAAAACATTTGGAGAATGACTATCCATTCGCCGTGGTTGAAGGTGACGGTATTTCCGTTATGGAAGGTAAGGACGAAGGGGTCTACGCCTGGGTCACTGCCAACTACCTATTAGGTAACATTGGTTCTGCTGAGAAAACCCCCACTGCTGCTGTTTTCGACTTGGGTGGTGGTTCTACTCAAATTGTGTTTGAGCCTCAATTTTCAAACGATGAAAACATGCTTGATGGAGAACACAAGTTCACCACTACCTTTGGAAACAGACAGTTCAACTTGTACCAGTACTCTCATCTTGGATACGGATTGAATGAGGGCCGTAATAAGATCCATGGTTTGGTGGTCAAGCTGGCCTTGGACAGTGGTAAAGAAATACAGAAATTCACCAAGAAAAGTGACTTGAAAGATAAGAAAGCTCTGGTCACATTGCAAAATGCATGTATTGCTCCAGGAAAGACTGCCAACAACGTCCAAGTCCAACTTGGCAAAGAAGAATTCTACTTGGTTAATATGAAGGGACCTTCTCCTGATTCTGCCGTCCATGCCGGTGCTAATTGCCGGTTCCTTGCTGAGAAAGTGTTAAACAAGGATTCGGAGTGTTCTGAAGGACCATGTTCTTTCAACGGGATTTACCAGCCTTCTTTGACCAAGTCTTTCAGTGCCACCAGTGATATGTACGTGTTTTCCTTCTTCTACGACAGGACCAATCCCTTAGGTTTCCCAAGCAGCTTCACCGTCGGCGAATTAAGCGAGTTGGCGAAGGTTGTCTGTGGCGGTGAGAGTTTCTGGTCCGATGTTTTGCTCGAAGACAGTATCAAACAGCTTCATGAAGAGGCAGAATGGTGCTTGGACTTATCTTTCATGACAGCTATGCTCCACACAGGCTACGATATTCCCTTGCACCGTGAGTTGAGAACCGCTCAGACAATCAACAACAACGAGTTGGGTTGGTGTTTGGGTGCCTCTTTGCCATTATTAGAGAAATCCAGTGGCTGGAAGTGCCGTATTGATGAGGTGAGCAAACAGTAAGTAAATGTCGTTCGGTTATAGAGTATACGCTATTCCATACATTTCGTACACTGATTCATACATTTCATACATTTTATATATTTCATAAATTTCATACACTAGTCATAAACTATCCTATACATTTCATACACCACCTACACCCCGTTTCTCCTACTTCGTGGAACCGTACTCTCCCACGCTTCTATAACCCCAACACAACATTGGCTTTTCCGAACTATTAGATCTCTCGTATCTCGAATCTTTCTAATTTTGCAGCTGCGCGGCCCCTCGCTCGATATTGACTCAGCTCTTTCTGTCGCCATCATTAGCTTTGTACAAGTGCCAGCGTTCCCTTTGTCTCGGTCTAAAAAACAACCCCGGTCTATCCCTTGTTGCTACAGTCAGTCGCCTGCGTGTCGTTTTTCCGCTCTATTTGCCTACTTATCTGACTAATTCTCATCTCCGATTTTTTCTCCAGGTCCGTGTAAAATGTCTGGAAATAACACGGGATTGGGCAGTCCTCCCACTGCACACAGCGAGCCTCTGGTTTCAGCAACTCCAACATCACCTGAAGTCCTGGTGGCATCTTCTCCCACAAACACCACCGATTCTTCTGTGACGGCGGCTCCAATTGCGTTTCGACCAAGAAAGTCTACAAATGGCGTACGGAGACACCGTAAAGCCCTCAGGGAAACCTCAAATCTGAGAAGCACCAGTCCCGACGGGTCCTCTTCAAAACGTATTCCTCCAAAGATCCACAATAAGTTGTACTGTGAGCAGGAATCCATGATAAAGAGAACTCCTTCTACAGTGCTCAGTAAACTCAACAACGATGAGTTGAAGTCGGTCAGGTCCCACATGGAGTTGGCAGAAACGGCTAACGGAGTGCGGATGCTAGCTAGAAACCTTGCCAAAGCCACCATCCACCTCGATGTGAAGACTATCATGGTAGTCACCAAAGCTCGTGACAACTCCTTAATATTCCTAACCAGAGAAGTGGTAGAGTGGTTTTTGAAACGGAAAAAGAACATCACCATTTATGTGGACGCAAAGCTAGAGTCGCTGAAGCGCTTCAACTATCCTTCCTTGGTCAAATGTGTTCCAGAGGCCAGTCAATTCATCAAGTTTTGGACAAAAGAGTTTACTATAAATAACCCCGAAAGATTCGACCTTGTGTTGACATTGGGAGGAGACGGGACCGTTTTGTATGTGTCAAACTTATTCCAGAGGATTGTGCCTCCCGTCATCAGTTTTGCTTTGGGGTCTCTTGGGTTTTTAACCAATTTTCGTTTTGATGACTTCCGCTCAAAGATGCTAAATGTTCTTGAAAGTGGAGTACGAGCCAACCTTCGTATGCGGTTCACAGCAAGGGTCCACCGACTGGACGGACAATTAGTCTGTGAGCAGCAAGTCTTGAACGAGTTGGTGGTTGACAGGGGCCCTAGTCCGTACGTTACAAATCTAGAGTTGTACGGAGATGGCTCTCTCTTAACAGTGGCACAAGCCGATGGCCTTATTATAGCCACACCAACTGGATCAACTGCCTACTCCCTTTCTGCTGGAGGATCACTCGTCCATCCTGGCGTAAGTGCTATAAGTGTAACGCCCATCTGCCCTCATACTTTATCTTTCAGGCCCATTCTTCTACCTGACGGGATGTTCTTGAAAGTGAAGGTTCCCTTCTCCAGTAGACTGACGGCATGGGCATCCTTTGATGGTAAAGTCAGGACAGAATTGTTACAGGGTGATTATGTCACCGTTCAAGCCTCTCCTTTCCCATTTCCAACGGTGATTTCATCCAAGACTGAGTACATTGACAGTGTCAGTCGTAATTTGCATTGGAATGTTCGTAAACAACAACGTCCATTCAGTGACTATAAGCTTAATGACTCGAGTGATGATGTGGAGCTGCAAATGGAAACCCTATCACTAAGCACTTCTCTGAAGGCTGACAATAATGATGAATATGACATCAATTTCAGCGATGATGACAAGCACGATGCAAAACACCATTTAGAGCCGCGGGTAAGGCACGAATCCACCAGCAGACCTGGCATGGTATTAGATGCTTCTGCCCTAGGATTGACCGCTAACCCCGTCCCAACTGTGTCTCCTGCTTCACACTCACCTACTAGCTCAGCTCCTCTACGCGTGGACATCAACCCAATGTTGTCCCTGTCGTCAGTCCAGTTCACCGCCGACGGGTCCCCCATTGAAGTGGTACCAGAGTCTTCGGGAACCGGTGCTTCTACGCCTAGTGACACTGAGGAAGACGTGCCTTTCTTGCCTTCTCTCGGAGGAGGTCTCAGCACACCTCCGTCACATACAATTTCCTATACTAATTTAGAGAACCGGCACTGCTTTGCCCACCCCAGCGCCCGTGTGACTTTTGGATCCACCTCCTCTGATACCAGCGGCAACTCCAACTCTTAGTGCCCCCATAGTGCTACCAGTTGGCTGCGGTCGGCTGAGTTTTACGTTTTCACTTGACATGAGTGAGGCTTTATCTGTCAATACAAATACTATGTGCAGCTGTGTAGGCTTTCTCTATATACAACCCATGGTTCTAGTCGTTTCTGCCCAGCTCTGGAACCTCCTATTACCGTCACTAACAACGTGATGGGTCATGAATGGTGACACAAAAAGCAATACACGTCGTGCCCAACCCGATGCAGAATTTTCTCAGGCAAAAAAAATTTTCGTGAAATTTTTTTATCTACACAAGTGACTTAAGGTATTTTGATATATTAATTTATACTCAACCCTAACTTATAGATAAGCTATTATAATCTGTTATATTACAGTACATTGAAAACACAAGAAGAACTTGAAGAAAAATATCCAAGATGACTGATCTTACTGAAAAAATGAACAACCTCTCTGTCAACCAGGGTGGTGAGTCTGCCAACAATGGAGGCGGTAGCCGTAGAAGTGGATACGTTCCACCTCACCGTCGTAACAGACAAGGAGGTGGTGCTGCTGAAGGTTCTGGAGACGACTCCTTTGGCGGAAGTGGCCGTGGTAACGGCTACAAATCATCATATAATAACAACGGGTTCGGCGGCGGCCGTCGTGGCGGAAGCTACGGGGAAAGCAGCAACGGATTCGGTGGTGGCCGTCGTGGCGGCAGCTACAACAACGGTGGAGGTTACGGAAGCCGTGGTGGTAGAAACAGACCTGCTCCTGGTGTTGGAAGATGGGTTGATGGAAAGCATGAACCAGCTCCAAAAGATGAAAGATTGGAAGTTGAATTATTCGGTATAGCTGAGGATCCAACTTTCCAATCTTCTGGTATCAACTTTGACAACTACGATGATATTCCTGTTGAAGCTACTGGTAACGATGTTCCAGAACCAATCAATGCTTTTACTGCTCCTCCTTTGGACCCATTGTTGGTTGAAAACGTGATCTTATCCAGATTTACTAAGCCAACCCCAGTGCAAAAGTATTCTGTGCCTATTGTTGCTGCTGGTAGAGACTTGATGGCCTGTGCTCAAACTGGTTCTGGTAAAACTGGTGGTTTCTTATTCCCAGTTTTGTCTGAATCTTACATGAACGGACCAGATCCAGTTCCTGAATCTGCTGGGGCTTTCTCATCTAACAAGGTATACCCAACTGCTTTGGTTATGGCACCAACAAGAGAATTAGTCTCCCAAATTTATGACGAAGCTAAAAAGTTTTCATACAGATCCTGGGTTAAACCGGTGGTTGTGTATGGAGGTGCTGATATATACCCTCAACTTAAAAACTTGGAAAGAGGATGTGACTTATTGGTTGCAACTCCAGGTCGTTTGAAGGATTTGTTGGAAAGAGGCCGTGTTTCCTTGGCTAACATCAAGTACTTGGTGTTGGATGAAGCCGATAGAATGTTGGATATGGGTTTTGAACCTCAAATCAGACATATCGTTCAAGAATGTGACATGCCTGGTGTCCAAGACAGACAAACCTTGATGTTCTCTGCTACTTTCCCAAGAGATATCCAATTATTGGCCAGAGATTTCTTGAAGGACTACGTGTTCTTGTCTGTTGGTAGAGTTGGTTCCACTTCAGAAAATATCACCCAAAAGGTATTATACGTCGAAGATGATGAGAAGAAATCGGTCTTGTTGGACTTGTTGAGTGCCAACGAAAATGGTTTGACCATCATCTTTACTGAAACTAAGAGAATGGCCGATAACTTGGCCGATTTCTTATATGACCAAGAATTCCCAGCCACTGCCATTCATGGTGACAGATCTCAATACGAAAGAGAAAAGGCTTTGGCTGCATTTAAGAGTGGTAAGTTGCCAATTTTGGTTGCCACTGCTGTTGCTGCTAGAGGTTTGGATATCCCAAATGTCCAACACGTTGTCAACTACGACTTGCCAAGTGATATCGACGATTACGTCCACAGAATCGGTAGAACTGGTAGAGCTGGTAACGTTGGTATTGCCACCGCCTTCTTCAACAGAAACAACAAGAATATTGTTAAGGGTTTAGTTGATTTATTAGGTGAAGCTAACCAAGAAATCCCAGATTTCTTACAAAAGATCTCTAGAGAGTCGGCCGGACCAAGAGGTCCTATGAGAGGCGGTGCTAGAGGTGGAAGAACACCAACCAGAGATTTCAGAAGATCTGGTTACGGTGGTTCAACTGGTGGTTCCAGCTGGGGTGCCACCAACTGGGGCGGTAACTCAGGTTACAACTCTGGAAGTGCCGGTGGAAGCGGTGCTGCCCGTTCTAACGGCGGCGGCTCTTACGGTGGTTCTTCCGGCAACTATGGTAATGCTTCCTCCAATGCTTCTTGGTGGTAAGCTAATAGCTCAAGCTAATTATACACCTGGTTTTTTTGCATGCGACTGGTATAGAAGGCCAGTATTTACACAGTGACACACGAAGGTCATTGTATTTCAATTATTATTGTCAATGTCTCAATCTTAAATCATCAAAAAGCGTTGATATTTCCTTTCTTTCTTCATTTGAATTAGTTGATGTTGCTTTGTTTTGTTTCCATTTTTATTTTTGTAAATTAGTTTGATTTTTTACCGGGAGGAGTTGTCTGCTTTCATTTGTTATATTTATAATTAAACTAATTTATGTTGATTTGTTACTAGAGAATGAGGAAAGGAATGAAATAGAAGTTCTTTTTACAGAACACAAATTATAGATTTAATGGGGTTTGTTTGAAAAGTGTTTTTTATTTATTGGGTTCTAAGAAGATTGAAAATTTTATTGGATTTAGACATTGGGGTTTTTAAAAGAATAGGAATGCATTCTACAAGTGTATATAACTGAAATGTATATCTCTACTAAACGTAATTGCTGCAAATCTCTTACCTGAAGACTTTTTTTTCACTTTCGCGTTCTATTCACATCAAAAAGTTGCCATAATCAACAGCTTTTTCCATCTTGAATCATCATCCATGCCTCCGAGGAAACTCAGAATCGTCTTGGCGGTCATTGCCCTATTCATTATCGTACGGGTAATGCTGTCAGAGTTTTCCATGGCTTTCTTTGGCTCAAGAGCTGACATCAAAAGCAATAAATTGAAACTCCTAAGAGAGCTTGAAAAGAACCCCAGTTGGAAGAAAGAAGGGTTCTATTTTCAGTCAGGAAACACAGCTCGACTCCCTGAACATTCGGTGTTACGTCAACAATTGTCAATGCAGTTCCCCTATGAACCAGAAAAACCTTTTCCCAAAAACATCTGGCAAACGTGGAAAGTTGGTCTTGATGACCCAACCTTCCCCTTGAAGTATAAACTGTACCAGAAAGATTGGAATAAGCTCAACCCTGACTACACACATAAAGTGTTACCGGACAAGGAATGCCATGAGTTGATTGCACGTTTGTATTCTCCAGTGCCGGATGTTGCTAAGGCCTACGAACTCATGCCTAAAAGTATTTTGAAGGCGGACTTTTTCAGGTATTTGATCTTGTATGCTGAAGGCGGTGTGTACGCCGACATCGATACCCGAGGAATCAAAGGGATTGACACGTGGGCTTCCAACACTAAGAAGATCAATAACAAGCCTAATACTGCGGGATTGGTGGTTGGAATCGAAGCCGATCCAGATAGACCAGATTGGAACGATTGGTATTCCAGAAGAATCCAATTTTGCCAATGGACAATCCAATCGAAGAAGGGACACCCAATGCTCCGGAACTTGATTTCTAGGATCACCGAGATTACATTGGAGAGAAATAGAAATGGCCAGTTAAAGTCAGTGCTAGGCAAAGACGAAGGAGGTGATATCATGGATTGGACTGGACCCGGGATCTGGACCGACTATGTGTTTCAATATATGAACGATATACTCCAGACGGAAGCTAACATCAAAACGGGACGTTTCGACAACGAAATCATCACCTGGAAACTTTTCACCGGTATGGAAATGCCAATTGGAGTGGACGACGTATTGGTGCTCCCCATCACATCTTTCAGTCCCAACGTCGGTCACATGGGATCCAAGTCAATCTCGGACCCTCTCTGCTACGTCGAGCATATGTTCCTGGGCTCATGGAAGAACGACAAACCACTACATAAACCAAAGAATCTATAGATTAGAGCGTATATTTATTCGCGGACTAAAAATATCTAAGAGTCACTCCATGAAGAGAACCGCATTAGTAGTGATCGACTTACAAGAGGACTTTCTTCCTTCTGATGGCTCCTTAGCTGTGGCTGGTGGCAGGTCTATTATCGAGAGTATCACTGGCCTTCTAGACCTTGAGAAGTTCAATTGGTCTGCTGTAATTGCAACCCAAGATTGGCATCCTCCTAATCACACCTCGTTTGCTTCTCAACATGGTGTTGAGCCTTTTACACAATTGGAATTCGTTCACCCATTGAACGAGAAAGACACTTCGGGGTCTGTCAAGAAATTGACTCAGACAGTGTGGCCTGACCACTGTGTTCAGAATACATTCGGGTCGTCAATTGATGCCTCATTCCTCACTCAATTCAACCAGTTGGATGGTTTGGTCCCCAAAACTATTATTCAAAAAGGGTACTTGCAAGACAGAGAGTACTACTCTTGCTTCACAGACACATGGAAGATCCACAAGACTGAAATGGAAGACACCTTGCGTAAATTGGAGATAACTCATGTGGTATTTGTGGGGCTTGCTTATGACTTCTGTGTGATGAATTCAGCCATTGACTGCCTGCAGCTGGGATTCTCTACCTACGTGGTAAAATCCCTTTCCAAAAGTGTCTATCCCGAAAATATTGCACAGACGGAGAAAGCCTATATAGATGCTGGTGTGAAGATTCTCGACTCGATCGATGAGTATAGTTTTGAATGAGATGATGTTCATGATGAATGACTATTTGATAAGGCAAGCTTAGCAAGAAGTTGTTGTTTCTTCCTATCTAAAACCCACTCTTTTATCTCTCCTTCGCTCGGTATGATACCAGAATAGTCTATGATTTCTTCTATCTCTTGTTGGGGTACGGTTGTGTCCGAGGGAGCACTGTCTTGTATTTCTTGCAAGAGAGCATTGTTGAGAGCCTTGAAGTCGATTTCGTCCTTTGATGGCTCTTGTTCTTCTTTTCGCGTATACTTGTCCCCTACGATGGCATAAAGCTCATTCTCCGATTTATCGTAAATGTTTGTGCTTGAAAATGGTGAATAGTAATCGGGGTCGAGGTTTGAAAATCTACTCTCCAACTCATGAGCTTGTCTCTTTTCAGTTTCTTCTTTGGTCAGTTCTCTGATAACCTTATCAACATTTGCCTTCTTCAACATCTTCACCTCTGATAGGTCTTTTGCTCGTCCATAATATCTGAATCCTTTCACCTGAGAAATGTCATCATCAACCATTGCCATACTCAGAAACTTAGGGCCAAACCTTATATAATCGGGACCTCCCAAAGACTTGATGTGATGCTCCCACGCCCTCTTTTCCAGCATGAGTTTGTTCAAAGTGTCATTCAATTCTCTTATTCGAGACTCTTCTAGCAATGGGTCCTGAATCCTAGTTAGCCTCGTTGAAATCTCCGTGAGCACAACAGATCTCCATTTCTCGGCTTGAGGTAGGGACTTCACTGACTGAACATACTTTGGACGTAAGTTCGGGTTACTTTCGAGAACACCAGCCTTTCTGTTTACCTCCTGGTGGTACCGATTAAGGGCAGACTGTGCTTTCTCTTTATTTCTAGACATCAATAGATTATTTATTATGAAATGCGCATCGAGACTTTTGAACTACTAATGTAATTGACGTACATTCTAGCATATTTACATACCACGGAACTGGTTACGGGATGCACTTCTTCTCCCAGCATATCTTTGCTTCGTACGTCCCTTGAGATTTTCCCTGGTTTTTTCGTCGTTATCTTCGTCTTCACTTTCAAGTTTATCGAATTTAACCTTCTTTTCCTTTTTATTAGCTGGACTGAACGTAAGTTCGACCTCCCCTCTAGCATGGCGACGTAACCTCGTACCGGCTTGGTCCATTTTTTTCTGCTTAGAAATCTTGTTGTTTTTGTTGACTTGAGATCCAAAAGTTTCAGATACCCTCTGTTGAGGGCCATCTTCTGTAACAACTTTCATTTCATTCAAAAATTTCTCCTCTTCTTTCTTTGCTTCTTGTCTACGACGTAATCTCTCCATTTCCTTCTTTACTTTTTCTTGCCTTTCTCTCTTGGTTTCTTCATCTTCATCGTTGCCGTCACTATCAGATTCCTCTTCACTTTCGCTAACATCGCTGTCCTCTCCTAATTTTCTGTTGTCATTTAATCTCTCTTCATCTGATTCCTCAGCTGCTGTTAAAGCACGAGGTTTGTCACTTGAAACATCCTTAATGCTTGCCAGTACTGGATTAAGCTGTTTATATTCGTGAGACTGCTCATCCACTTGGAAATCTGGATTTTCAAATAATTCTTTGAAACGATCGTCGTTGACAATAGCTTCGGCAGCTTGTGTCCCAGTTTTACCTTCCAATTTACTAGCCAACTCCTTGTTGACTTTGACTTTGGTATTCGTAACTGCTCCAGTAGATCTGATTCTGGACTCTCTTTCTTTTTCGATTCTTTGTTTGATTTCTCTTTCTCTCTGATCGTGATAGGAGTTCGGATTAGCTATCAAATTGACCTTTTCGTATAACTCATTGTCAATGAAGAAACCATGCATATATGATCTCATGACGTTCGTACCAACCAAGTGGGTTAAATTCAACCTAGAAACGTCATCCCGAGTAATAAATCTGTAATTGGAGTATACTGAATCTGATGGTCTTTCTTCCATTTCCTCAGTGACATTTTCCAAGAAAGAACACCACTTTGGTGCAGGTCCCAAGTTTGGAATATAGTATGAGTGCATAGGTATACCTTCATTTGCCATGAAAAACATACCTGAGTCCCTGACATATTCAACATCATTTATATCCACACTTGGCTCCATCGATGCAAAAGGCTTTCCAGAAACTCTATCCCAAATCTTGGCGATTCTTTTGTCGCTGGTTAAAATCTTGTTGGACTCCGAGCTGTTTTCATCTATCCAAATGATTTTCTTGATTTCAAAACCATAACCTTGGTCTTTCACAATTGTTGGAGTAGATGATCTCAAATCATAAATCAATGATTTACCTTCTGAAGTACCACATGCAAAGCTGAGTCCGTCGTTTCTGAATCCTAAAGCTGATATTTCAGCAGACTCTTCTAATTGTTCGCTAACGAACAATTTTGCTGCTCTTTGTCTACTTCTAGGATCCCAAAATTCAACGGTCCCATCTTCTAACCCTGCAGCAATTAAGCCGTGTGTTTTGTTCACATCGAGTGCATTGACTCCCAACCCAGACTCCATCACAAATGGATTCAAAAATCTACCCTGGTCCAAGTTCAATCTGTACAATTCATTGCCTGACCCTCCAACTAATAAATCACAGTTGAATTGATTGTACGACATGCATCTTCCGAACTTAGGAATTCTTGTCTTATAATGCACACCACCCTTCGTTTGGAATTGAATGGATCTGTCATTCTGTAAATGAACAGACTTAGTCCAATCATCTGATAATATTATGAAGTCTACGTTTTCAGCATCTGTGTGTCTTTCAAACTTCAAAGATAAATTGGCGAAGTCATAAACATGTATTTGGGGTTTGTATGTTCCCGTGGCCATAGCATATTGGCCATCGGGACTGACTTTGATCCTGTTAGAAGATTCACTAAACTCAAAATCTTGTATCAATTCTATACGACTCTGATAGTCACTATCATGTTTCAACTGTCTTTTTCTCTTTTTGGCTATCCAGTCGGGCAAAGATCTCGAAACATTCGAACCTGCCACCTGGTAGACGGAGACACCTCCAACTGCTGTGGATTTCAACACCATTATCAAGCACTATGTTCTTCTTACGGTTGAGATGAGCAGAGATGAGTTTAGAATTTTTTTGTATTTCGCATATGAGCAGTTGTACACAGGAAGATATACAATCATCAAGGAAACTGAACCTTTGAAAGCTTGAAGGGCATTGAGTGCAAAGGCTTTGGCTGTTGTAGAACGTAAGAGTCATCTTGGTACTTAGTGGCCAGCTGAGAACGATATTGGACCTTTTTTTGTGCTTCTGAGTGCATCGTGCCGTTGCTGTGTTGGGATTGAGGTTGAGATTGGCCCAAACCCATACTCGAAAACTCACTGGATAAGTCGTCTGCGCCTACGCTGCTACTTGGCTGATTGCTTACTGCAGTGTAGACCATATCAGGGCCATCTCTAGACAACACAACAGTTGTTGTATCTTGGGTCTGCATACCGGTAAACATGGCTATTTGGGGGCACTTCCTGCTATCAAAGGAGAATTGTTTGAAGTAATCAAGTATCTGCTTCCTTATTAGCCAGTCTTCAAGCACTTCCGAACTCTTAAACTTCTCCAAAATTTCGTTGTAGAGCATTTCAAACAAAGCAGAGTTCTCCAAATCAGCCTTTACATAACGGTTTGCCTGTTCGTTGAATACACACCAGACTGTACTGGAGTTGATTTCAATGGAAGTAAACTCAGTTTCCAACAAGCAAATGATAATGTCGGTTATGTACTTTACTCCGGATTCAGAAGCTACGATATCCTCCTCTTTTAGCAAAAACGATCCATTCAATATCACGATTTCCAAGAGTCGTCTTATTTTGAAGAACCCAACTTTGGTGTTCATAGATGCTGAATCAGTCAACGCAACGAATTCATCTTGAAAGTACATCGAGATAAGCTTGAGGGTCTTAATCAAATTCTTGAGCAAATGATTATCCTCTTCAATCAACACCAAATCAACTGGGTTTTTGTTTTCAAATCGATCTGATAAATAAGCTTCCTTGGGAAACGGGGGCCGAGAGCTTTCATTGAGAAGCTCTGTTAACTTTTCGGGGACTTCTGTGTCTGTGGACTTGTAGCATTGCAGTAATATTGACAAGTTTGTTAATTCGAACATGGTGAGAACAGATATCTCTGGGTGCAAAGTGTTGAAAGTTGAATAGAGATTGAGTCTACCATAGGGCAATTGGGAATAACTGAATATTTGGTTGAAACACCACAGCAAGTAAATATTGTTGACTTTGTTTTCCAAGCTATTTGGATGATTGAGGCATTCTAACAAGAATTCCATAGAAAACCTAAGGTTCTCTTCACTCAATTCTGATGTTGGAAATTTTAACTGCTGTTTGGGATAGATGGGCTTCCAGTAATCTTTGGCCATAATCATGGAACTGAAATGGTTGTAGGAGATTTTGTCCACAACCATGTAGTTGATAATCTTACAGTAGCAGGAAATTGTGTCAGAGTAACCACTCTTTAAAATATCCTGTGTTTTATCGACAATATTGAATCGCATCATTAAAACTGTTGACAAATCCCTATATTCAGTGTTGAGAAGGTTTGTGACTACAATTGCTAGTGTTTCAGTCAAGTCCAGCTTAAACGAATCATTTCCAAACATCAAAGTGAACCCTTTCAATTTTTGCAATGGCTTCAAAATGTCACTCAAACCATTGATGATCATCAGTAGGAACTTGTAGCTGCAACTGCTCACAAGAGAATCATAACTTCTTCCATGGCAAAGATTCACCAAACTATCGATTTGGTTCATATCCAAAACAATTGAGGCAGATTGAGCCATATGCTCGAAAGAAGCATTTTCAAGAAACTTTGCAAGGTCGGCCCTTGTCTTTCTGTCACTCAAAGAGTCCAAGAGCGGGCCAAACATAAATGGGTTCATCAAACCTTGAAACAACAAAGGACTCATCACATTCAATAACATATGACACTGTTCAGCAGTCAACTCAAAGGTGGTGAATTTAACTAACGAAACCCAATAATCAATCTTGGTGACGTAAATGAAGGGGAAATTGTTGAGTAAACTCAATACGTCCCTGTAGACTTCTAGGATCTTATCCTTGTCGACTTTGGTAGGATCCAAATTCTCGTGGCTTAGTTTACCTAACTCGTCAGAAACTTTGGAAAATGCCAGTCTGATGTGGAAAGTGATTTTACTTTCACTGCCTTGGTGATTATCTAATACTTGCATAGTCCTCCTAACTTGAAATCTCTTACGAAGGGGGAGAAATATAAGTGAACAAAAAATCCTGAAGGCAGGGCAAAGAGTTGAATATGTAAATGTAATGTATCACATCGAGGTCCAAGATATGTATCAGTTGACCTTGTGTACAGGATCTATGATTTTGCAGTTAGTGGGGTTACAAGAAATTAGATAGAAGAAATCAAGTCGCCTTAGGTGCTCCCCTTGTACCGTAAGGGATCAAAAGGGATGCAGTTGTACTTGTAGTAGTTGAACCGTTTGACTTCCAAAAAAGAAGGCGAAATCTCCCGGGGGTGAGTCGAACACCCGATCTCAAGATTACTTTGAGGTACTCATTACAGTCTCGCGCCTTAGCCAGCTTGGCCACCGAGAGGATTTCTGAACTAATTTATCTCTTGATGTTTCAGTATACATGTTTGAGTTTCCTAAACACTACAATAAATCCTAGTAACTCTAGATACGTTTTCTATACGGCTGTAGATGGAACTGGACTGGCTCTGACTCCACAATGTTCTCTAGTGCATGCTTTTCGGTGGAGCAACTCTATACAAATGTGGTAGGCACACGAGAGTAGTTTATAAAAGCATATATTGTGAGAGAAGGTGAAAAGTTTTCTTTAGTTTTATTTTGCCAACTTAAGGGCCAAGAAACTTTATGTTTGTGATTGGCCTAATGGTAGAACTTAACCAGAGTTACAATGCCTTTTTCGCTAACCACGATTAGAACTTGATAAATCGTTGTTTGATAGTAGTTAGGCAGATATTCCTTTCCTTTATTTCCCAGTGTATTGTAGACTACAAGCTGTCAATTTGTGCTTCAGACGCTTCCAATGGTTTTGGTCGTCATAGAGATCCGCTAGCTGGGGTGCTTTAACGCTCCCCCATCGGCTGTATATACTTCTCTCCTCTTCCTGGCTGTCTTCTCTATGGCTGAAACCTAACCTTAGCATACTTCAGATCGCATTTTTCACTCACAAAAGTATTCACCAAATGATCAAGTCTCTAGAAAACATTGTGGACCAGTATCTTATAGACGTATCGTCAACTCCAGATGATCCTGTATTAGCTAAGTTGACCATAAATAAGATTTCCAATGACATAATTCCCATCAAGTCGAGCTTAAACAAGTACAAAAATAACAAGCTTCACCATTCAATTGATGACAAGCTCATACAGCTCATCCATAGAATTGATCTACTAAAGCACAAAAATGACAAGAGCTTAGCAAAAATGAAAGCAGCTAGCTCAGAGTCATCCGGAGACCAACGAGTTTCTGAAGAGCATGACCTGACCGCCACCGTGGATAACAGAGATTCGACTTACAGTACCGGAGTACGGAATAATGATGTGAATGAACTAAGGAAAAGGCTCCTTGAAAACAGTAGTTCCAACTTGACCAATGACTACCATGAAACCATACAACAAGACTTGATTCTGGATCTTTCCAACCTTGCCTCAGACTTAAAGAATGGTGCTATGAATTTATCTATGAAAATAATTGATGACAACAACTTGCTCACAAAGACTCAGGACAATATGATGAAAAACGATAACCTTATGAACTTGGTAGGAGACAATCTTAACAGCTACGTTTTGAACAAAACTGGAGGCAAAATTTCTCTTTGGTTCTTGATAAAGACAGTTGCAGCAATCCTTCTATTATTTTTGGCAATGATGGTTATCATCAATATCTTGCCTAAGATGTAGCAAAGATAAGGTATGCTATACGCTATACACCTTAATCTTATCACGAATTATATATTATACTAGTATAACTTATCCTATGTATCGACTGTATAAAATCGTTCTTTTGTCTTTCATATTTCTTTCTTATATTGACGTGATAATCATAAACCATTACTCTCTTAAGGTTCGTTAGAGGAATTGTTGTTGCTCAGTGAGCGAGGAAGGGGAGATGGACTAGGACTTTTGTCAGGTCTAGATTGTGAGTCTGATGTAGATGGAGGAGTCATCTTTGAGCTTACACTGTTACTTTGACTCTTTCGCTTGCTTTGTTCCAAATACTGTTCGTTCAAGTTCAATTGTAGTTGATTCAACTGATTAAATTGCATGTTGGACTGCTGGAATTGTCTAGGAAGGTTCCCACATCTGTCTTTACCGAAGTTGATTTTTAAACTCCTGTAGTCGTCGAAGGATTTGATACCATCTATAGCTTTAATAGCATTTGAAATATTGACAAAGTTGATAAAAGCACAGTTCTTTTCTTCCAAGTAATTGATTTGTTCAATGTCCCCAAATTTGGAGAAGTCGCTTCTCAATCTCTCTTGATTATAGTAGTTAAAGTCGACAATGTTGCCGACATAAATATTTCTACTAGCACCATTAGAAACAGCCAAGCTTAGAGCATTGGACAATGGACCTGAATGCTTTCCCCAACCAACTTTGATTCTTCTGTTATGGATTGTTAATCCATGCAATTGACACATAGCAAAGAATTGAGCAGCTGCAATCGGATCGATAAATGTAATAAAGCATACATGACGTTCCTTCAAATATCTGATACTTTGCAACAAACCACCCCTTACTACATTACAAATTTCTTCAACAGATGAGTCCTGGTGCAAGTTGCCAAGATAAACAGTTCTGTTACCC
Organism: Yamadazyma laniorum; assembly: GCA_002109505.1. NCBI lineage: Eukaryota > Fungi > Ascomycota > Pichiomycetes > Serinales > Debaryomycetaceae > Yamadazyma > Yamadazyma laniorum. The sequence continues at coordinate 102,625 of MVNT01000010.1, read as the reverse complement.
AAATTGTTAGCACCACCGGCGTGAGTTGCAATTTGAGCGGCTGCTGCAGATTGCTGAACCAAAGCAGAGGAAATAAACTCTCTATCAGCAGCTGTGACGATGTGCTCCATACCAGGGGCCAATCCCAAATACTGGGCAGCATTATGCTGTTGAGTTTTAGTGATAAAAGCACATCTATCCTTTCCGTAGAAACATTTCTTCTCTGAGTACTTCTCCTTCAATGGCAAATTGGCAACACATCTAATGGCAGATAAAATTGACAAAAAGTGGATGAATGCAATTCCTTTATCAGGTATTATCTTGATACAATCAATAACACCATATACGGATAAATCTTCTCTTAATTCCTCCTCAGTTATCATTTCACCTGTAATGGGATTACTCAAATTACCCAAGTACACATTCCTGGTGGCCCCATCTCTTTGTATACTTTCCAACACAGCAGGTAAAATAGGGGAATTTTTACCCCAACCTATCTTGACATCATGGCCTTTGATATTCAACTTCTTCAAGATACAATCAGAGTGAAACAACAAAGCACTTTGATGGTCCACAAAAGATATGAAAGCACAATTCTTGTTAGGTAAGATCTTAACCAGTTCTAAAATTCCAGACCTGACGAAATCCAATAGTTCCCGAGGTTCAACATCACTGGGTATATTACCCAAGTATACTGTTCTCGAAGGTGCGCCATTGTTTGCATTGACATTGTTATTCAAAGTTCCGCTAACTTGATTCATGCCCATATTCATGCTCATATCGTTGACATTATTCATGTATCCGGACTGGAAGTCCATTTGACCTTGCAAGTGAGAGGGATAGCCAAAGCTATTACCATTTGCGCTTAAACCGCTAGAGCTTAAGAAGGAACCGTCATCAGCATATAGCTCGTTTCCGCTGGGAGATAACGAGTCGATACCGATACCATGGCCATGAACCATGCCCAGGTTGCCATTTTGTTGATGACCAAATATAGGTGGGCTACCTGAATTTTGCATTTGACCGTGAGGTTGTTGAAGATGCTGCTGCTGATGAAGATGCTTTGGTTCATTGTACAACTCAAACGAGCTGTTAGAACCCAAGTTGGAAGACATATCCAAGTTCTCATTCAGATCATAATACTGATTGGTGTAATACCCTTGTATATACAGCTGAGGTACCTGGTATCCTCCATAATATGACATTTTTTTTTGAATTTATCGGTACCAAATGAACTGAAGATTCTATGAGATGACACTATGGTTTTGTAAACCTTAAAATCAATTAATAACCCTTGAAACCAAAATAAAAGAAAAAAAACTATGGACAACGAAATGAAATTGTATGAGGACCAAGACTTTGGAATGAAACGGGTGTTTTGTTTAGTTCTTCGGTTGGATATGGAGATCTTTTCGAACGGCAAACAGCTGATTTTGTATTACTGGGACGATCGTCTTCAATATTACAGGACACGATTTGGTTAAATTCTTGACCGACAGGAGTATTTATAAATGTGATGATACAGAATTCTTGAGCACACGCAATTAACTTCTTGTGACACTTTGTTTTTCCGAGAAAGATTGTCTTACTTGAGGATTCAAAGATGTATATGGTCGTTATATAAAGCTGGTTCTCGACTGCAATATTATTATTCCGCCTATTGATGGATTTGATACTTCCACCTGGTCCTTAAATAAAGAAAATTTTATATGTAGAAGGAGATAAAATTTTTTTTGATGAGATTACTGGGGTCCACACGACCTCCCAAAACACACTGTGGATTTCACTTAGATGCAACACCGTCGATGCAAGCACAAACAACAGGGCCAAAGTTTCATTCACTGTAGTCTGTAAGGCTATCTCCAATTTCCAGGTTGTGTTTTCTGTTACGTGTACTCGCTATTTCATTGTTCGGTTCGTCCTTCTGCGTGGAATCTGGGGAAGAGGGTTCGTGATCTGACTGTTGTAGGTCCGAGTCAGAGTCACTCAATTCAGTTTCGTCGCCGGGCTCTTGTTGTTTGACTGACTTGCTGGTATCATCTATAGCAGCTGCTACTATTTGCTTGTCGGTCAATGAGGCCGCCCTGGCTGCATCAACTGAGTTATCTGGTGTAGTTTCCCCTTCTGATTCGTCTGGCAGTCTTAGTTCGTCTGCTTCATCGTCGGTATTTTCCTCGTGTTTGACTCTCGTTCTTCCTTTTATACCTCTTTGTCGCTTGAGAGGTGGCAGTTTTTTGATATTTTCTCTCTTCCTACCCCTCTTGAACTCCGTATCCAATTCGCTGGGTAGCTTTTCCAAGACTGTGTCGTTAATTACAATATTGTCCAACTTGTCCTTGTTTTCATCTTCGAACTTTTGGTTCAACCCTTGAAGAGGTGCTTTTTGGCCTTTGGTAGTCAACTCCACGATCTTTCTCTTCTTACTGCTCAAAACAAACGAGAAGTTTCTCATTAAATCATCCAAAATCCTCTGGCTATTCGTCTCAATTTGCTGTGCCAGCCGTTTGTACTCACACTTCTCAAATTCAAGACTCTCTATTGACTTCTTGCTCTTTCGAGCGTAATCTGTTAAGGCATCTTTCATCGAAATTAGAGTTTTCATCCACTCAAAAAAGTCAATTGACACTTCGGACTCTTTCAACTGCAACCTACCATATGTCTTGCTAACCTGCTGGTTGGACCTTACAAAGATGGTCAAATGCGTTTGCGTTAAGTCAAAATCCTCTTTGAGCTCGCCGTTTGCGTAACTGTCCCGACTCATGGTGAATTTGCCATACAATTGGAAGTTTGCATATTTCATGTCAAGATCATTATCGTTAAATTCATTACCATTGTCATTTTTATCGTCATATTCATTACCATTATCACTTGCAACCATCTTGAAAGGTGGGATAAGAGGGAGAAGCTTGTGCATCAACAATACCCATTGGTCATCATCAGGCTCATCCAACATCCTGGAGTTTAACCATTCTTTTATGCCTAATTGGGTGGAAAATACACCTTCAGGTATAACTGCCATTATCACACGCCCATCTTCCTGCTCTTCGATCTTTAGTATCGTCAGGGTCTCTTTTATCAACTCCCTATCCTCATCTTCAATTCTAAGAGGAATTGTAATAAAATTTTCCTTCATTCGGGTTGGGAGAGTTTGCTCTACGTATTTAGGAACTCGCACTAGACGAGTTTTTGCATCATTGTTCGATTTTTCAGCTCATTTAATTACGTTTAATTGGTGGGCTGCCTGATGGGGAAGATTGAGGGGTGTTATTTATTTAGAACAATAGGCTCTACCGTGATGTTCCTTTACAGACTGTAAAAAATATGCAAGTGTAAATTTAAATAAAATTAATAAAATGGACTCCAACCACAGAATATCACCGCTAAATTATCTGGGTTCGTAGCAGTGTTGATGAGGTCTCGTACGATTGTTTCGGAACTTAGTCCGTTGGCTTGTAATTTATCTTTGACTGTCATTATAGCTTGCCCGGCTTCGCTAATATCGTTATCGGGCTCATTGAGGACCACTTCTTCACCGCCTTCTTCAGCTAATTGTAATTTTCTTTTCCTCAAAGGAGAAAGAGCCCATGAGTATAAGGGATCCCACTTCAAAATGTTCAATATGCTGATAATGTGATCTTGGTTTTCCCTGAGAATGGTGAACGTTACCTCACAAGAAGTACTGAAAATCCCTTTGACTCCCGTAATACCCAAGCCATCCACCAAATCATTAGTCAATCTAAATGGAACCGTTTCTGGGATTGGAAGCCTCTTTCCTTGGTCAAACGCAACACCAAGATCAATGTGGATAGGCTCCCCCGAGTTCTTGTCTAGAAGGATGTTGTTGCAATGCCTATCACCTAAACCCAAAATGTGGCCCACAATCGAGGTTATGGAAAGACCACGGCTGTAGCATAATCTGCTATTGAACCAGGACTTGGGTGTAAGAAATGTATCAAAGAAGAAATCGTGAAGAACAGGGAAAATCTTGGACATGACCTCTTGTTTGAAGACTCGGATTCTTTCAGCCTTTTCATTGTTTTGGCATGATTTCATTAATTCCCTAGCTTTTGATAAGTCAATTTTGTCGCCTCTCTGATGATAAGGCTTTAAGATGTCTATCAATGCCATTGAATTGGGAACGAATTCGATCATTCCACTTTTTGGCCCTATAGGGACAATTTTGTACGTTCGGATCTGCAAGTTACGTTTGGCACTATCACGGTTCCTTTTAAATATCTGGTTAACTTTCTCAAAAACCTGTTCCATAATTGCATCTTGCCGTAAATCGTCAGTACCATACTTGAATAAGATCTTAGTTTCCATCCCATTCGACAACCTGAATTTCACGATCTTGGGCAAACTCAATCCACTGGATGCAATTGAGATTACAGGATCTATGGATTGAAGTAATGGGACTTCCTCCTTCAAATTCAGCGAAAGCTGTTGAGTGGGCGAGGGTATATGAGGTAGATTAAGCCAAAAATGGGCATTCAACTTCGAGCTTTTCTGCAAATTGAATGATTTGCCTCTTGGAAGCTTATGCTTAGATAAATTCACCGCCTCAGTACACAATTGATAGACGGGATCCAACGTATTCGATAAATAGTCACTTGTTGTTTCATTCTTCAAAGATGAGTATACTTTATTGGCAGCCTTTATCTTTGACCACATTACCTCTTCGTCTCCGCTCAAATGTGGAGCATGTTCTTTCAAAGATATCAAATGATAAAGTGAATGATACGGATACAAGTAGCATATTTTCTTTATTAGATTCCGAATCAAGTGCTGAAATGTATCTGAATCGGGTTCGTCCGATAGTCTCGAAATCAACTGGGATATCCACCCTACGAACTTGTGAGGATTCGATTGCATTTCATCATTGAATTTCTCTTTTATCATATCGTTAAGCTCGTCCACGTTCGATTCCTCAAACCAAAGGGAAAAGAACTTGTCTACAACCTCAAAATCATCGCTGTGAAACATACTGGTCAAATAGCACTCAATAGCTTTGATCAAGAAAACAATTTTGTTTCGCTTTAATTCTTCGTAGTCTTTACTCTCGCTGGTGTATTGTAATTTGAGCTTTGTGTAATACTTTTGAACTGACTTCCTTTCTTCAACGGGGACGGAAACTTTACTGTAGTGTGTCTTGATACTGTCTAGTTCACGTCGCTTTAGTTGTACTTGTTTCTCTGTCTTGATCAAGTTATCATTGATCGCTCCCGATCTATATTGGTTTTCACAGAACTTTCCCAATCTTAAGTGAGTCTCACTTATCAACCTTGGAGACGAATTGGTGAGTAGATTCTTGGAGTCGTTCCAGAAGTACCTCCTCATTATTGTCGTGGGAAGCTCTTGTTTAGATTCTGAGAGCCATTCGACCAATGTGGAGTCAATAATTAAGCTGTTGATTGCATCACAATCGGAGTCACTTTTGATAGACTCCATGCCTATTTGGTCCTTCAATTCTAACATCATCGGTATGGCAAGATTACGATGATTTTGGTGCCAAAATCCCTTTGAAATGTGGTATTTAGCAAGATGGGCAGATGGGTCATTTTTGCTTACAGTCTCGAGAAGTTTATTGATTAGCATGATTGTGTTGATACTCTTTTGTCCCTTATGGTTTTTGATGGCTATATTGTTATACATGGCCAAAGCAGCAATTAGATTTTTGTTCTTTACATCTTCTGTTTCTTTCAAGACATTGAGAGTCATGAATCTACTGAACACAAAATTGTCAATCTGGTGGAAGGAACAATCTTTGATAAGCTCAAATTCAGGAAATCCCCTATCTTTATTTCCATAGGACTTGTGTATTACATTCAATATGGCCAATGTTGAAAAGAGTTCTTCGAGTTTGAAGTGCAAATTTTTGTGGTCATTGGATCTGATTATAGTGTCCTTCTGGTCAATTGCAGCTACTAGGATATCACCAAGCTTGCTCTTTATCATTCTTGTTTGATCGCTATCATAACCATATTGCGGAATCGACCATTCATCTTTAATAGCACTCAAGGACTGGTAAATAAACTCATGGGTACTTTGAGGCCTTTGAGGTATAGGAAGACTCCAATTGTTCAATTTCCAAGCCCACTCATAATTGTAGTTGCTGACTCTGTTTAGATTGTACATGCTCTCTCCAATCACTTTCGAAGTTCCAGTCAAGCCATCCGCCAACATTGCCCCAACCAAGTCACTCAGATAAGAATCGGAGTTCGTAATAGAACCACTTTCAAATTTCCCTAGCTCAAACTTCATTCGTTCTGTCGATGAGAACTCCTTATCTCTCCATATAGACTGCAAAGCAACGCTCAAAGTTGTCTTTTGGGGGAATCCCTTCATCAAGTCCTCACAATCAATCGACTCGAATATCCTCAAAATATAATCTCTCTCGAACATCTTCTTAGTGAAGTTGGAATATTTCTGAGATTTGTAATAAATGTCTTCGAATAACAACAATCCTGTCTTGAAGAAACTGAATTTGGAAGCAAGTGAACAGAAAAGCTCAATATCGAACTGCTCATACACTTTCAGGAACTGAATTGATCCTTTACGGCTTTCCTTACGTATTAAAAGAAATGTCTTCAACATCAATTCCGCCAGTGTGCTTGAATGTAGATTCGAATTCACTATGAACTCGCTCATGAATCTACTCACGGGTTCTTCTTGGTGACCTAGCTCTAGATAGTGACACACTAGATATGGTAAGGATTGTGTCACAAAGTCTGAACAAGAAGCACCAAATCTTTCAATAGTAGCAAATATTTGTTGCTGTTGTTTAGACATCCCATCAATTAAACATTTGGAAAAGTCAGCAGACCATTGATCAAACTCCTCTTTTCTTCTATGACTTTCGAGATAAATTGCCTTTTTGAAAAACCTACTAATCTTGTTCTCTGACCATTCAAGAATAAAATCACTTTTTGATGAGTCTATCAAAAGAACCATGGAGTGTTCGTTAGTAAGCAACTGGCCGATGGTCATATCTGCCAACGTGGATATGGCATAATCTGAAGAAGACTGATACTTGAATAGAAGCTCAATTATTTCGTTGTAAAAAGCCGGATCTTCAATATCATCAAACTCATAAACTTTGTCTAGTAACCTGTAATCGATATCCATACTTTGGTTTAGATAATGTGAGCCAAGTTGTTCAGCACAAATTTGCTTAAATTTAGTGGAGAAGGATTTTACGGGCGTTTTCATTACAATGCCCGAAAAGTCAATACTGGGAGACCAGATAAGGTTCATTCTAGTAGACAAGTACGAGCAAACCTTGAGGCCCGGCTCAAAAGAGTCACTTTCACCACTCAAAAGTGGTGAAACATCGACTTCCAGTTCCAATGGCGAATCTTCACTAAGAACTAAATACAGTAGCTTCCTAATGACTTCTTGCAGGATATCTGTACAGTCTATGAGTTTGTCGAATATCTTCTTGAAGCTAGTGAGGTCAATTTTGGACTCTTCTTCGGGAACAAGCATAGACAAAATCAGTACTATGAACCCTCTATTCTCAAAGTTAATGTTACCATCATGTTTTAGGTCTAAATGGAGTTTTTCGAGCTCAAGTAGGCAAACTAAGTTGGCAATATCTGGTGCAAATCTCTCGTTTTGGAGAAGAGGAAATACTTTCTGAATCAAACAATTCAACAATTTAGGATGCAAAAAACATGAGCTAGATTCTGATGACTTTTTACTCAATATCAACAATAAAATTATCCTTCTTAATGAGGAATGCTTCTGGTCTACCGTGATACACCCTTCCATTTCGATTATGAGTTGTCTTACGAAAAAATATAGCCTCGAGGTGTTCCAGTATGTTTTGTCGGGAGACTTTTTAGAAAGAGTGCTTATCAACTCGAGTCCAGAGCTTGTGGATATACAATTCGTGGTTGGATTGTAGAATGGCGTAAACTCAATATACTTCCATCTTGAACCTATTTGTTTCAAAGCCAAGCTCAAGTCAGAGACCTCTATCAATTTTAGAATGTTCAAAACTATCAAGTCCAAATTTCTTGTCAACTGTTTGCTTACTGGCTCACCACCTAGCTCTTCTAACCTTCCCAGTATATCATTCCGGATACCTCCAGGTATATAAGCTAGAGCTAATGCTAAAGGAACAGCCTCTTCAACTGCTTCTTTTATTTCAGGGCTAAACTGTAAATCCAAGGGAGAACTTTTTAGAGCAGCTGTGGTGCTGAGAATGTCACAATCGTATAGTTTATGAAAATATTCCTCGTTATAACCTAAAAACCTGTACGGAAATTCCGAGAAATTGCCATAATGGAGGTACCAGGACCTGAAGATCGCAAGTCTAGCCAAATCAAATATACCCAGGATATTGGATACCGAACAGTTTTTGCACACTATTTCGAAAGCTTTCAGTACATATTGCTCCAATGAGGTATACAATCCAATTTCCAAGAGATTAAAGACGGTGGACTTAACTATTTCGAAGTTCTTCACTGCAATATAAGCCAAGAATACAAGATATCCTATCTTTTCTTCAAACCTCTCAGAAGGGTAAAATTCAATCAACGACTTATAAAGATCAATTTGTTCTTTGGTCGATCTTAACTTTGACAATAGTGTGTTTATATCCCCCACCAAATGTATTCTAATTTCAGACGTTACTAGTTTGAAGAAATTTAGGAAAGTTTGCATCACTTTAGCTTTCTTGATTCTTCCTTTCGTATCGATGAATTCTGTTTCAGTTGCATCATCGTAGCTAGGTTGCAACAATATTAACAACATGCGCAGGAATTCCTCACTAGAAGATTCAGTGTTAATTAAACCCTTGCTAGCAATCATAAGGAGCCATTCGATGATATCAATGAAGATATTCTCATGGCGGTGAGTCAAAAATAAATTTGAAACCCATCGACACAAGGTGATGTAGGTAAGCTCTGCTCTCTCACACAAGACATTGTTCAAACAATTCTGACCAAGCAAAACGAGTCCTTTCATTGCAACCTCTCCATTACTTGATACTTCTCTGATCATTGAAAGTTTGTGGAGTACAATTACTAGGGCTTGGGGAGTTAGCGACTCCAACCAACGGAAAAACTTCGCCTGATGGTCAGATACTAAACTTGGTTTGCATTCTATTAATGCCAAAATTGTGTTGATGAACTTCAATCGTGGATCCAGATCCAAATATGACACTTCCATCATCGGTTTACTTGCATCCCAGTCCTCGAGGACATCAAAATCAGATGAAACCTTGATATTTTGCCCTGAAAACTCGAAGATTCGCTCAGTTGAAAACAAAGCATAGCTTCCCCTGAGGTTTTTGTTAGAGACTATGGCATCCAACACCTCAAGCTCCTTAGTTGAAGAGAGCTGCACTTGTTGAGACGCAAGTATCATGTTGTATTTGTCTTTGAACTCAGAGTATGACAGAGACAGTTTTTGAAGATGATGTACTACAAGTTTAAAGCAGTAGAACTTGACCAACACATCAGTACTTTTGAAATCCAGGAAACAAGCTCGTAATTCGAGGAACTTAGAAACAGCTTCATCAAAGGATTTATCGTTATTCAATGGCTCTATCATGTGGCTCCCTATCATTGGACCCTCGTTTGTGTTCGACGGCTTCAAATCCCACACAAAATCCCGTATCCCTTGATTTCTAGTGGCTAAAATGTATGTTTTATCCAACTCCCCTGTAATTATCCTGTCGGCTTCATAGCTGTATTGGAAATCAGATTGTGTTAACCAAGAAGCAAAATCAGAGAAAACCTGCATATTTGGGCAGAAGTTTTCCGATTGCAAGCTGAATAATTGGTCCCATTTGAATAGAAACCAATCCGTCACAATCTTCTGGAAGTTGATTACATTTACCCCCAAGACTTTGATGAGTTTGTATAGCGCTATCCAAAATTTCAAACTTTGTATACTCAAATTCGTAGGTCCAGAATAGTTGGCTACTTCACAGATGGTTTGAATCTGACTGATTAGTGAAGTATCCGCAAGACTACCAACGTCTAGTTTCTTGATGACAAGAAACTCAACCAAGTTATAGAACACACTGCAGGACAATTCGCTGCACTGTTCAATTTTAATGAAAGGTAGAATGAATTTGAACAAGTGTCTTACTTTATCATTAAACAAAGAGCACTCTGCTCTTGTAATATTATACAACAACGAATTCAAGGATATCAAAGACCAGAACATCAAATTTTCATCGTTAGAGGCTGTAAGAATAGTGCTTATTAAGCTGTCCTCTTCTCTATTGCCGGACGATACGCCCAAAATAGAAGAGTTTCCAAGAAAATCCTCAGGCTCTGTGCTTGACTCAGTGTTTTCTGGGGTTCCATTAGTTGAGCCTTCCGGTTCAAAAGTAAGAGAGCTCAGCTCCAAAAGAAAACACAATAGCTGTAGACATGTCTGTTGAAGTTTGGTATTACGAGAGTTGAGTATCAATTCTTGAACAAACTCAAATTCATTGTGGGAAGACTTTAATGAATACAAAGCAGAGGAAATCTTCCTTTTTTTCCTCTCAGGGAGAGCCAGAAATGACACATTTACATGGTCCTCCAATCTATTCTGTTCCTCGTCTGATGCCTCAGTCAGCGAGTTCTTTATTTTGTAAAACTCTCTTAGTAGTTTGGAAAACCCCAATAGGAAGTACCACATGTGATCGTCACGTCGTGTGAGGTAGATGGTATTTAGCTTGGACCAGCTATTACAGGTCGGTCTTTGAACGAGTCCAATAACCTGGGATGATAAAGGCTTTCCGACGATCACTAATTCATCCAAATTCTTAATGATGAAGGTACGCATGGTGTCAAAAGTATCTTCCAATGGTATCTGATTCTGTAACAGGAAACGTAACTCGAAGTACACAGAGGGTAAATTTAAGAATGTTGAAATCTCCTGATTAAACAGACCACTGTTCTTATAGTTGTACTTCTCCAACGACAAAATTCTAAATCCCATGCTGACCCCACGGTTATACACGGAATGATTATCATACGAGGACACTGCTAAAAACCGATTGATCATTCTGAAAATCTTCAAAAGCACTGAAGTATTATAGCTGTCCTTCTGAAGATAAACCTCAAATAGCTGATATAGTCGGTGGAGATCGAACGTATGTGTGGTCAAGTAGACAATGCCATTGGAGGTAAGTAAAATATCAAGACTATCGATTACCTCTCCGAAATGCAGCCAGTTGCTTGTATTCTCCTTGTCTTCCGCATCACTCAATAGAAAGTCAATAACAGAACTCCAGGTCTGTTTGTTGAAGTGATCTTTTATATACTGCTGTTTCAATATTAATTTGATAGATATGATAAGGTTGGTGTACGCATCAGTGTTCATCACCTGAAATACCTCCATCATCAAGGCAACATATCCAGAGGCACGGGGAGGAAGATTTCGGATGGCATTCTCAACGATTGCCCTCAAAAGGTAGCCGGCTTTGTTCTGCCGAGATGCTGAAGCTGAGCTCTTATGGAGCGTTTCAAACTCAATGAGACGTATCAAAGATTTACATATTCGAAACACCTCTTTGATATCATTTGAAACGAGTCCAGGTAGAATTTCCTCTATCAGATTGAGGCCTTCGTTCCTGTCTTTGGCCTTTGTTGACTCGAGGAGTAGAATGATATGTTCTGGACTCATTGAACCTCATTGAAAGCGATTGAATTAAACGCGAAAATGTTCTCATGTATTCTGGGGTTTTGCTATTAGGGTCTTGCCATTGAAGAGAACGGAAGTGACCTGGTTAGGCTCTAGACCCCTTTTCCAGTAGCAGAGACTCTTTTTTAGAGATCAGAGTACGTTTGTGAAATCCTACTAATCCGAGCCAAAACAAAACGGCAGACGAATATCTTCCATTTAAAGATCCCAAAGGGGAAATTTTCACTCTCGATATGATACATGATCTACGCATTCATTTAGTAACCTATAAAATCACCAAAAAGTTCTCTCTGAGGGAGACCGTACTTTAAGAGTTTCTGAAGAAAGAGAACCCAAGTGGTTCAATGACAGATCTATACTACCAGTTTGGTTTGGAAGAACCGGTAACCTGTGATTGTCGTCCTTGCAGATTTACATCACAGCACTCCAGAAGACTCCGTATTCTTTTCATCATACTGTTGTTTGTGCCTGTGTTTTGGTTCGTTTGTATCGGGACACTCTCTTACCAGGCTTTCATTTACAAATCTGCACAGTTGGTTAAAGACTTTGAAACTCACAAACAGAACCAACGAGCGACCCGACAGTATTTATTCTACAGCGTCATTGGCTTCTTGATATACCTTATCATGTTGAGTTTCTTGGTTGTTGGTGTGCATAATATAGTCAATAGCTAGCTTGTAACCTTACTCCTTTCTGGTTGCAAAATTCATTGGTCGTGCAAAGACAATCTTGGTGAGATTGGAGTTTTAACTCCTCCACGTGCAGAGTCAAATCGAGCCCTAGCCAGAGTCATGATACTAAACTATAACAGCCAAACAATATCCATATTTATTTTTCCAATCCACTTGCCTTAGAATCACTCAAAATGCTCAGATCGGTCAGATACAATTCCACAACCTCCTTGATAAGAACCCCGTTGTACGAGAGCCACGTCAAATACGGTGCTAAATTCGTGCCATATGCGGGTTTCGAGATGCCCATTTTATACAAGGGTTTATCACACATTGAGTCTCATAAATGGGTCAGATCAAAGGTGGGCTTGTTTGATGTCAGTCATATGTTGCAACACACATTCACCGGAAAAGATGCTGTGCTGGTATTGCAAAAAATGACCCCTATTGACCTTTCCACTTTACTGCCCAACACTTCCAGTTTGAGTGCCTTATTGAACGAAAATGGAGGTATTATAGACGATTGTATTATCACCAAGATATCTGAGGGTGAATACTACATGGTCACCAACGCAGGATGTAGAGAGAAAGATCTCAAGTTCATCAACAGTAACTTGGCTCAATTTGGTGATGTTCAACACCACACTTTCGAAGGTACTTTGTTGGCCATTCAAGGTCCTAAAGCGGCTGAAATTTTGTCCAAGTACTCATCGTATGACTTATCGAAGTTGAAGTTTGGTTCCATCGTTAGAACAGGTATCAATTCGCTTATCAGTTCCCAAATTCAAATATCGAGAACAGGATACACTGGAGAAGATGGATTCGAATTATCAATTCCTTCCACGACTGAGGAAGAAATCAAAGAAAGCAACGACTTCTTCCAAAGCTTGATCGATGAACAGCCCGATGTCGTGCAACCTATCGGTTTGGCTGCAAGAGACTCATTAAGATTGGAAGCCGGAATGTGCCTCTATGGTAATGATTTGACGGAAGAAATAACTCCAGTAGAAGCTTCATTGACTTGGTTGATTCCTAAGGGAAGAAGAAACATCACGGAGGATGCTCTCAAGTTCAACGGGTACGATAAGATTATCGAGCAAATCAACAATAAAAAGTTGGTAACTCGTAGAAGAATCGGAATTACTACAAAAGGTCCAGCACCGAGGTCAGGATCTAAGATATTAAACCCAGAAACAGGCGAAGAAATTGGATACGTAAGCTCGGGTTTATTATCCCCTATTTTGGGCTATAATGTTGGCCAGGCCTACATTGACAAGAGTTTCAAAATTAGCTCCAACGTGAATGTAGATGTTAGGGGTAAGAAAAGACCGGGTGTAGTTGCCAAGTTACCGTTCATTCCTAACAACTTCTATAAGTAGGCAATTACTTAGTCAATTGGAAACCACGAAGGGGTTAGTTATGATTGTCGCTCGTAAACTTAATTCTCATGTTAAACCCATTTCCTAAAGGGTTAAATTTATTTGCACGCTATGCACTTCATAATAATTTCTTGAAAATTTAGCCACTCAAGGCGATTGTGGAGGCTTCTTGGTGTTGAGCCTCTGGCAACTTTTAGAGGCTTCCATTTCTACGGTTCTAGTATCACCTGATTCCCATGAAGATAGACCTCCTTTTCTTCCTTCACGACGGTAAATTTTATTTTCACCTTTTTTTGGCACGATTCCTAAAGCGGTTAAATAACGAAGAGTTCCCAAGTTGAGAAGAATCAGATAAAGTTTCAGCACAACATGAGGAAGCTAAGCACATTCATACAGCAGGGGTGAAATTGTAGAATTGACTTATGGTGCCCCATAAAAACAAGCCCATAATCCCGATTCTTGTTTTAGGTAACATTGATCAGCATACGTTCCTTGTTTGTATTGTTGACGCTGCCCATGACCCCAAGAGATGCAAAAACTAGACGAAAGTAAGAACACACAGCAGTCACAATGATTATTGGACAATTGGCGATACATTGTTCTTGCTGTAATATATCTTGTATTTCCTAATCCTGTCTCAGACTGCATTAACACGCGATGTGTTTTTCCCATCTTGCGTCAAAGGAGTCGCTATTTTTTTTGTAAAAATGAGTCTTTTGGCGTTTGCGGGATGCAATATTAGGATCACGGGCGTTGTCTGCGCTCACCTACCACGCAAATCTATTGAAGCACATCTCTCTAAAAGGAATGCCATACTTGCGACATTCGAAAAGTCCTTACTTGCCGGTAACCATTGATGTTCTTCGGTAACGCCTTTATAGGAAAGTGGAACACGTAAGGTTCAAAGTCCCTCATTGTAATGTTTAAGGTGCTTTTTACTACAATCCAGACTTTGGCAATTTGACATAAGAATGACTGAGCTTTATTTTGCAACCCTTCATTTCCATTCCTGTTAAAAGCTTCATTTATTTGGTTGTAGGCAGATCCTTCGTTGACGGTGCGACATATTTTTATTTTCTACCTCGATATCTGCCCTAGCGATAAAGCGATAATCATCTTTTTCTGTCAAGTCTTTTGAAAGCTTTAGACTATTTGTACTAGATATAGGAATTATTTGAAAAGCATGTAGTGATGTTAGAGTCTCTAAAAACGATTTTAATCTCAAGTACTTGCGATAGTCATACCAGACTCAGCCATTCACATTTATGCTCAGGAGAAAGAACGAAATTGAAAGTGTACAAATGCGACATCCTAACCACGGAGGTGCACCTATTCATTCTGAAAATACTGTAACGGAACTTTCACAAACGCGCAACATCCGGTTTAGCAAAGGAACAAACTTTTAATGGACGTGAATCAAACAGCTGGGCCTTGTTCGTGAAATCTTCTTTCTTTAAAGCATTCTTGCCTAGTACTATTGAAGGAAGCCCATTGGTTTAACGCTTGGTTATTGCTAACTAATGAGCACATCGTGTTTCCCCATATTGGGCTTGGAGGTCGTATTGTCTCCACCCCACATAAATTAAAAAGGTAGGCACGAGCCTCATAACGGTATTGCACATTCCTGATCCACGATTTTTTTGACTTTTCCCTCCTTCCACACGTAAAAAAGAACAGCAATTTGCAGCTGCAAACAAGTAACACAAAGTGCAGCATTATTTTTTTTCGTTGATTATTTATATCGTTATAAAAGCTTTCGAAATTCTGCCCGAGTAAACTCTTGAAAACAATCCCTGGTGGTTCTTTTTGTTTCTTTCATTCATCAATTCACAAGTATGGTAACTGCATCTCGGCCGGTATTGACGCACAAAGACTCCAATGTGTCATCTCCATCCCCCACTAAGTCCACAAAGTCGAGATCCAGTTCGTCGTCTCCTCTAAAAGGATCCCCTTCCAAGAGAACCAAGTTGTCCCCCACGAAGTTTAGACCTTCTGTGGACGTATCAACTTCCTTGCTGGGCAAGAGGTTGGGTTTCACCATTTTCGAGGACAAAATTGAGAAAACAACAACAAACTTTAACGACTTGGAAATCAACGGGAAAGAAAATTCCAATGCTGTTATCAAGCACGCCAAGTCTGATGAACAGGAAAACATCTTACAACCCAAGTTAAAGGTTTTAAAACAACACACCATGCATCAACAGAGAAGGCCTTTGACAAACTTAAGCATCGCCGAATTTAAAGGCTACGTAATACAAAACGATACCATGAGTGTTTTGTCGGAGCCTCTTATTCCAAGCACATACAAGAATGACTCGAATTCGGCTCACAAGTTCTACTACAACCTTCCATCTTACATTTCACCAATGAAGTCCAACACGAAATTTTTGTTCAAGTCTGACTTGGGTTTGATTTCGGACACAGAGGAAAACGAAGTCAACGGGGAAGACGAGTTAGAACTAAGACTCCTTGAGAAGCTGGCCGCAATCAAAGCACACAAAGAACATAGAAGATCGTTGAGCCTTGGTAAAAACGACCTAAAGCGTAATTTAATCAAAAAGAATGGATTCACCATCTTATCCAACTGAACTACTTTTGTTACATTCTTCGTGTAGACATATGGCTATTTTAGACATGCATTTAATGAATACTAATATTAGATCTTAAGCCGTCATGGTTTTTAACGTGCTCTGTTGTTTTCAAGTTTTATTTATTTTGATGATTGAGGTCTGCAAATTGTAAATCTCGCAGCCAAAAGTCCGCATCGAATTGTTGCAAAATTTACGAAGAACATTACAGAAGACAAAAACCACAGTCAAACTCTTTCACCAAGAAGCGAATAGTAAAATATATAAGATATCACATTCGGAAACGTCGTGATAGTTTTCCCAGTTTATAGGCCCCAGATCTGGCTTTAGAAGAAACAAAACATGTAGAATGTGTCTCTAAAACAGCCCCAGCCACCCATTAGACAGGAAATAGTGACCGGGACTCGAGTCAGTACACAATACCAACTCCTCCCCGTGAGCTCACGAAATCATAGAGGGGACCCGCCTGCTCTTTCGAAGGCTGCAACATATCTTCTTCAATATTTTTCGTGTGCGCACATTTTTCACAATATTTTTTCATCGTCGGAGAATCTCAAGTCTGAAGAATCAAAGGTTTCCACTTCGATAATGTCAAACTCTATAGCTCAGGCTTTCAAGAAGTTGAATGTGTCACCGACGTCAGAAGACCACGAAAACATATACGAGATATCATATCAGTATTTATCGAATGTCAAGAAGTTCAACGATGTGAAATCCCTCAACAACTGTTTAGTTGCATTGATCAATTTGGACAAGTACGACAAGGCATTGGAATTGATAAAGAAAGTTAAGGACGAAGACCTCATTCAACAGTTCTCCATAGAGGTTGGTTACGTGTACTACAAAACCAAACAGTCCCAACTCTTGCAGAATTTGTACCATAGTGTCTTATCAAGAGACAGCGCCTCCAACTCCAAGTTCTTGATCAGAGGCTTGAAACATATTGTGGCGCAAGATTTGTACCAGAGAGGTGAGGATGATCAAGCTTTGGACTTGTACCATGAGTTAATCAGTCAGAATGATGACATCGACAACTCGCTGGATCTACACACCAATGAATTGGCGATAATAAGTCAGTTGAATTTCTCGAAAGGTGAGTTGAATAGGTCTACTTCGAGAACCGATGAAGAAAACCACGACATGGTATTCAACCAGGCATTGATTTCCTTGAGCGAAAACAATATTCCCCAAGCTTTGGCCTACTTAGATAAGGCTTTAGAGTTGTTAAACTTGTTAAATTTGGATGATGAGAGTTACCAAATAGAGAAGTGTCCTATCGTGTTGTTCAAAGCATACATATACCATTCCCAAGGCCGCAAGGACAAATCAATAAGATTATTGGACGAATTGAAATTGTACAACTTCAATGATCTAGTGCTCAACCTTATCATAAACAACAACTATTACTCAATAAATGAAGTTTTGATTGACCAATCTGATTCCGATAAGAATGTGAATTTTGTCCACAGACTCTTGAATTACCAACAAAATTTGAGTCAGGTTTCAAGGAAGTTGAATCATGGCCAATATTCCACGTTGATTAAAAATAATATTTTGTTGAACTACTTGACCTGTTCTTTATCTTCAAGGTCAAACCAGTTGTCGACCCCTAAAATAAATAAGTTGATCCGCAATGGAGACTACACCTTATTGTCTTACAAAGTATTGCTTAAGTTGGGAATAACAAATGAAGATTTGATCCACAAATCAAGCATAGTAAGCAAAAGGCTCTTTAAAGTGATCAACAATACCGATATCACAGAGGAAAACTTCGACGAATTGGTGGCATGTGGATTGATTTTGATTTCAATTAATGATGTCTCTGGGAACCATCATCAGTCTATCATCAGCTTGGAAAGGTTGTCCCAATTTAACCTCAAGCTGCTGGATTTGCTTCCTGGTCTTGTTGGTTCTTTGCTCAACTTGTATGAAAAGTTAGATGCAAGTGACAAATACACTCAACTATACAATACTTTGATTGAAAGACTTGAAGAGTCATCCAGCATATCCCACACTGACTACAACTTCTACAGAGTTATTGGGTTCAAGTTGTTACTTTTAAATGATCAAAGATACAAACAGGTGTTTACTAAACTCAGCCAAGAGAGCCCCAATGATAAGTTGATCAAGAATGTTTTGAGTGGCACTCTGAATGATCTATTACCAGTTGAAACTTTAGTATCGTGTGTTGATGACGATGTTTTAGAAACTGACATAGAATCCTTAATTCCAGTGTCGCAAGCACCAAAAGCAGTCGCCAACACCAACAGAATCGAAAAAAAGAGAAATAGTAGACCCAAGTTCGGCCCAAATAAATTACTCAAGCCAGCAGACCAAGTCAATTTGGACCAAGAGAGGTGGTTGCCATTGAAATTGAGATCCAACTACAAGCCAAAGAAATCGAAAAAAAAGCTCTCGACTCATCAAGGTGCAGTTGAATCTCCAAGTGCCTCTCAAATTTCAACTCCTTCCACCACACCAGCCCCTGCTACTTCCAACGAAACATCCAGCTCCAAAAAGGCCAACAAGAAGAAGAAGAAAGGCAAGAAGTAGTTAATCTGTATACTCAATAGACCAACAGCTTCCCCAATATTTGTAAGCACTATCGGCCCGCCGCGATAATACCAACTTTTTCAGGCGAAAACGGCTGGAATGAAATTTAAAAGATTCGCCGGTATATCATCGAAGTATTTCAATAGCGTCACGATGTCCCACAACCACCTAACTACAGTCAACGAGCTCCAAAACGAGATGTACTTCGGTAAGGAAGTCATCAATCGGGTGTCATTTTTGAGAGAGGATGCTAAATTCATGGGCCTTGCCGTTACTCACCCCAATGCCAGATTTGTATTCTTCAAGAACACAGATCCATTGGTGGTTAAAACTTGGGCCGATAAGCTTGTTATAATGACAAATGAAGACATGCATTTGAAAGGACAAGAGTCAATTTCTCAAGGATTGATGAAGCTTTCATCTTGGAAGTCTGCGATTACTAAGTGGGCTAAAGACAACGAAGAACATAATCATACTTTGAGAGAAGAGGAGCAGCCCACCATCCTTTTCCTCGGGATTGAAGATGAAAGCGTAGGCTTGGATACAGGTAATCCAGAAACCAAGGTTTTGGACTACCAGGGTGGCAGATACAAAGGAATCCCATACTTTGCTGTGGATTTGACTACTTCCGCAAGCTTGGAACAAGATATACTCGAACTTATTAAGCAGGAAGGCGTGGAAGGAGAGAACGTATTCTTCACCACCTCTAGAAAACATCACTTAGGCTTCAGTCAAGTGCAGGCCTCGTTGTTCTCACACGGGAAGATGTTCCTAGACTGGCTAGACAGGAATCGGTTCTGCCCTGGATGTGGATGTAAGGTGGTACCTATTCATGGTGGCGGGAAATTGAAGTGCACAAATACGACTATAGTGGGTAAGACGTCTACCGGTAAGGACAAGCACGAATGTCCTGTTCAAAATGCCTCTGTTTCTAATGTTTCATTTCCTAGAACCGATGCAGTGATCATCACTGCCGTTACCAACACTGAGCGTACAAAGATTCTTCTTTCATTGAGTAAAAGACATAAGATGACCATGATGTACAGTTGCACGTCTGGTTTTATGGAGCCAAGTGAAACAGTCGAGGTTGCAACCAAAAGAGAGATCTGGGAAGAAACTGGAGTGGCTTGCTCCAAAATCGACATTGTGATGACCCAGCCATGGCCGTTCCCCGGAAATTTGATGATAGGGTGTATTGCTGAGGTCGAGTTTGATGGTGTGAACGAAGTGATCGACTTAGACCACGACGACGAGTTGGAAGATGCACGTTGGTTTGATATTCTGTTTGTGAAGCAGTTGGTCTATCCCGAATTGAACGATACAGAAAGCAATCCCGAGGGGATCTTGGTACCTATGGCCGAGTCCATTTCGTACTCCCTCATCAAACTCGTAGTCGACCAAGCTCTGAGCCTGAAACTTTGAGATACCATTTTGCAACCGTTTTTAGATTGAATGTAATTCGCGCATTAATAAGCATTAGTTCTCCATGGTTGTTACAGAGAGTGCCAGAGCCACAGTCTCCATGACTGACCACGAGAGTGCAAGAGACCGTAGGCTTCAGCAAATGAGAGATGCCCAACGGGTATTGAAACTTCGAAGACAGCAGGAGATATCTCACTTGAACGAGGAAATCGAAAAACTACGGGAAGAAAACAAGAAACTACGGGTAGAGAACAAAGCTCTCACATCGCAAACTCTGTCCAAGGCTGTAGAAAACCAGGAGGAGAGAAAATGTGCTGTCAAGATGGCAAAAACTGTGGGCATCACCAACAACCAGTTCAGGTTCTTCACGCATTCACAAGCAGAAGATCCAAGCATACTAGATCCCAATAGCTATATGTCTATGGACGAGTTGATGCAGAAATTCAATCCCATGAAGGTCTCACATCTTGTGGATGATAATGGCGATTTCTTTGTGGAAGCCATAGCCAAAAAAATCATCACATGCTTTGACGTTTGTGCCAATGATGAGATGCTTGATCCTGTATTCTTAGAGAAATTCATGTGTGTCTCAAAACATGGCCTTTCTTTGATTGGCTTGTTCTATGAACATAATAAAAAAGCTGCTTTTGAGAAGAAGATGCCTCGATTATGGTATGAAAAAAACGAAGATATTGATGAGGATACGTTTACGTTTCCAGACATGTTGGAGTACATTGTCGAACACTTTGATCATACTATTATGCTACTAGACGTTTTGATAAGCTTTTTAGTGAGGTATGCATTGGCTAGCAAATGGGGTCTTGTTATCGCAAAGGATGATCTAAAGATATGTATTGATCTTTGCTATTCATCCAACTTCGATCAGGCATATATCTTTGGTACCTTGGACCAGAGTCTTTGTATCAACGATCACATTAAATCCATCAAGCTCAAGCTACAGAAAGGAATCACACAGAAAAATTCTGGTACGACGACGTAAATGGCCCGAAGCTGTAGACCAATAAATCAGCC
Organism: Yamadazyma laniorum; assembly: GCA_002109505.1. NCBI lineage: Eukaryota > Fungi > Ascomycota > Pichiomycetes > Serinales > Debaryomycetaceae > Yamadazyma > Yamadazyma laniorum. The sequence goes on along the minus strand of MVNT01000010.1, from coordinate 81,352 downwards.
AGTTCCTGGTTTGACTCTTGATCGCTTGTCGAAACTAATAATGAAGATAACATAAATACAATTTACGTTTACATTGTTGCTTTCGAGTCGAATGAACTCTTTTCACCACCTTGCCATAAACATGTATCACATTCTTCCACACTGCCACATTTGAAGGTCCCCGAAGTCCGAACCTACGTCGTTCTGCATCCACTATAAGTGAAAGGCTCCATGTGTTCGGAATAAATGGGAAGAAAAAGAAATGTTAATATTTGCAGACCGATTAACTGCGATTTTTGACGTATTCATGCTACTTCAGAAAAGCGCCACCGTTCATCACCTATAAACCCTGACATTTGTATAACCGTCCAACTGCCTAGGGACTCCTTTTCCAATAACTAGATAAAAATGCTCGAGCAATTAATGCCCATTATCTCTGGTCACAGAGGTTACAAGGGTAAATATCCTGAGAATACTATTTTGGGCTTCACCAAATGCTACGAAAGTGGTGCTACCAACATTGAAACAGACTTGTACGTAACCCGGGATGATATCCTTGTTGTATCACACGATGCCAATACCAAAAGGACTTACGTAAAGCCCGACGGGCTGGTTGCAGATTATTATATTCCTTCCAGTTCATACGAAGATGACTTGAAGGACCTTAGGAACAAATATACTGGAGACAAATTCTTGACGTTCAAGACGGTGTTGAACTTTATCATGGAGAACACAGAGAAGGGAGAAAGATCTGTTATGTTAGATATCAAGGGGTACAATAAACCTCGTATCATGAAAAACATTTTCCAAGAAATTCTTGCAGTTAAAGATGATATCAATTATTGGCTCGAACGTCTTCAGTTTGGAGTATGGGACCTTGATTTCATTAAGTATATGAATCAGGATGATTACTTTCAAGAATTACAACAAAAGTACCACTTCAAGGTTCCTCTCCAATTGTATCATGTAAGTGGCTCTTGGGAGAGATCTATGTCGGTTGTTTCGTACAACCATTATTTGGACGAAGTGTATGGCAAGGAAAGATTTCTATATAAAGTTTCCGGGGTCTCACTACTTTACTTGCTGACATGGTCTTCAGGGTTTCTTAAGAATTTCATGCCGTTTGCAAAGGCAGAAGATTTGAGCTTGTTTACGTGGACTATCAACAGCCCTTATCAATACGATTATTTTGTCAAAGTTTGTAGAGGTTACCAAATTGGCGAGTACGGTGTTTTGTCAGACGATCCAGGTTTGATGTACAAACACAAACAAGATCACTCTTCAAGAGAAACAGACCTGTTAATTGAACAGTCAACGAATGTGAGGGTAGAATTCAAACAAAAAGTAGGCAACTTTTTCTTCAGGATGTTCGTCTCTTTGACCAACTTAAAGCAACCAAACTACGAATCTCTCGTGGACCCTGAGGTCCGAGAACCTCCTCGAATCAACCCGCTAGTTATGAAGGTGTTTATGCTTTGTCAACGGTTCGGTATATTTTAGATACTTAAAAAATGTTAGATTACGCACTAAATCCCAACGCAAATATTCAACCATCGCACCATGTTCAGCTCCTTGCTTCTGAAGCCTAAACATTCAGAGTACCTGCAGCCGATCAAGATTGGATCTCAGGACTCTATGATCAACTCCAAGGTTCTTGTTGTGCCTGAAAAAGAGCTACAAATGCAAGAAGTTACAAACGAAAATTCCAATCTGCATTCCACCTTATCTAAATATTTTCTCAATAAGGACGGTACCTTGAACTATAACATGACGATCAGTACACAGATCTCTGATCGCAGAGCACACTCATCATACGAAGATACTATACCGTTGAAGAAGAGGTTCCCCAACTTGAAACACAATTTTCCTAAGAAAACCCTAGAAAGTTGCTCCGATGACTCCGTTCAAATGTGCGTAGAAGAAACCAGACGTACTATTGATCGCTTGATAGCTGAACAGTTGGGAGAAGGTCCGAAGGAAGACACGTCACATGTTAAAGTGACCACCACCGACGTATTGGCTGATGATAGAGGTAGAGAGCAGCAGATTCAAATCAAAACGTATCAACAAGATCCTATGCTACCCCCAAAACACAAATTGAGGAAGAACAGGCATAGAGACCATTCGCCTCCACCTCCAATATTGAAAAATACAACTGGGTCCGAAAAACTCACGAAAGAAGAGCAAGCAAAGTGGAACATACCGGCAAGCGTATCAAACTGGAAGAATAACCAGGGTTTCACTATATCATTGGAGAAACGTATGCTAGCTGCAACTTCGAGCGAAACACCCTCTTTGAACTTGAAGAAATTATCTGATTTGACCTCGGCTTTAGACGGTGCTGAAAAACAGGCCAGGGAAGACATAAAGACAAGAAATGAACTCAGAAAGGAAATGGTGGAAAGGCAACAGAGAGAGAAAGAGGAAAAGCTCAGGGAACTTGCCGAAATGACCAGGAACCAGAAAAATAAGAGACGATCACAAGATGGCTATGACGCCAATAAGCGAAATAGATATTAACTTTAACGATAGAATGACATTTAATTTTCATTTCTCTGTACAAATATTAATACTATACATGGTTCATTTTCTTGACCTGGTTTTGTAACGGTCTCCACCATCATACAATGCTTTATCAAACAAGTCAATGGCTGTTGAATTGACCCACTCTAAAGCCCTAGATAATTCTCTCTCATCATCCGTCCCTTTCAATTTTTTTTGGAGATTTTCTTTCCATAAATGTAACTCCTCAGGCGTTCCATTGTCGATGACTTCTTCGAAGGTCCTTTGACGCTTACTGGACCTTGGCTTATTCCTTAAACTCCGCTTCCTATTGCTTCTAGAATCAATAATAATGTCATCGTCCTCATCGTCGCTGTCCATATGTACAACGGGGCTTGATAGCTTTTCGTCGACTTCTTCTATTTGCTTTTTGAGTTTACTTTGTTGATCAAGTTTGCTTTTGTTTGACAACGCCCTACTTCTTGCTTCAATGCTGAAATTAATTGCGTCCTTGACATTGATGAGCTCCTTCTTCAACTGGGATTCTCTTGTACCATAAGGGTTCAAGTATTTGATCACTTCTTCAATATCCTCCTTATTGTCGTAGAATCTCCAAGCTGACCCATTCACTAAAGGATCGGGGCATTCTTCAATTAACTTCCTCTCCATTGGTGACAACTTAGTGTGGTCAATATGGGGGGCCAAACCGCCGAATTTATCTACCATTGGTAGTTCAGAATTTTCGTCCTGTACCTTTACAATAGCATTGTTCTGAAACTTGAGACCGAACGATTCAGCAAACCTCAAGAATTCTTCAGGAAAGTTGCTGAAATCCAATTCCTTTACTGGGCCGTTATCGTAGTCTACTATATCGGTTTCAAGACATTCTTTCTTGATGATAGAACAAAAGCTGGCATCATTTTGGTAGTCTTTCAAATTCTCTACCCTCAAGTGTATACGGACATCATCTTCAGAGGGTCCTTGAATCCATAACCTACCCATAAGATATGTTTCCTCTTGCACGTCATCACCAGGTTGTTCTTCATCTACAACTTTCTCATCTTCGTTGTCTTCATCTTCCTCTGCATTTCCATGCAATGTGGGCAAACCGTTATTTTCGAACCACCAGTATCTATTGTACAACCTGTCTTTTCCTAGACATCGCACTCGCTGGCAGTCTCTTTCTACCAATTGCCTTTCAAGGGACTTCTTTTCTTTTTTCAATTCATGTATTGTCGTGAGAGATTGCTTCCTTTGCTCACAAAGTTCACTGAACTCAGGATATCTTGCGGCAACTTCGGCCTCAGTATCGTTCATCTCGAGCTGTGTTAATTCAAACCTTGGCCGCTTCTTTATTTCCTCTTCTGTAGCTGGCGTCTTAGTCAATTCCAAGTATTTTTCGTATATGGCGTTATGAATGGTTTGTGCTTTTTCGAGTTCAGTCTTGTACTCTTTGATATTGTCCAATCTCTTTCTCCTTAAAACAGTCGACTCTTCTAGACTTCGGTCGATGTAAGATCTAACCATATCACTCGTAGACAATAGTTCGCATAGGATATTTAAAGTCTCGATTCTCAAGTTAATATCCATTCGTTTGTAAAACTGTTTCAAAGCTGTCGAAGCATTGGCTGGTTCATCAAGTGGGCCTAGTATCTTGTAAACACGATCGATGGTTTCTTCGTATTTGGGAAGGTTATCAACAAGAGACAAAACTCCCAAAAGAATAGTCTGCCAGTTTCCGTCTTTGAAATTCCGTTTCCTCAATCTATCATGCCATGTACTACCCCGGTAATTCATTATTTGATACGCATTATGGTCTCTCGATTCATCCTCTTCATCCTCTTCGTCATTGTCGTTCTCATTTTCGTCCTCCTCGTCATCTGCTTCCTCACCATATTGTTGTTCAGTTGTAACACTAGTAGAACCATTTTGTTCCACTACTACTTCATCTGACCCATTCTTTTTAACAGATCTGAAGTCAGAATCGAGATCATCGTCATTATCGCTGAATGTTTTTCCAACGTTTTCTTCTTCACTTTCAGAGCCTTTGACAAACTCATCGTCATCCTTCGAGGGATTTATAAATGATTCCGTGGAAGGAATCTTGATTTGTAAACCATATACTTCACCACTTTCTCTATAAGACTTGACATCCGATGCAGAAGGTAATTTGTTTCCAACAATAGCACCCAATACACTACACCAGATCTCATCAAGAAGCTCACATCTTCCCACTTTTGAAAATTGATCATAGTTCCAACCCATGCTATAGATAAAGTCGTCAAATGTGAATGTATCGATCTTCAAAGGTGAATGGTAAATATTCATGAATATCCAGCATTCCAAAGCTTGTTCAATGCACACAAGGTGCTCGGCCAGGAGTTCTGACTTGTTGAGAGACAATAAGCTCTCATCATAGTTCTCATCCTCCTCTTCGCTGCTGTCGTTTTCTTCGCTCGAGCTTTCTACTTCTACTATGTCCTCCTTCTTCATGGTCACGTCCCCGCCGTCTTTATGATCCTTCTCGATTTGCCTTTCCTTTCTTTCTATTAGCTCGAGCAAGTGCTTGTTCCATGTCCTTGAGTTCTCAGGTAACTTGAACTTTTTAGCAGTAGGCCTAGAATTTTGAATATCAAACTTGATCTCTAAATCTGTAGCCATATTTCTCCTAGTTGGTGGAATTCCCGAGGCTTGCAAAGAGGCAATCGTTCCAGATCGGTTACAGTTAACTCCCTCACCATAAGCACTGCCCTCTTGTTTGAGGCGATCAGGTAAATAATGGACAGGAAATTTTTGATTCTTTTTAACCTCTGGTTGAGGTGTCTGGCTGGAAACGTTGCCATCAAGTATGCTGTCAAGAGTGGGTTTTTTGTTTGAAGTAATAAACTTTTCGGGCACTGGCAAAGGGGTGGTAGATTTAGGTGTATCCCTCTTCCTGAAAACAGGTTCATCAAGGAATTTGATTTTCAGTCTTCTGGCAGGTGTGACAATGGTGAAATGACGCATCAGATTTGGACCAGAATCTCCTGAATCATCATGGATTGCAGTTGAGGCTTCAAAATGTTTCAAGTCAGGAGGATATTCTTGATCAATTCTGTAACGTTTGGCATATTTATCTTTGACAACCCATGGAGCCCCAATTCTATGAGATCTAGCCATGGTCAATTTGATAAAAGTCTTTATAAGCCACTTTGTAAAATGATTTCTATCCCTCGTAATCTTTTCTCCTGTGGCGATGGCTTGTTGGTTGTCCGACAATCTAGTTACTAAGTACCGTGGTGGAGCATCAGATGATTCCACCTTTTCTCTGATTAATCCTCTTTGTTTGACGGCTGAAACTTCTCCAACCATTCCGTTGATGGTGATGCCTTTTAGTAACACGTATTCTCCTGGGAAATAATTGTTCTTAAATTGCAGATACACTTTGTCGACAAGCTGATCCAATCTTGTAATTCTGTTGAACTGAAGGAATCGTAAGATATGTCCTTTCAAAGCTTCGGGGAAATTCTTTTCGACATCCTTGACTTCCTTGATTTCACTTTCCAAAGCTTCAAAGAAAGTCAAACACGAGTTACCAGTGATTTCACAAACAAATTTACGCCTTTGGTAGTAATCCATTCTGCCTAAGTAGTCTTCGTAGTTCAAAAACCATTCCTTTGTCTGCGGAATATACCACACCTCCGTGGACATATCATCGGGAAGTTTATTCGGTACCACAACCTGGACTTGTTTCCGCTTATACAACACCATGAGTCTAAGAACGGTAGCGTTTGGGTGACAATTTGAAAGTAATAACGTTATCTGGAAAATTTATCAAATCGAACAGAAAAACAATATACCCGCAGACGCTACTTTGTGTAACCAACTATAACCAACATCCCAACACTGAAATTTTGTTAACTTATTATATAACGGATCGTCTATTATGTAGGTAACATGCAATTAAATACTATACAAGAGAGATAAAGATAAACTTTTCCATTAGTTTTTACCTTTTCTCTTTCTACGTTTCTTCCCAATGATTTCTTTAATGTCTTCACTGAGCCCTGACTTGGTATCTGGTTTTTTTGGTTTATCACCATCTTTACCATCACCTTTGTGCTTCTTGTTAGATTTACGATCATCATATGACCGACGCTTTCTAGGCCCGCTTTCTTCTTCGTCTCTTCTGCCCCTATTGGTTCTAGCATTGAATACCTTGTCCTTTCTTCTCTTGACAACCTGGGAGTTTTCGACTGCAAATTCGACAATCAACTTTCTCTTGTTCAAACCAGTCAATTCAGCTAATTTCTTTTCTTCGTCCGTAAGTCCCTCTAAGATTTCTTGAACATTGACTTCATGGGCATTCAACCATCTCAACCCCATCAAAGCTGATTTGTGATCTCTGAATTCTATGAAACCATATCCTCTACTTCTGCCAACTTCTCCAGATCCCTTCACTTCCATAACCACCTTGGCTTGTTTAACAACACCAGCATGTTTGGATTTCTTCAGTTTGGCTTCTTCAGCCTCTCTGTCTTCATGCTTATGGTGGATAGACCTACTAACTTCTTCTTTGGAAAGAGGTTGTCTAACACCACTCTTTACTTCAGTAGCAAATTGAACCACTGCCTTACGACCTAAAGCTTTCAAGGCTTTAGAGTTCATAGCTCTAGGTAAATTTCTGATGGCTAATCTTGTCAAAGATAAATGTAACGATGGATTCTTGTTCAATTGTTGAACTCTCAATTTGTAAGATTTATCTCTTAACTCCATATCAGTTTTAGAGATGAATTGAGCCAATTTAGAGTTTTCAGTGATTCTACCTTCATGCAACAAGTATAAGTTTCTTCTGTCTTTGTCACCAACCTCCTGGCCCAATGCCTCTTTCCTCTTATTGGCATTACGTTCAGCTAACATGTCAGCAGACTTTCTATCGACAGCACTGGTAATGTTCAAAACACGGCCTTCAAAAACATATACGGGAGGGACATCATCGGCAATCAACAAACTAGCAGAGTTCATGATAGGAGCATTATCAAGACACTTTGAATAGGCTTCTTCTTTATGGAAAGCGACGAAAGCAGATCCCTTGGAGATACCAGTTTCACGATCTCTTACAGGCAAAGCATACTTTACAGCACCAAACGATTGGAAGTGCTCCTTTAATGCTTCGGCAGTGGTGTCATAAGGAATGTTTCTAACAAATACAGAAAATGCTTCTTGTTTATTCTGTTTTACTTTGGGAGGTTCTTGTGCTTTCACTTCTGGTTCTTTTTCATCTTCAGGCTCTTTAAGCGTGTTGAGATTCTGGAACTCGTCGACGTCTTCCTCGTCACTATCGTCACTGTCATCACTTTTATTGTTATCATCTTCTTCCCCACCCTCTTCCGCTTCTTCTTCAAAGTCAACGTCATCCTCCTCCTCTTCTTCATCCTCCTCCTCCTCCTCTTCAGGTTCGTCTTCTTTGAGTTCTTCCCATTTGGACTTCTCAATGGCAAAATCAACGGCAACTTCTCTGCCGTTGATCTTCAAACCGACTGACTCCTTAACAGCCTTCTCTGCAGCAGCCTGTTTTTTCATTACAACAAAAGCGAAACCAAGCATTTGCCCATTCTTCTTTTTGGGGATGTAAGCATCAAAAACTGCCCCATACTTGGAGAAAGCCTTTATTAACTCATCAGGCTTTTTACATGACCATGGTAAGTTACGAATAATTAATCTAGCTCTTCTCTTTTCAATTGGTGCAACTTCTTTCTTAACTGGGTGATGATCTTTAGTCTCCTTACGATCTCTTCTTTTGGCCATGTCGACTCTCAAAAACCGGTTCTTGAACTTGGATTTCTTGGACTCTGCCAATGCAGTCACAGTGTCATCTTCCAAAGTGAAGGAAACAAAACCAAAACCTCTGGACTTCTGTTCATTATCAGTGACAATAATTGCATGCTTCACAGGTGCAAACTGAGAAAAGTACTCGGACAACTCGTCGGATGTGGCATCAAAAGGGACAGAACGAACAAACAAAGTCTTTCTGTCCAACCCATCTTCCTTGAGACTCTCTCCAATAGCCCCTTCAGCCTTCTTTACCTCTGTATCAGTCATTTTTGCAAAGATAGATGTGCTATATTCGATGAGAAAAATTTTGGTGCGTATACAGGCAACTCCATCTCTCTCATCTCATTTTATCATAAAGTGGTTTTGGCACCGACTTAGATTTCGCGTGCAGGCATAAACAAGAACAACAATGTCGGCCAAGTATCGGAGGAATGTGTTGCCCAACACGTATATACCTGTGCTTCCGTCGAGTCTGTTTGAGAGTGTGCTACTGAGGCTTCCCCGTCTGTCTCTCGTGGAATTGTTTAATCGGTGGCCTCGAATTGTCAACACTCAACCTTCAAGTAAGCACACGAACTTCAACCAACGACAGTGCAATAAGCAGGTGATGGTCAAAGCTGCTCAATTCAGGCAAGACAAGACCAACAAGAAGCAAATAATAAATCTTATTTTGGGCACATATTGGCCAGAAGGCTTGAACTTGCTTCAATTGTCTCAGATCGATTGTCAGTTGATAGTTGATAAGTCCAATGCATTTTATTGGATTCTGTCGGTGGTGAAAAATTCTTCGGGAATGGAGGTTCCAATAGTGTTGGAGCCAAAGAAGTTTCTCGATATGCTTTCCAAAGACTTGAGTACTTTTTTCATGAACCACCTTTACGTTTGCAAGCACCCTAGGCTTCCCTTGATCATTGTGAGAATTCAGTTGTTTGATCTACAAGCAGCATCTACGTCTAGAACTTCCAACAGACCACATATAACTTCCAATAGGGCACATTTTGTTGCAATTCCTATGAACTCTGCATATATCATTCATTCACAGGGCAATGACTTGGTTACTAGAATAATTCTCCAAGTAATAGAGATGAGTTTACCACAGAAAAAGAGTAGCTTGTTGAATCTCGTAACAGACAGGACGCAGCGACCCGTGAAGTCGCTAGAGTCTATGCAAGTCCTCTTTGGAAACTCACGGTTCAGCAACAGTTTGGGTGCGTGGGCAGCGTATGCCGACACCACCGTGGATATTTCGCCTTTAGGTGCTATAGAAAGCCATTCCATGTTGAGTAGGGATAACGATCCACCAGATAAGAGTGAAACTGAAATGGACAAATTGAAGCGAATTGCTAATCTCAGGTTCAAAGGGTCTGCCGATGGCCGAATCAAATCTGAGAAGCTATTCACAGATCCGTTTGTATTGCAACAGAGAAAGAGAAGGAAACTCCAGTTCTTCAACAATGGAGAAGGTGAAGATGGCGGCAACGAAGCAGTTCCCTCGAAGAATGAGTACAGCTCTCTTGCTCCTATTCAAAATGCTGAATTCACCATTAAAGAGAAATTTGAAGCTTTCAATTTGAGAAAGGAACCTTCGAACGATGATTATGAAAACACCGGTAATGACAATAATGAAAATGATGGTTATTCTTCTATAACTTTGAAGCTCTCTGGCAGCGATGTTTTTGCTGGTCTACACGAACTTTCTGTTATATCAACTGATGAGAAAGAGATGATACTCAATCCTTTGAAAATGCCTTCCTGGCTAACAGGAGAAGAGGGTCGAAGCTGTGGAACCGTTAAGGATGGCAAGTTTTCTGAGCTGTAGATAGAATGTGTATTTGATTAATAACCCAATCTTGTAATTAAACCTTTAATGGACTGAACGACAGAGTCATTAGCATGCTTGGATGCTCCTTCTTGTAAAGAATTCAAGAATTCAACATCCTTATACCTGAAAGCTTCGTTGGCAGCTGACATCAAGTCGTTATTGGAAATGAATAATTGACATTTTTCCAAGTAATGAATGTCGGTGCAGTTGCTTATATACATTGAAATGTAGTTCTGAGGTGCTTTATAGGCCAAACATGTTTCCACTATGACCTTAAATCCTATGGGTGACTTCAAGTTGTCTTTGTCACTGGAAGATGACAAGATGAACTGGTGGAGACGGTCAAAGTCCAGACTTGCACAATAGGTTTCTAGAATCAAGTACCAAAACTTGGATAGTGTCATTTTGAAATCCCTGACTATCCTATGGGCTTGCTTTAGTTGGTGCATGCTAATAAGTTTGACGAGGACCTTCAACAAGCTACTGCATGTATAGAAATCTGTTTGGTAAGTGTCAGATAGTTTCTTTTTTAGTTCCAAAACATCCAATTCTAGTTGGTAGTACTTTGTATTTTGGGTATCTCCGGAATGTCCCAGTAATTTCATTAGTTTCAGTTTATAATCCTCATGATAGTTCAGAACAGCGGAGTTTAAGTTATTCGAGTCTTGGTTCTGGCTAATGAAATATTTCAATCTTTCGATTGATAGTTCAACTCTCATATCTTCTTGCTTGTAATACCTTTCCAAAACTTCTCTATCATGTTTTCCAATGCTTTGAATCCAAAAATTTTCCACCAAATCACCAGTCACTACGAGTACCTGGTTTGAAGTTTCTATGTCCTCGTTTTTTGGTTCAGAAATCGTCTTTGACTCGTTTTGATGTAAAATTCTGAAAAATTGAGATACAGAAAGCGTATCATGTAAGTGCATTAACATTATTTTACCCAAATCATACTCTCCACTTTCAAATGCTTTTACCAAGGCAATCTCTAATTTCTCAAACCTAAGATAAAGTTCTATTTTCTTTATGATAGTGGGTTCCAAATTTATGAGGTAGTTACAAAGGTCAAGTCTTCCTTCCTCGTATGCAATTTCGGAAATCTCAACAAGAGAAACATAGTTCTTCTTTGTTGTTTCCCCTCTGGCAGTAACGAGTTTTTTGGTTATAATTTTGTAAAGGTCGAGGTCCTCCATATCAATTTCCTTTTTAATCTTGTAGCAACACCAATGAATGTAGATTTTATCTCTCAAATGTTGTAAGTCCAACAAAGAAATAATCTTGAGCGAAAGCAAGTACTGCCCCCTGTTTAACAACATTTCAACTATTTTATCCCATCCCAATATCTCGGCCTCTGCCGAGGTAAGGAGCAAGGATATATCAGAAGACCTCAATTGATTCAAGACTTTGGTGGTATTGATCACTTTCAAGTATTTCTCCGAATTATAGTAGCCATCTACGTAAGCTTTGCCGAACGCTACCGCCAGAAGTATTTTCTTCTGCCAGAAGGGGTCAAACTCATCTAATACAGCTGCTAGGCATGAATCGATGGCACTTTCGAGGGACTTGTCTGACTTCAACAAAGATATGTTCGTGTCAGCTTTTGATGACTGCTGAGTTAATTTGTCAACACAATCCAACAAGATACTTCCTGGATGAGCAGATCCAATTTGGTACAAGTTTTTTCTTGCTTCTGAAACTCTGGATAGAAACTCAACTTTCTTGGAGGTAAGAATTTTTAATCCATCTGGTTCACTCTTCAAATGGGCAATCGTATATGATAGTTCGTCAGTGCCATTTCCTTTCAATACGGCATCGAAGTCAATGTCGTCTTCATCAATTAAATCATAAAAAAAAGATATTGTTGCTTGGTTTGGACCCACTACCTTTATTTCATCTCTTAAGGACAATACAATTGCATCGTTGGCACACCATTCGATTTGGTAGGGCAAACTTGAATCGTTGGATGTGTCATACTCCAATAGTACCTGAGAAAAGGTGCTGCTTATAACAAAAATCGTGGATACATTCTCGTTCAAAAGGGCCACCAACTGACCGTTTGGAGAGACAGTCACCTTAGTGAAAGGCCCCTCTGTCAATCCATGGTCCTCAAACTCAAAGCTCATAGAAGTAGTATCAACCTTTAGCGTCACTACTGTGTTATTGTAACATAAGACTGCGGTAAAACCTTCTTGTTTCAACTCCATCAAGCTAACGTCTTTGATATTGGGAGCCACAGAAGTTGGAATAGGTATCTCATAGTTCTTTTGAGTTGATAGGTCGACCACAATGATCCGCGTAGGCAATTGAAGCATAAGAAACTCGCCCCATAGATGTGTGCCAAGTACGTGAAAGACATCCTCAGACTCGTTGTTTTCAAGATTGGTTATAACTAGATCACGAGCAGCACGATCGTCTTCGGATCGCCCGTTTTTGCCTTTACTGCTTCCCTTTGCCGAAGAGGAGGTTCCAATATCACTGGAGAATATCCCTGACTCTCCGAAGTTATCCAAGGCTATCAAGTCTTTGGTGAAACTGTACTCGTCAAAATTCCCCTTGAGGTCTTTGTAGTGCCTGTACTTTTGATTACTTAGCACCACAAACAAGTCCTCGTTTCTAAAGTTGTAGTCAACTATGTGATCACTCGGAGTACTGTTGTACACCACCGACCATAGGTTATTTCCGCTTGCTGTATAGACATCAATAACACTGGGGAATGGAGCATACTTAGAAGACAAAGCTACCAACGTGGAATGGGACGAAACCTTCACCTTATAATCACCGAAGAGATTCCCAATTGACCAATTCAATGTCTCATAGCACGGAAGCATGCTGTAATAAACATCCTGGATCTTTTGCCAGCTCAAACTTGGATTCGAACTCATTGGCCTTGTCAACTGTTAAGACGCATTTGTTATCGCGATTGAAATATTTCACCCATTACAGCAAGAACCATCGGCATTTTTAGAGTCAGCAAACATGAGTTCAGAGGAGAGGAGTGACCAGTACGTGACACTAATATCGGCTGATAAGCACCGGTTCATAATCCTGAAAGAAGTGGCATCCATATCTTCTGTGTTGAAAAATACCCAAGGGTTTGAGGAAAGTAAGACTGGGAAAATCCACCTTGACATGGACGGAGATATTCTTGAATGCGTAGTTGAATACCTCTACTACCATCACAAGTACAGGGACCAGGCTGAGTACGGCAATATTCCCGAGTTCAATATTCCCACTCACTTGGCATTGGAGCTACTTGTCAAGGCTGATTACTTGGATATATAGTGTGTTGTAATATAGATTTTTACCTACCCGACCAAACTGACGTGTCCCTTCGTCCTCAATACACCTCTTATACAGCGTTAGATCGTCCATATATTCCTTTTGCAAGAGCTTCAATACAACGCATTACTGAGGCTTTCGCATTCAATATAAATTAATTCATATAGTTCCTAGAATGTCTACTGCATTACTAGATACTTTGGCTCTGGAAGTGACTGGTCTCTCCAACGCTGGAGGGCAGTCTCTCAACGATATTCTCGATCATACCCACAGTTTTTTGGGAGATTTGAAAGCCATTGAACAAGATTTGGTGGAGCAATTGGAACAAGAGCAGCAAGGGGTCCCCACACAACCACTATACCTTGATGACCTCAAGAAGGCAGATGCCTGGTACAAGCAGTCGATTGAGTCGTTGAAAGGCTACAATGGTCAGATCAACAAGTTTACCAAACACATACTAAGCAACTCGAAGTACAGTATTCCCTTGGATGAAGCTTACACTTATCCCTTGAACCTTGATAACATCCCCGTAGAATACCTCAAGGGCCAGTTTCTGGGTATCACCAATGACGAGATAATTCTCAAGGACTTTAAGGCAGAAAATCAGAAAGAATTGATGAAAGCCATAGTATTGCACTTGCTAAAGATAGGCCAGAGTGATTTAATCAAAGATATGCTTTACGACTCTAGTAATGATATCCTCATCGACGAGGGGCTACTAGAAGAGTTCGGGCTATTGAACCAAATGGTCGGAGACATCGTTTTACGACACGATCTCACCAAGCCGTTGGAATGGTTCAAGCAAAAACAGTCTTCGAGAGACTCACAAGCGGGTTTCCAAGAAATCGAGTTCAAGTTCCACATTCTTCAGTACACATTACTTTTAAATGGAATGCTGATGGAGTCCAGTGGTATAGATTCCGCTTTGAAGGCGTACATGTACTCCAAACAGAACTTTCCCAAGTTCTTCAACGCTTATCTACCAGAGATTTCTCCGTTGATGACATTGCTACTATTCAGGACCCAGCTGGATGCTGAGACGGATACCATTGACGACTACGCCAGAAAACATATGGTGAGTTTGCTTTCCGAGTTCATGGATAAGATGAAGAACTCATTCAACAAAGATCAGGAGAAGAGACCGAACAAAAGAAACGAATCTCGGTTTGTTGAAGAAGTGTTGAAAGACTTCGACAACATAGAGAAAAACCAAAGTCTTTTCCAGTCCCTCTCAAACGAGTTCATATCCTATTATTGTAAGGATTTGAATTTATCGAATGATTCTTCCTTATTCCAGGGTATATTGTCCGGATTCATCAATTTACCAAGCTTCTATAAGTACAATCAGATCCAGAGGAGATTCAGCAAAGTACGTAATTCCATCAAAGAGGATACGGAACTTCCAATCAATACCATCATTACTTCGGATGCCCTCGATGACACTTCTCGTGACACACCTGCCCCCAATCAAAATAAGCATTCTAATTTGATGGCCCCCTACACCTACGATTTGCCATTCCAATTGTCCGATTCCAACCGTTTCCTTTTCAATTACCACCCTATATTCATCTGTCCAGTTACAAAAGAGCAATTGATCCCTTTGACCGTGGATGAAGTTAGCGTAGAGCTTGAAAAGAAAGCCAAGAGACCGAGACTTGAAGTAAACAAGAGCAACGAGCTTGTAAAATCCATGCATAATCCTGTGGTAGTATTGAAGCACTGCCAGCACTTGGCCTTGAAAGAAAGTATATGGCAGTTATCGAAGAGAGGATCAGAAATATTCCGTTGTCATTATTGCTACAAGAAACACCGATTCTCTGAAGTCAGCGAAGCATATTTTATCGATTTATAAAAATAATACCAACTGGTCCATGACCGACATTTACGTAACAACTCTTATACATAGGAAGCATTTATATGTCTACATAAACGTCTTGATGATATAGCGACATAGCTCCACCATTTCCGCGACTGAAAAATGAGATGAGGTTGTAACTTTCAGAAACTATCATGAAGAGACACAGTAAGAAAGAAGACGGGCTGAGCTTAACGTTGACCATCGATACAGAGTCCATCTTGGGTGATATGTGGGTGCCTATATATGAAACTGCGGTAGAATTTAGTGGCAGCCATTTTGAAAGTGCCATGTCCAATATCATCAAACAACCCAATATCAATTCCACGGTGATAATGAGGGCCGACATCCTAAAAGAGAACATATTCGATCCTCAGAAAGGAGACACCATGTTCACAAGCAAAAAAATAGGCACATTGCCTCTGTTTCCAGATCAAGAGGAAACGGACACCTTATTATACAGGCACTACGACGACGTAGAATTGAGGGATATTCCACTTGAGAAGAGTGGATTGAAGTTCAAACCAAAATGCCAGATTGTGAGACGAGTCATTCCCAGAAATCCGTTCAAGGACTACATCATCAACCAAACGAGTGTCATATTGAGTGACGAGTCTGGCCAATCTTTGATGGTGGTTTATATTCCTCACATTCTTAACGAAGAGGAGACACCATTTTACCTCCCACCAGTTCATGGAATTGCGTTGCTTTTCCACAATAGCATCCTTTCCATCCACTATCTACCTTTCAACTACTCTGATCCCGCCGAAAGGTTGAAACTTAGGCATTTGGATCCAAATGAACGTTCCATCAGGATCGCTATGCGCTTACTTTTGACGTCTCAGAAACATTCTCAAGGCTCTAAAGATGGTTACGAGAAGAGAGTCGTTCACGACGTGGTGGTGCCCAAGGAAGCCTTTCAAAATAGATACATAAGTTTAAAGAAGAAGTATTCATCCACGTTGGTGAACAACTGGGCCGAGAAAACAGACCCCAAGAAACATGTTTTCGAAGATTTGGCCATTGCCGCTTTCTTGATCGAATTATGGAAGTTGAAGTTCGAAGGAAAACCATTTGAGTTTGTGGATTTAGGTTGTGGAAATGGGTTGTTGGTGTACATCTTGCATATGGAAGGGTATAAGGGCAAAGGAATCGATGCTCGAGCCAGGAAATCATGGGACACCTATTCAGCAGAGACCCAGGAAAAGCTCGAAGAGAAAATTATTGTGCCTCATGTCCTCCTCAAGTCCAACACACATAAAGATAAGTACTTCCAGATTCCAGACACCAACGATCCTACGCTAATGACATTTCACTCGTCCTCCAAACTTAGAAATTCAGACAGCGTTTGTATAACTGATGAATTCGATCCCAACACTTTCATAATCGGCAACCACTCAGACGAGTTGACCTGTTGGATTCCCTTACTAGGGTATCCCTTCATGGTTATCCCCTGTTGTTCACACTCGTTGTCAGGGGCCAAAAAGAGATATACTGCCAAGAGTTCAGGCACTCTATCCACGTACGGAGCCTTGGTAGAGCGAGTGGAGGAGTTGTCCAAGTTGATGGGTTGGATCGTAGAAAAAGAGAGTTTGAGAATTCCCAGCACAAGGAATGCGGCTGTTATGGGCTTCAACAGGCATTCAAAGTTCAAAGACGATACCAGCGGATCGTTCGATGGACGAGTATTGGAGATCGTGAACAAAGAGAAAGGCGTAGACTCGTGGGTGGAAAACTCCTTGAGTCTCATGAAGAAAGCTCCTCGAAACCATTGAGCACTACATAATATTAATAGACACATTCACAGTATAATATCTATTGTTCGTTGTCTGTTCACATTTGATTTACACCGTTTTGGGAATTGTTATTAGCACCGCTTTTTCAGCAAGCACTCGCAATTTCTACCGAACTTCAAACTTGAAATAAAAGACGCATCCCACAAACCATCGATCATGGTCGGTTCATCGTCACAGTATGCACATTCTCTCCGTTATTGATACCAAGCCATAGAATTATACTAACAACAATAGATTTCAGCAGCTCGAAAAGTTGGGTGAAGGTACCTATGCAACCGTTTATAAGGGTAGAAATAGGGCCACGGGAGCCTTGGTAGCATTGAAGGAAATCAACTTGGACTCCGAAGAAGGCACACCATCCACTGCCATAAGAGAAATTTCGTTGATGAAGGAGTTAGACTACCACAATATCGTCACATTGTATGACGTTATCCACACCGAGAACAAGTTAACAATTGTGTTTGAATACATGGACAAGGACTTGAAAAGGTACATGGAAATCCATGGTAATAATGGGGCATTGGATTTGAAGACTGTCAAATCTTTTATGTTCCAATTGTTGAAAGGGATCATGTTTTGTCATGATAACCGGGTGTTACATCGTGACTTGAAGCCACAGAATTTGTTAATAAGTGTAAAGGGAGAATTGAAGTTGGGTGATTTTGGTTTGGCAAGAGCTTTTGGAATTCCCTTCAATACGTTTTCCAACGAAGTGGTCACTTTATGGTATAGGGCCCCTGATGTGTTGTTGGGATCAAGGGCCTATACTACTTCGATCGACATATGGTCTGCCGGTTGTATCTTTGCTGAAATGTGCACAGGAAAGCCTTTGTTCCCTGGCTCTGCCAACGATGACCAATTGATGAAAATTTTCCGTTTGATGGGTACTCCAAATGAGAGGACATGGCCAGGAGTATCTTCTTATCCTAACTATAAGAATAACTGGCAAATATTTGTTCCTCAAGACTTGCGGTTGCTCATCCCCAATTTAGATTCAATGGGATTGAACTTATTGAACAGCTTGTTGCAGATGAGACCCGAGGCCAGAATAACTGCTAGACAGGCATTGCAACACCCATGGTTCCATGAAATAAACAACCCAAGTCCGTTGGTGCATCACATGTCTGATCAACAGCAACGGCAGCAACAGGAACAGCCAAGTAATACTCAAGTGAACTATTGAGTTAATCTCCCTTTTTTAATTTTGTTATCATTAGGTTTAAGTAACATGAGTAGGAATGAACAGTGCCTTGGTGTAATTTTAAAAGCAGTGCCAAATATTATGCCTAAATTATATTAAAATTATTAAATAAATGTACTATACAAACATTCATCATAATCGTTATCATTTCAAGGAAAAGCTCAATCAAAATTTGCAGTGTTGTTTCCATTTCCGTTTCTCTATCATTAGTATACAAGAGATTAAATCACTCTGGACCCTTATAAAAAGTAATCACCTCTGTTTTGCTTATTGGTATTGGATTTGATAGCCAAGTCACCATCCTGAACAGCTGAGAAGATTTTGAAGTCAGGATCTAACTGCTCATCAATCTTCATGACACTTGCAACATTACCACACCTGTAACAATAATTGGGAGCGGACCAAACTGTCACCACGTCTTTATCCTTGAAATGGTATCTGAAACCCTCCATGACCAATTGATGGGCTCTGGCAATTAATTGTAGGTTATTGATATGGTTAAACTCTCTACTAACCTTGGAACCAAATAACCACCCGGCACCTCTTGGACTCACGGCCCAAGTATCAACAGCCTCTGGGTCCGACCAAACCAAATCACAGAATCCTCCTTCATGAGGAACCTCCTGAGCTCTACTCAAGACTCTGATTTGATCCAACATTCTGATTTCGGGGGATAACCCTCCATGGACACATAATATTTTACCATCGATGATTGCTGCCAATGTCAAGAAATCGAACACCTGACAGCAATATTTCCAAACGGTAGTGGAACCATACTTGGTCAAACATTCCTCATAAAACCCATACACCTGAGTGATCTGTCTACTTTCATGGTTTCCTCTCACCAAGGTAACTCTATGAGGATATTTCACCTTCAACACCATCAACAAAGTGAAGGTTTCCAAAGAAAAGTATCCTCTATCCACGTAATCACCCAAGAATATAAAGTTGTTGTTGTTGTCTTCTGATGGCAAACCACCACTGATTCTGAAAAGCTCCAATAAATCATGGAACTGGCCATGAATATCACCACAAACCGTGACCGGACTCTGCACTGGCTGAATATTCGATTCTTCCATCAAAAGCTCTTTAACAAGTTCACACAACTGTTTCATATCTGACTCTGTCAAAGCTATACATTTTTTGATTTGCTCCAACCATTGATCGGGACCTCTTTCTGACATCTTGATGCAATTTTTATAGGGTTTTTATATTTTGGCTTCTTATTATTGCCGTAGGGAGGAAATGCAGGAACAAGTAAAGGGAGAAAAATTCGGTTGGAATTAATATGCTTTGTGAATAATTGAATATCGAAATGTAGGCGTATGCAGTCACTTGCCACTTCCAATTCGAACTCTATACTGGTGTTGACAAACGTAGTAACCAGGTCGCCGTTTGATCAAGTCCAACTCAATGGTTCGAAGAGAAGTGCGAACGAGCTTCAGACCGAGCGTGACACGACCATAAAATTTTTCTCATATTGTTCAGGTTTGAGAAGCAGAAGCACCGGCACTTCGAATAGCATACATGTTCAAGCTTGCTATTAGGAAGAACATGGTGGAGACCATGCGTCTCCCCGTAAGCACCCACCGGACGTTTTTTCTCAGCCGCGTGGCCTTGCAGAACTCTGACAAGCCGTTGCCCTCTACCAGAGACATGAAAGATGAAAAATGGAACGTCAACATGGAATCGGAATCCAGTGCGTCGTCCAGCTCCAATATTACTTCCAGAGTCATAAATATGACCAACCTACTCAGAGACCAACGAGAGCCACCGTTGGACATCGACGAAAGCTTCACCAAGAAGTTCAAGCCTTTCGACACCTACGACCCGTTCGATTTGTCCATGAACCAATTTGATATCGACCAGAGGTTAAGAAGATCCTCCCGAAACAAGAAGTCTAGAGACCCATTCACAAGAAGCGGCATTGATCCCTTGGATTTGTACACCATGCCTTTCATTTTATCGAGATTCTTATCGGCCACCGGCCAGATTTTACCAGCTTCCGTCACCGGCTGCAACAGCAAGAACCAAAGAAAACTCGGCATAGCCATCAAGAGAGCCAGAGCTTGTGGACTACTTAGTTCGGTTCACAAAGACGTGTCGTTCTTACCATCCCGCAACTTATAATGTCTCCATCACCTGTACATAACTATAATAAATTCGCACAGTAAATTTCTGGTGTGTCCACCAATAGTATTTTGTCAACCAGTTATTTAAGTGATATTTTTTCCAGTGTAAATATTTCTTCCTCAATTTATTCATATCACGATGTTGGCCAGATCATTTGCTAGACAATCCGTCAGATCCATTTCCACTGCCAGAGTTTTGTTGACTTCTAACGAAGGTGCCACTGCTGCTTCCAGAGACGCCTTTTCCGACAGAGAAAAGGCCCAGGAAAATGCCTACGTCAAGAAACACGAAGCCGAACAATTGAAGGCTTTGAGGGAGCAATTGGCCAAGCAAAAGGAAACCATCGACAAATTGGCCGAAGAAATCAAGACCATGAAGAAGTGAGCACCGATTCTACGTAAATGTTGATGTTATTTAATCAATACAAACCTGCTTTATTGTCTCAATGCGATTGCCCTGGGGTCTTTTTGGCAAGCCCAGCAATTGGCGCCCAAGTAAATCTTACTCTGTATCGGGATCGTCCGGATAACTAAAAGGGAAGTACTCTCATTTTACTGGACGCTTCTTTGTGGCCGCCTAAGGTATTTTAACTGTCTCTGTTGCGATTACTCCAGGTTTTCGATCTGGAGTCTTGGGGATTTTTTTGTTTGTATGATCAGACGGTTCGCAATTTTTTCGTAGTTTTTTACTGTGGCAGAGGAACGTAATGGAAGACGCAGAGTTGAATGCCATAAGGCAAGCTCGGTTGGCCGAGTTGCAGAAGAGCACCTCTTCTCAGCAGGCCACACCCCAAAGCGAAATGAAAATAAACATGTTAAATCAAGCGTTAGATGTTAATGCTAGAGAAAGACTAAGCAGAGTGAGAATTGTCAGACCCGATAGAGCTGAGGCAGTAGAAAACTATATTGTGAAGTTGATATCCATGGGATCGTTGAACAAGAAGTTGAACGAACAGGATGTGGTGGGGATCTTGAACAGTTTGGCTAGGGACGAGAAAAAGTCCGATGCCAAAATCATCTTCAATAGAAAACAGTTTAGTGACGATGACGAAGATGACGACTTCTTCGATTAGATATACACTACGCATAGCACGGGCAGCTGCGGCAGAGATACAACCTTTTAGAGAAACAGTCGTCCTGACGTACCGTTATTCCAGGTCCTGTGGCACACCTGTAACGGTGCTCTTCTCTCTACTGTGCACTGATCTTTGGCATCCCTATACTCGTATAGTCCATATTTGGCATTCATAGACTTAATGAATAAAATTTTTTACCGGGAGTTCTTCTAACCTGTCTACCCACTAGCACGCTTCTCTAATAATCTAGCCAATCTCTACGCTCCTCCTCTATTTCTTTGTCAACAATAAACCGAGTAGACAATGAGCTTTCCTTCCAAATATTTGTGCGCGATCTTAGTTTTTTTCACAATCAAAACAAACACTATCGTTCCTTATCATGTCTAATATTCAAGTGGTTGTCCGTTGTCGAGAGAGAAACCAACGGGAAGTGAAAGCCAAGTCACAGATAGTAGTGGATTTGGCTTCGGAGCAGTACTCCATCTCTCAACCTACCATAACAATCAATTCATGTCAAAATAATCAGATCTCACAAAAGATCATCAACTCATTGGACTCAAAGACCTATACTTTCGACCAGGTTTACGGCCCACTTGCGGACCAGGAGTTGGTGTTCAAAAAGGCCGTCAGCCCCATTTTTCGGGAGTTTTTGAACGGGTTCAATGTGTCCGTTCTAGCTTATGGCCAGACAGGGACTGGGAAGACGTACACAATGTGTGGTAAAAGCGAAGTCAATAACAAAAAGCCCATTGAGATCGACAAGCACTCAGGTATAATACCAAGGGTGTTATGTGAGTTGTTCAACCATTTGAGTTCCAATAATGATGACTATATGATTAAATGTTCTTTCATCGAATTGTACAACGAAAATTTAAGAGACCTTTTAAATGATGAAGCCGATGATACCACATTTGCATCCAATAATTCCAGCATGAGCAGCATGGCCAATAAAAAAGGCTTGAAGATTTTCGAAAATAAGGGGGGGAACTCGGGAATTTTCATTCAAAATTTGACAGAAGTCAACATCAACAGTTTAAGTTCAGGTTTCAACTTGTTGAATAAAGGTTTGAATAAAAGAAGAGTGGCTAGCACGAAACTCAACGACTTTTCATCAAGATCACACACGGTTTTCACTATAAACTTGTACAAGAAAGACCCGAAAGATAGTGGTGTATTGAAGCACTCAAAAATAAACTTGGTAGATTTGGCAGGATCTGAGAACGTCAATAAGTCTGGTTCCATTAATCAGAGGGCCAAGGAAGCAGGTTCCATCAACCAAAGTTTGTTAACATTAGGCCGTGTGATAACCTCGTTGAGCGAGAAGGCATTGAATGGTAACGATAGAACTTCATCTGTAAATTTGAACCACATTCCATATAGAGAGTCTAAGTTGACGAGGCTATTACAAGACTCTATTGGAGGAAAGACAAAAACCTTATTAATCTCTACCATTTCCCCAGCTAAAATAAATCTTGAAGAGACATTATCCACTTTAGAGTATTCATTAAAGGTCAAGAATATTGAAAATAGACCACAATTGGGACAGGACCTTGATTTGATTATGAGGCAGACCCTCATCAAGGACTTGTCCAATGAAATAATAAAATTGAACAATGACTTGATCTCTACAAGAGCAAAGAATGGGATATTCATGGATGAAGCAAACTATAATATCTTACTAGAAGAAAATATCTCCAACAAGAACGAGATCAATGAGTTGAAACTGAAGGTAACTATTCTTACATCTAAGATTCAGAAACTTGAAGAGAGCATCAAGGAGAAGGATATTCTGGAATCGTTGTACAAGCAAGAAGTTGAAGATTTGAAAGCCAGAGAGATCGATTTGCAAGAAAAGCTAGATGTCTATAACAGCAGAGTCGGCGAATCTATACAGTTGATTCAGTCTTTGAGCGAGAATGAGAGATTCGTGCAACTGGATTCGAAGGAAAGTTTGACTTTAATCAAGTCATTGACGAACAACTTAAACTTGATGAGAGTTAACTTTAACCATAATTTAAGCCAGCTTTCGAGAGATATAGACCTGTCTCTCAATGACCTACCATCTATATTGAATGAGCTTATTAAAAACTTGAATAACGATGAGTTTTTCAACAAATTCAAGAACAATCAAAACGAATTGAATAACAAGTTGAAAACTCTCAATGACCAATTCCAAAACCACCTAATCAGCTATTACAACAATTTGAATATTACTGACATGATAGAGCAGTTCTTCAAGGACTCTTTTGAAAGTCAAGCCAGAGAAATGCACCAATCGCTCATACTAGAGTTGAATTCGGTTGTAAACAACCAGTACTCAAACATGAAGCAATTCTACAAAGAGTCTCTCAACAAGTTCTCTGAAAGTCTAATCTCCAACAACTTTAATAATGTCCAACAAGAATCTAAGAATTGGAACAACCACTCCAATGAGATATACAAAAAGATTACTCTGAACTTGAGTGATTATCAGTGTAACTTGAAGGATTCTTGCATCAATAATCAAGACAAATTAGAAAAAGCATCGTCCAATGTGAAGCATAACTTAGCAAATTCTATTAATCCAACCTTGGACAATTTCAAAACCCTATTCTCCAACGATGTCAAAGAAACGGTAAAGGAAGCTCCTAAACTTCATCACTTGGTCAATTCAAACATGAAACATATATTCTCCAACCAAGAGAAGCTTCTGCAGATTGATCAAATCCTTTCTCTGAACACAAAGACCCCTTTAACAACCCATAATATCAATCAACCTCAAAGTAGGTCCAGGTCACCTTCCAAGTCTCCCAGAAAGTCTATTTCTGTGGGGTCCAAAATACCAACCCTAAAAGACAAAGAAAACAGAGAGTTTCCAGACTTGAAGAAAAGAAGGGTGGACTGACCGTTTCTTTCTTGTGTAAATTACTAGACGCAATGCTAGGGGCGATTACTCTAGCATGTAATATATTTTTTAATGTATAGTAACCAGTTTACTATGAGAAGTAGGAAGTCGCGATACTTTTAGTAAGAATATCTGTTCAAGTTGACCTTCAAATAATCAGCAATGGTGGAATTGTCCCAGCAACAAAGGTACTTCGTGGGCTACTCTACCTTGTCTGTAATGGCACTATCTTACGCTGTATACGACGCTTTTAGCAAATCGAATAATTACCTTGGTTTTATGTACGTTTTGACTGACGGGGTAAATTTGGGAATGGTGCTCAACTTTATATTTTGCTTGTTCATCTTCATGAGTACATCTGCTCAGTACCTCATATTTGGAGAACTTAGACTCTTGGAAAGGGAGCATGTGGTCGAACGCCTCCCTATCCTTATTATCAACCTACTATTGGCTTTTACGGCTGGAGAGAGTAATTTGTTGCTTAAGGTCTTGTTGCTAATGCTCACCTTATTCTCCAAGGTGATGCATTCGATTCTCGTGGATAGGATGGAATTCAAGCAAATGAGAATCATGAACGATCTTACCAATACTGCTTTTTACCAAACTGTGGACGCTTTAATGACCTATGCCACAAACCCTTTTTTCTATTGGAACATGTTGTTTCTTGTAATTGACTTCTTGATTGCAAAGTTTCTCGTCTATGATGTTTTCCAGGGAATCAACTCTGTTCCTTGTGTATTATTTGGTTTTCAGTTTGCAGTTCAAGGATTTGAATGCTTCACTATCTTCTTGAAGAGTATGGTTGACTTGTACGAGGTGGTTCAGTATCCTGTTTACACGGCTGATGAAGTCGATTTCGATGAAAATCCAGAGCTTGGTACAGCTGAACCGGTGTGGGAGAACAAGGGTTTATACTCCAAATTTATTGATATCGCTTCATCTTCCTTCAAAGCCATCTCCTATCTTACATTCGTTTATTTGCTCACGATTCTGGCTGGGATCACGATGCCTTTCTCGATGCTCCAGGGCACATATGTCTGCTTGAGGGACCTATACAAAGAGGTGAAGCAATTTCTTGCATTCATCGAGCTGTCGAAACGTTTGGACTCCCAGTTAGCGGACGCACAAGCTGAAGATTTGGAAGCCGACAGCAGGTGTATTATCTGCTTTGATGAGATGCTTTCAAATCACGATCAGCAGGCACATCACCATGGCAGGCTGAATTCTAGGCTCAAGCCAAAGAAATTAAATTGTAACCATGTACTCCATATGGGGTGCTTGAAAGATTGGCTTGAGAGATCCGATAATTGCCCTCTATGTAGAAGAAAGGTATTTGGAGAGCCAACACCCCCTAGTGCCACGCAAGCCCAGCCTCCTGAGCCAGCCCCACAGCAACCCGTCCAACCACAAGCTGCTCAAGCAAATAATGGTCTAACGAATAGAATGCCTGTCCCCCGGCCAATAGAAGTTAACAGAAGATTTGCTAACTTTGAAGAGGCCTTAGCTCAACACAGGCGAAGACAGCAAAATACCCAGACTCAGACCCCGGCTGCAACCCAAACTACTCTGCTGAATTCTGACACACAGGAGGATGATGCGCCATCAGAAACGAGTAGGGAAATACCACAAATAATCCCCCAGGGGGAAACCACAACTGAAGAAGGTATTTCTGATCTGCACCACATTTTACTTCCAAGTGACGCCGTATTGCCTCCCAATTGGACTTTATTACCTTTGCGGGTTTCTAGACAAGCCGGTGTAGAATACGACGTTGAGTTTTCAAGGCAAGTAATTGCCCAATTAAAAATAAAACAAAAGAGTGCTGAGAGATCCATGAATATAATTGACCCAAGCTTGGTCACTTCAGGCGCAGAAACTCAAGAGATTGCCAGGAGTTATCCTTAAAATTCTGAAAAATAATCTTTTTGCTAATGTATATACGTCTATGAACTTTAATAAAAATCAAAGTCAAAATCTATGCTATTGTTGGATTCGTTACCGTCGTACTGAGGAGCATTTTTACTCCTCAATTTGTTTGTAGTTATTGAATTATCGTGTAGTTGCGGTGCATCGTGTTCCTCTTCGACGTTGCTGTAAGGGTTAGGGATTTCTTCGTCATCTTCAGAAACTAGCTCTTCTGGTTGAGGCTCGAAAGAGTGCAAGCTATGTTCGTTATCATTTTCGTGGAGGGTATCTCTCTCCAACTCATTATCATAAAGGTCGGATATTTCTTCGTCTGAAGAACTCTCCTCGTCCTTGTCAGTATTTTGTTGCCCATCGACTTCCTTGAGTTTAGCCAAGATGGTATGGGTTTGTTGATCAATCACATCTTGAGGGAAATGAAAGTTCAATTGCTTGCACCGCAAAAGCTGCCTGTCAACTTCTTCAAAATTGGAAGAGATCTGACGGTAGATGCTTGCCTTGTCATTCAAAAATAGGTTTTCCGGTAAATCTTCTTCACCTTGTTGATCAATTTTGAAATACCTGTCCACCAAATGTATGTTCTCAATCAAGCAACATAAACTCAAGATGAAAGGGAAAATCCCTTCATTCTCAAAAGGGGACTTTGTTATAAGAGATTTGACTTCCGTCTTGATTCTTTCGAACTGACCGTCGTCTAGTAGCGACCAGATGGATTCTATGATGAATATTGGCACATGAGTCACGGATCCACTCTTGAATACTGGAGCGTTTTCAGAGTTACTTGGTCTTGAAGAACCGAGGACGTAAAAGGAAGCGAGCCATGTGAAGAATCTGTTCTCCTTCGACTTGAATACTGAGGCAGGTTCACCTGACTGTTTGTGTCTACCTCGTAAGATTTCAATGGCCATGGGCCATAAATACCGAATATCAATACCAGGAAATCTAAGTAAAATACAGAGTACTTTGTACCCTAGATCCCACTTTTTATTCAAAATACTAGTGTGCAAGAAGAAGTTCAAATTGTTTATGTGATATTTGAAGAATCCAATCTTGTCTTCATCGTCAGGCAAAACTTCATAGCCCTCTGTTGTGAGCAAGAAATCCAATTTAGCTCTACGGTGAACTCTGGAATTGGGGTCTTTGATTTTTTTGAAGTATTCATCGAATAGTTGTTCTCTAAAGGCATTACTGTCCTCTGTGTTCTCCCCGTTCGCAAGCTCTTCGTCCATCTGACTTTTAACATTTTGTAGCATGTTATTTAAGAACTCCTCATTGTATTGAATAGGCTCATTATTCAATGATCTTCTGTAGACACTCAAGTGTTCGTTTTCATGCCATACCTCGTAGGCTTCTTCCGGTCTCAAAGGATTCTCCAAACTCTCTTCTATAGCCTTGTTTAAAATCTGCTTGTAGCTGGGATCCCTTAGCCTCTTCTTTATGTCTCTTGATAAGGACTTATTTTGCAAAATGCCTTGGTAGGTTTTTTGCTGTTTGTATCGAACAAGAACTTTATCTACCTTATTTTGTGTAATCGGCTGCCACATTTGGGTGGAAGCCGGGTCTTCAAACATTTGTTAGGATGCTTATTTACTTGGTTATCAATAGATAAACAGAAACTTTTATAATCGCATCGCAATATGCGCACAGCTGACTTACAAATTAGAACTATTGGGAGGCTCCTAAGGATTAACTATATACATATAAGGAGGCAGTTTGTAACGTATTTATATAGCGAGAACTAAATCAGGTGTAAATAGTTCACGAGTGAGGCATCTAGAAGCCCATACCTGGCATGCCACCCATTCCACCCATTCCACCGGCTGGAGCAGCTGGAGCAGCACCAGCTGGTTGTGGGGCATCTACAATAGCACACTCAGTAGTGGCTAACAAAGAAGCAACACCACTGGCGTCAACCAAACCATTTTTGACCACCTTGAATGGGTCAATGATACCCGAAGCGATCATGTCGGTGAATTCACCCTTGGCAGAGTCGTAACCTTGGTTGAATTCAGCGTTGTCGTAGATCTTACCCACAATCACAGCACCCTCTTCCCCGGCATTTTCGATGATCCTTCTAGCTGGCTTGGTAATAGCGGACTTGATGATGTCAACCCCCAACTTTTGGTCGAAGTTGGCAGCGGTTTCCTTGACAGAGTCCAAGATTCTTGAAGCCTTAATCAAAGCAGTTCCACCACCTGGCAAGATACCCTCTTGGACAGCAGCTCTTGTGGCGTTCAAAGCATCGTCGTAACGATCCTTCTTTTCGCCGACTTCGACTTCGGAAGATCCACCAACCTTGATGACAGCAACACCGCCGGACAACTTAGCTAATCTCTCTTGTAATTTTTCCTTTTCGTATTCAGTAGTTTGAGAATCTTCAACAGCAGTTCTAATTTGTTCACATCTAGCTTGGATGTTGTCTTTAGATCCTTCACCATTTAAGACAACAGTGTCTTCCTTGGTGATAGTGATGGAGCCAGCACTTCCCAATAAGTCGAGAGTAGCGTTCTCTGGCTTGAGGTCCAATTCTTCCGTGAACACAGTACCACCCGATAAGATGGCAATATCACCCAAGATGTTCTTTCTATTGTCACCAAATCCTGGGGCCTTGACAGCACAAACCTGGACTTGACCTCTCAATTTGTTCAAAATACAAGCAGCCAAAGCTTCACCGTCAATGTCCTCAGCCAAGATCAACAATGGTCTTCTGTTCTGGTTGGACAATTCCAAAGATGGCAAGATGTCTTGAATGGATGAGATCTTCTTTTCACTCAACAAGATCAATGGGTTTTCGAATTCAACCTTACCAGACTTGGTGTCAGTGATGAAGTATGGGGAAATGAAACCTCTGTCGAATCTCATACCTTCGGTGACTTCTAACTCATCTTCCAAAGTCTTACCTTCCTTGACAGTGATAACACCTTCCTTACCGACCTTCTCCATAGCGGATGCCAATAAGTTACCGATGTGTTGATCACCGTTAGCGGAAATGGTAGCCACTTGGGCAATTTCTTCAGAAGTGGTGACTTCTCTCTTGTTCTTTTGCAAGAAATCGACCACGGCTTCAACAGCGGCCTGAGTTCCCCTTCTCAAATCCATCGGGTTGCAACCAGCAGCCACGTTTTTGACGGACTCGGTGAAAATAGATCTACCCAAAATAGTGGCAGAAGTAGTACCATCACCAGCAGATTCGTTGGTCTTGGAAGCTACTTCTTGCAATAACTTGGCACCCATGTCTTCAAACTTGTTTTCCAAGTTGATAGATCTGGCAACTGTGACACCATCCTTGGTGATTTTTGGAGCTCCAAATTGCTGTTCAATCAAAACATTTCTACCCTTTGGCCCCAAGGTAACTGAAACTGCGTCAGCCAAAGTGTTGACACCTTTTAACAAGGCGGCTCTGCCTTCGACGCCAAACTTCAATTCCTTGTGTGACAAATTACGCACGAATGAGAGTGTTCCTCTTTTAAATGATGGTTGACTAGCTCTTAACATTATAGCTGGGGGATGTGTAGTTGAATTTCGCTGCCGCTTATTGTCTCTCTTATATGGAAAATTTTTCAGTGCGGTTTTTTCCAGAAAATTCTTGTGCCCGACACGCTCCGGTCTTTGGCACTATGCCTAGCGTAGTGCTTGGGGGTCAATAGGTGTAGATGGTGGTGAACCTACAAGAAATATTGAACACTGCTTCAAATTTGAAGAAGTCAGGTATGAAAAAATCCACAATCGGTTGGTGCTTCAGTGTTCGAGGGTGATACTGTGTCGTGTGCCGGTCGCCAGATCGGAGTACTGCAATTTGCAGCCATACTACCAATCAAAAAAGTGCTAGCAGCCTTGAAGTATAAGTTTAAAGTGGATTGAAGGCGTTGGTGTCTTCACTTGTATCAATCAATGTAGTGTTGCCAGTACTATTTGGCGTACCGTTCAGGCAATTCCTCAACAAGGTTATTTCTTTTCCTGTTAATGCATTGTACCTACCTAGAAACGTTTGCTCTCCAAAATTCTAGGAACAATTGCTCGGAGATTTTGACTTCGACATCATGGCTGTATCCCCGGGAAGATTCCTAGTCGTTGCAAAAAGTTCAAAGAAGAGAAAGTCATTGAACCACTGTGTAATTTAACTCTTGCCTCGAGTAGACTAAATGCATTCGATGCGAAACGGTTCAAGTTTTTCAACAAAAATATCTTCGGACATACTTGAAATGGAGACAAGCGATGGGTTTACGCCCATTGTAGCGGTATTCTACGCTGTGTTCCACCCAACAGAAGGTACAAAGATCGTGAACCAAGTGCCTCGAAATTCGATCAACAATTCGGAGGATTCACTATTCAATTTCAACGTTATAAAGAATTACGTTATCCCCAAACCTCAACTATGCAATAAGCTAATATCCATCAAAGTGGGGAAATACAAGGTGATTGGCTATCCTGTGAACATCCAGAATGAAAATTACACCCGTAACTTCTTCAACTTCAACTTTTGTTTCGTGTTTCCCTACAATAGTGAGACCATAAGTTATGAACTCACCATCAAAAGAATGGGTAAAATGTTCAAGGTATTAGAAGAACAAAATTACCTATTGTCCAATTTGAGTGCCAAATTGTTTATAAAACTGGAAAACATGAAGCAGATCAATTTGATCAATGAAATCCCTGGCTTTAAGAACTTCAAGAAGATTAACTTAAGCTCCATCGACTCATTGATAAATCAGATTTACCAAGATCTCAATAACTACAGTGAATGTTGCATTCCATTGGACAGTGCTAATTCGGTCGACATCAAATTGTTTCCCATATACCCCGCCCCTTTGAATCTAAGGGCCTATCAAGTACCCATACTGATGGTCAATTTGAACTTGTTGGTGGATGTTAATTGGGATCCTACCATGATCAAAATTTTACCCCACATCAATGGTATCAACTCTATCAAAAAAATCAGTGAATTGAGCAACAGTGACTATCTTCTAACCAAACAATGCATCCAACATCTCATGCACTACAAGTGTCTACAAATCATTGATATATTTCAGTTTTCCAATATCTACGCTCCGACTAATAACGTCGACAACTTCCTCAGGATCCCCGGCCTAAGCGAAAGATGCCAATGCTACATTGTGAACTACGATATGAGTTCAAACAACAGAGGGAATAGTACCAATGGCAGTGGCAGTGGTACAGTCAACACTGCACCTACCACTGCAAACGCCACCGGACAGAACACTGGGAATAATACATATACCGGCAGTACAAAGTTGGGCATTGCAGGTACCAGTGATGGTGCTGCATCTGGTGCTGGATCTGGTGCTGGCGGAACCGCAGGCGGTGCCGTGTCTATTTCCCCAGTTCACTTAAAGGAGCTTGGTCGCACCATTAAGGTTCCTTCAAAGACCCTTCTTTTCTATCTCTATAGATCGCTCAACCAAGGACAGACTGTCAAACAATGGTATCTCCAGCATAAAAAGCACTTGAAGTTCATTGATATAAGGCGATTCATCAACTTTGGCATTCTTAATGGGCTTATTTACCGGGCTCATTCATACCCTATGCTAAACCTCGTTACCAAATCGATCGAAAACAACAACGATGAAATCAACGAAATGATTGAAAACTTCAAAACTAAAATGGCATCTACGAACATCAATTCCATCAATATCAAAGACACCAACAACAACAAGTATCTCAAGTCTATTGTCAATGAGTCTAATCTCAAAACAAACAAAAGAAGAATAAGCTTCAACTACCAGAGCCAGTTCGATGGCATAATTGAAAGTGATGAAGAAAGTATCAAAGATGTCAACCACGACAGTGCGGTAGATGATGGGCCCGACGACGTTCAATCAATAACCTCCAGGCTCCGCCACCACAAAATCAGCCGTTTACCTTCCGTCGGCAGTGATGAACTCAATGACCTCCTCAAGCTCGTCAAACTCCTCAAGGGATTCCAACACATAGACTCCATATGTACCGAGCTTCAAAAGTCCCGTGCCGAGATAGAGGCCATGCTTGACATTCTTGGTTCTAATGGCTACATCAACTCCTGAGCCAGGCAGTTGTTTTTTTGCACCCAAATGCGGGTAACCCCCAGATTTTTTTATGTGCGGCACCCAATTTGGTCTTGACATTTGTTGTTGTTTTAAGGGCCCCAAAAAATCAAAACAAACAAAAGTTTATAACTAACATCTTTTTCTACCTTAGTTATTTATTTTGAACAAATATTTGTTTAATTACACGAGAAGAAAAGGATAACACAATTAAATGTCTGGTAAAGGAAAAGTTCACGGAGGCAAAGGTAAATCCTCGGAGGCTGCTAAGAATACCACCTCCCACTCAGCGAGAGCTGGTTTGCAATTCCCCGTTGGTAGAGTCAAGAGATATTTGAAGAGAACCGCTCAAAACAAAATCAGAGTGGGATCCAAGTCAGCTATTTACTTGACTGCTGTGTTGGAATATTTGACTGCTGAAGTCTTAGAATTGGCTGGTAATGCTGCCAAGGATTTGAAAGTCAAGAGAATCACTCCAAGACACTTGCAATTGGCCATCAGAGGTGATGAGGAATTAGACAACTTGATCAAGGCCACAATTGCTTTCGGTGGTGTCTTACCACACATCAACAAGGCTTTGTTGTTGAAGGTTGAGAAGAAGCAGAAGAAGTAATTGCCTGATTTGTAATACTAGTGTAGAATAATATATATGTTGTTTTAAGTGGAGCTGTATGTAGCATTCGTTCATTAACTCCGCTCTTTCCAGGGGGTAGTTGGTGAATTACTGTTTACCATATTCTTTTGTCTATTTCTACGGATAACTTACATGACTGTTGACTGGGCTCTTAGTCTATCTCTATGGATTATTTACATGACTACTGTTGGTTGTATTTACAGAATGCAGTTTTAGTTTCTCTAGTTCCTCGAGGATAGTTGAGTTCTGGCTCTTTAAATGATTGATCTGTTCGGCTAACGTGCTGACAACATTCTGAAGCTTGTCCACACACTCTACTATAATCAAATCGTTGTACTCGTGAACGGCCTCGGGAGTTTCTTTGGAAGTCGAACTATTCGTTTCACGGGTGTTCATCTCCTTGGATGCTGTGGCCGTAGGCGTACCTGCCGCCACCTCTATAGGAGTGGAGATTTGCTCAGGTTCGGACTCCAGTTTCTTGGGCTTCATAGACTCATATAATATGAGGCCTGCAGCAGTACTAAAGACGAATAACTCACTTAGAAAGTTGCTTCCCAACTCAATGGCTTTGTTATCGTTCAAGGGCCTTACCTTAACCTTGGAGTTGTTACGAAGTTTCATATCGATAGTGTTGATAAACTGGCCAAAACGAACAAAGTTCCTCTTGAAAAATGGTGATTGTCGAGACTGGGCTTTTATTGCCGTGGCCACTGGCTTGGATATCGTCCGAATCAAAAGACTCGTGAGTTTGAGAGTTATTACTCCGCTCATATAGTGACCGATCTAAAACGAAGACACTGACGTTCTGCGAATGATGAATGCTTCGGGAATTGGAAGGACACACACGACCCATTTTAGTTTCTAAACCGAAGTAGCCCAAGAGGCTGGAATGCCCATGGTTTGTATTGGCCAAGCTTCCAGGGGGTTTCGGAGGTGATTGAACACACCAGCCAAACAATTCCATAGTCCATGCAAAGTCATATTGATGCTTATTAAAGGACCAGTGTCCAAAAGTCTGTTGATATGAAAGTACTTACAGCTACGTTAGAACGGTCCTGTTCATGTACTACTCTTTTCATGAATGGCACAGAGATTCATTCACAATAGTTTTCAGATAGCAGATTAGCGAATAGAGGCATTCAATGTTCCATCTTCAAGTAGTTGCAGAACACTAAATATTGGTGAAATTCACGATAATTTGAGGATATGATAATCAAAACACCAATTGGGGTGAAAAAATACATGAGCAATTCCTCGTTAATCTCATCATGCTCTTCA
This sequence comes from Yamadazyma laniorum, assembly GCA_002109505.1. Lineage (NCBI taxonomy): Eukaryota > Fungi > Ascomycota > Pichiomycetes > Serinales > Debaryomycetaceae > Yamadazyma > Yamadazyma laniorum. The sequence goes on along the minus strand of MVNT01000010.1, from coordinate 47,136 downwards.
ATTCTGTAAATCCAACAAACTCACCGCTTGTATAGTCAAGAAAACAATACAATAAGCCACCAACCCAGCCAATCAAAAGGTATCCTCAATCTAGAAGATCGTTTCCAAGTGCTGCACAATGCCTTTTCCCGCCCTGGAAATACGAACCCAATACCCCCAAGAATTTTTTTGCGGAGACCACCAAAATAGTTATATTTCTTTTAGTTTGATAATCTGGGGAAAGGTCGTTACACCCGGAACCGTTGCCAGATAGTGAACTACACCAACTGATAAACTTGAGACATAATCTCCGAAGCAACCCACAAATCAGACCATCGAAGTTACGTAAAACTTCCTTAAGTCCAGCCCGGCTTTCGTGGGGCACCCAAGCCTGTATTGTAACTCAACAAAAAATAAATAACTACTACGGGTTTGCGGCGTGGCCACCACAATATTCTACGCAGATTTTTTGTGGGGTTCACTTTCAAGGCAAAACTCCGAGCACTAACTAGTATAAATAGGGAGGTTTCGCAATCACACCATTCACCTTTTCAGTATATTTGGTTTGGAGTTTTTTGTGATCATACGTTTAACAAACGACTGGATATTTAGGTTCAATTGATTAGTCTAATTTGTCCGCAAATCAATCAACATGGTCGAGTCTCACGTTACTTTAGACCACGAAAGGATGCAATTGCCTCCGGAAGGCTTCAAGGAGAGATCCTCCGAGAAGCCAAACTTGGCATCCTTTGAAGAATATCAAGCAATGTACAAGGAGTCGGTGGAGGATTCGTCCTCCTTCTTCGGAAAAATGGCCAAAAAATTCTTGGATTGGGATAGGCCATTTGACCTTGCTAGATATCCTGTTTCCTCTGAAAATGATTTCAAGAATGGCGATATCCCTTCCTGGTTCATCAATGGTCAATTGAACGCTTCGTACAACGCAGTTGATAGATGGGCCTTCAAGAACCCTGATAAGCCTGCCATCATTTACGAAGGGGACGAACCTGACCAAGGCAGAGTCATCACCTACGGTGAATTGTTGAAGGATGTATCTAAAGTTGCTCAATGCTTGACTAAATTGGGTGTCAAGAAAGGCGATTCTGTTGCTGTGTATTTGCCAATGATCCCAGAAGCTCTTGTCACTTTATTGGCAATTGTCAGAATTGGTGCTGTCCACTCTGTCGTGTTTGCCGGATTTAGTTCTTCCTCTTTGAGGGATAGAATTTTGGATGCCGACTCCAAGATTGTCATCACTGCTGATGAATCCAAGAGAGGTGGTAAGACCATTGAAACTAAGAAGATTGTTGATGACGCTTTGAAACAATGTCCAGACGTAAAAAACGTCTTGGTTTTTAAGAGAACGGGAAACTCACACGTTCCTTTTGTCGAAGGAAGAGATTTGTGGTGGCACGAAGAAATGGACAAATACGGACCATACTTCCCACCTGTTCCCGTTAATAGTGAAGATCCTTTGTTCTTGTTGTACACTTCTGGGTCTACTGGTAAACCCAAGGGTGTTCAACACAATACCGCTGGTTATTTGTTGGGTGCAATGTTGACTACCAAGTACGTTTTTGACGTTCATGAATCTGATATTGTATTTACTGCAGGAGATGTTGGCTGGATTACGGGTCACACTTACGTTGTATATGGTCCATTATTGAACGGTTCCACCACTGTGGTTTTCGAAGGTACTCCTGCTTATCCCAACTATTCGAGATACTGGGATATAGTTGACCAATACAAAGTCAATATCTTCTATGTGGCTCCAACTGCTTTGAGATTATTGAAGAGGGCTGGTACCAAGTACATCGAGAACTATAAATTGGATAGCTTGAGAGTTTTAGGATCTGTTGGAGAACCGATTGCCGCAGAAGTTTGGCACTGGTACAACGACAATGTTGGAAGAGGTAAAGCTCATATTGTGGATACTTACTGGCAAACCGAGTCTGGATCTCATTTGATGTGTCCATTAGCAGGTGTTACTCCAACTAAACCAGGTTCTTGTTCTTTACCATTCTTTGGTATCGTTCCCAAGATTTTAGATCCAGTCAATGGCCATGAATTGACGGAAAATGATGTTGAAGGTGTTTTGGCCGTCAAGAATGCTTGGCCCTCTATCACCAGAGGTATCTACAATGACTACAATAGGTATATAGATACCTATTTGAAGCCTTATCCAAACCACTACTTTAGCGGTGATGGTGCTGCTAGAGACAAGGATGGTTTTTACTGGATTTTGGGTAGAGTTGATGATGTGGTTAACGTCAGTGGGCACAGACTATCCACTGCTGAGATCGAGGCTGCTTTGATTGAACATGAGTTAGTTGGAGAATCCGCTGTGGTTGGTTATGCCGATGAGTTGACTGGTCAAGCAGTCGCTGCTTACGTGTCTTTGAAATCTACCGTCAAAATCGATGACGTTGAAGCAGTCAAGAAAGAGTTGGTCTTGACAGTCAGAAAGGAAATCGGTCCTTTCGCTGCCCCCAAGTTGATCTTATTAGTAGATGACTTGCCAAAGACCAGATCAGGTAAGATTATGAGAAGAATCTTGAGAAAAGTTTTGGCAGGTGAAGAAGATCAATTAGGTGATATTTCTACCTTGTCAAATCCTGGAGTTGTTGAGCAAATCATTAGTGTAGTAAAGTCTGCTAAGAAGTAAAATAGTATAATTTAGTGGTTGTTTCTATTTATTATTTATTATATATTTATTACAAAAATACTGTTCCCCAGATTACTATTGCTTTTGCTCGTATTGGTCAATTTGCTTTAAGAGTGAATCCGCAGTTGGAGCTTCACAGACTAGGTGTGCTTTTATACCATTCTTAATCAAGTACTCATTAGTTGTAGGCCCAATCACCCCCACTTTGTATTGCTTGTCTCTTATGTATTTAACGACACTTTGGGTCCCTTGGCTACTAAAAAAGATTACCCAATTATTCTCACCTTCGAGGTTCTGAATAGCATTGGATTTGCCCAATTCTTTTGTAGCATACACAGGAAACTCACTGAAGTTTTTGCCATTTGTTGTCATATTGTTGGGAATTATGTCTTTTCTAATTTCACCCGTGAAGTAAATTATGGGCTCATCTTGAACGTTTTCTAAAATTACTTTGCTCAACTTATGGCCATTTCCGGAATCTCTTCCAATTATGTTCTTAAAGCCAAGATTGGTCAAATACTCACTTGTACTAGGACCTATAGTGTAGATGGGTAATCCGAAAAGTCTTTCTTTTAACTGCAGATCGATTTCATTGGACTCTATACATTGCTGCAAACACTCCACTGCTCGTTGACTGGTAATTATGATCACTTCGTACTTATGCATCTGGTTCTTTAGGAAATTGATCATAGCGTCGACAGCCAAAGTATGCTCGAGCAAAGGAATAAATACAGGTTCATAACGTGGAGACAAAACCTCTCTGTAGTAGTCATTAGGACTGTTTTCGTTCTTAAGTAAGAACACTTTCATTTATATGGAAAATTTCAAAATTAAGTTATTTCATTAAACTATTAAACTGCGAAAATTCATCATTTTACCTTATCACTGAATACTCTTTTAATTCTTTCATTACCAACCATCAAATTACCCAAACCTTCCCTTATGAGTTGCTTGAACCTATCAATTGCTTCAAAGTTGTAACCAATCACAGTCATAGAAATAAACAATGATACTATGATCAACAAAACAGGAACCCAGAAAAAAATCAACATTTTATCGTTTTCGACAGTTTTTCTGGGATGATTAATATAGGATATTATCATATCCTCAGAAGAATCTGACAAGTCATCTTTTGCTCCAGAATCTTTGGATGAGGATTCTTGTTGGTCCAGTTCCCGGGTGTTTAACTGTCTTTCAATTATGGTTTTAGGTTTGAATGAGCCAACAGAAGGACCAAAAGGAAACAAATCATCGTAGTTGGGCAAGTCGTCATCAGAATTGTTGAAGACATTCTTCACCTTCTGCCAAATACCCCCTGAGCTAGAAGAAGGGCCAACACCGGGGGAAACATCAGTTTCATTACCATCAGAAGAAGCGCTTTCTTTGATAGTTTTTGCATCGTCATTCTCCAGATCGAAGATGGGTCCACGAGAACTTTTGATTACTGTGATTTCAACACCCACATCATTAATGAGCTCATTAGCATCATCGTTGTAATCACTGACATCGTAATCACCACTGTATTCGGAGTCAGCGAATTCAGAATCCTCATCCATTCTTTCTGGTATCATCTTGCTAACATGTAAGCCTCTCATTTCAAACATTGAATTCAAGGAATCCATACTGTAAGACTTTCTCAAATTTTCATCTGAACCGCTTCCTTCTTCGAATCCATTCTCAACGTCTGTAAACATATCCATAACATTTAAATCACAGTAGTCTTTGATGGTTTTATCGTTAGATAATCTTAACTGAGGATTAGCTTTGCAAGTGATGAATAAGTCTATCAAATCTCTTTGGCCGTTGATACTTGCATAAAACAAAGGCGTTAATCCTTGATTGTCTTGAAGGTCAATCTTACAGCCGTGATTGATCAAGAATTTGATTAACAGCTTATAGCTCTTGAGGGTAGCCAAGTGTAACAAAGTTTGGCCCTCGGTGTTCGACAACTGCCAGTTAGGTATGATGATTGGACAGTTAGGTAACTCTACCAACTTCAAGAAGTTTACTAGTATATCTTCTGTAGAATAGTTCATTTTAGTAAGTTTCTCAACAATACCCTGGACATTGTTATACCACTCCATGGCACCATGATTTGTTGCGTTTGGACTGATTCCGGCAGAATTGATGTTACTGTTTACATTGCTGTTGTTGCTGCTGTTGTCATTACCCACAATTCTCTTAGCAATATTTTTAGCATCTTCAAGCTTACCGTTCATTTTTAATCCCACTATTTGCAAAGCAAGTTCAATCAATTGTTTGTCTGTGTCATCAGTGTATGTAAAGATTTGCAGCTGTTGGTTGTTCAATAAGTTTTCATGATTTTCGAATGTGACCAAAACCTGTCCTGGTTCAGACGCTGGGGGCAAGTATGTGACGATTGTAGTGTCTGACCAGCAATGTGTGGCCAATGCCAGGTTGGCACCAAACTTTACTCCCAAAGTGGAACTGAAATTGAATCCTAACAAGGTCACTTCAATTCCGCCTCTTATAGGACCTTCTGCAGGAATAATCCTCAATATAGTTGGTAAATTAGTGAAGTTGGAGTTCATGGTATCAGGTATCCTGGAAGGAGTCCTCTGATAAACATTTTTGTTATGCTGATGGTTATTTATAGACGTATTGGTATCACTATTCGAAACAGGGCTGAAACCATTGATTGAGCCGTTGTACATTGGATTGTTGGAATTATTGGAGTCATCAATGGACAATTTCTTACGCTTCAAATTTCTTTCCGACTCGTTTGTGGTCAAGTCAGAGGATTCGTCGATGGAGTTGGGTGATATTGGATGGTTCATATCTTCGTCAGTGCGAGGCTCATTCTTAACGAGCAGAGTGTTTGGGCTCTTTTGTGTTGAGGGCCTGGTAAAAGAAGAGCTGGAGTCATTATTGTTTCCATTTGTCAAACTTGTACTAGAACGATTGCTCACACTTGTAGACATTGGTTTCTTTCTATCCATTATCATGATGTTGGAACTTAACAGCTTACCAAGAACATCACCCTCAGAGTTTCTTACTACAAACAACAACTTGAACCCATCAGATTCTTGATGATGTCTGCAATAGCATATGATTCTGGCACTCAATTCGAGGGCCTTGCTGGTATTCAAAGAGTTGGGTGGGGGGAAAGATACAATTTCCTTACAGTTGAACATGATAGCCTTCTTGATCATTTTATCATCAGCCCACGTACTCGGATTGTTCTTAACAATCCCATGGGCAGATACCTGAGGTAGTTCAGGGGCATCTTCCATACCCAACCTCCTTCTTGAAGCCCTCTTCTGTTCTCTTTTGATACATTTTGGGCATACGTGACAAGACTTGGTCGTATCAGATGTCAATACATAACAATCCATATACAACAAGTGCTTCTGTATCAACGGGCTCAAGTCCGATATATCATCATGGAGACAAGACTTGTTCTTGGAGATCAAATCTTGGGGTAAGTGCAACAAGTTTTGTGGAGGAGGAGGATTCATGCTGAAGTTTATTTTGATCTGAGTTTCAACTCTGGAATAGTCTGGTAAGTTGGCAACAGTCAATGAATATGGTAACTTGGCCAAGGCTTCGGGAGAAAAATCCAATAATCCAGGCGGAGGTGCTATGGAATCCGGAACAACTTTCATGTCATATTTACCAAACTTAAGTTTAGAGACCTCGTTACGTAACAACTCATACTGGGCCATCTCACCTTTGTCAGTGGAGCTTCCCAAGGATTTCACAGGGTTGGGGTTCAACATGTCAAAGAAATTGGTGTTGGAATTACCGGAGCTGGCATTGTTACCCACATCATGGTCATCCTGAGACAAATTATTGAAATGATTGAAATTAGCGTGGGAAGAAGGCCCAACATTGGGTTTATGATCGGAAGGATAAGGCACCTTATCATCCAAAGGACTTACATCATTATCATTGTAACTGTAATTTGACATGGGACCAGTATGGATACCCAGGCTTGGAGAATTCCCATAGAACTCGACAAACTCCAGTTTGTCGGGTGAGAACCCCATGTTATCATAAACCCGCTGGTCTAAAAACTCGTCTAATATGTCGTCATTAACCGTGTTACTGGTACCATCATTATTATTAACAGAACTGTGAAAGAACTCGTTGTCTAGCAAAGAGTCGTCGGTGACACCAAATGCCATATTGTTTTGATTTCCTTTTTGTTCTTTCTCAAAGACAGAAGAATTTTGTATACTCCTGTTCACGTCAAGGGTTTCAATAACACAAGTACTGATATCAAGAAGAAAAAAAACAAAGCACCACACACACACAGATTATTTAATAGAAATTCAACAGTAAGTCAAATGCTCGTAGAAGAAAAAAAATAAGATTCGTTTTGGGCAGCACACAAATTTACACCGTGAAGGGGCACAGATCAGCACGCTCCGACGTATACAAATAGGTCATCTGTAAAACACTGCTATGCACTGCCGTCTAAAACAATAAACGACAAAGGATCAGGTTCGGCGAGAAAATGTTTAAAACTGGTCCACTACAGACAATTGACCTGCTTAGTTGCAGCCATCAACGATGATACAGATTCTGGTGTCAGAGTTGATTTATTGAGGCTGGTGGTGTGAAGCTACATCGTATCACCAGCCGATAGATCGGCCAATTGGGTTTGGGTTGAATAGAGTAAAGGGGCAGATACCATTGCAACATGTGCTAGCGGGGCGCTAGGGCGGAGATGGGCCCAGTCAGCGGTGGCTTTCGCAGCCTGGCGAAAAAGTTGAGCAAAAGCAACCAAAATGTTGGGCGCCCATATACAGGACGAGAGAAGTGCTGTCGTGCACCAACCCTGAACTCGAGGTGAAAATTCCACTCATGATGTTTGAGACATTCGTTGAGTTTCGTTAACTATGCCGAAGAATACGTTGTATGTGACTGGGTTTACCAGAGAGTCTAAAGCTACAGACTTGGCTCCAGATTTTGAAAAGTATGTATCAATTAGATGAATGGCTAATTTCATTAGTATTCTGGACATCCAATTTGAAGTATGGTATGTCTTCTCCACAACCCACTCCATCTTGGTACATTGGTTTTATTCGTCACCCATTCTTTTCTTTTGTTCATCCTCCTCGATCAAAATCACTCGTTATATGTTCATCATGTTGTTGTCTTGATTTTCTCGATTTGCTCCTCCTGATTCTTTCTTTGGTTTTCTTCGACATTCCTTGCATGCTTGCACTGCACTGGCTTTCCTTTCCTTTCATTTCACTCATGTTACATTCCTCCTTTTCACTTCCACTCCACCATTCCCCCTTTTCCTCCCCCTCCTCCTTCCTTCCTTTCTTGCCTCTCTCTCTAGATGACCCAATAATTCCAGATCCAAATCCTCACTCAAGAAGTAACTAACAATTCCTTAGATACGGTGAATTAGTCAGATTAGATATTCCTCCCCCAAGAACCGACGATGGTGAAAAATACGCCTTCGTGGAATACAAAAGCTTGGAAGATTGCGAAAAGGCCTTGGAATTGAACGGTCAACACTTGCCCTACTCAATTAAAGATGGTTTAGTGGTTCAAATGGCCCGGTCCGATCCCTATTCGGTGAGAAGAGCATCATTCAGAGGGGCCAGAGGTGGTTACAGAGGTTATAGAGGTGGATATGGCAGAGGCGGATACGATGGCTTCGGCAGAGGTGGTTACGATTACGGTAGAGATGGTGGATACGGCAGAGATGGTGGATATGGTAGAGATGGTGGATACGGTAGAGATGGTGGATATGGTAGAGGTGGGTACGGCAGATACGATGGCTATGGAGGAAGAGGTGGCTATGGTAGAGGTGGTTACGACGACTATGGAAGAGGTGGCTATGACGACTACAGAGGTGGCCATAGTAGAGGTGGCTATGCCAGAGGTGGCTACGATGATGGCTACAGATCCAGACCTCCTAGAGACGAAAGCAGAGGAAGTAGAGAAGGTAGAGACGGAAGACCAGGAAGAGAAGGAAAAGAAAGCAGAGACCCAAGATACACTGATTCTTATGATGGAGAATCGAATGAACCAAGAGAATCCCATAGTGAACAACGTAGAGGTGAGTACAGTGAAAGACCAAGATACTCCAGGTCTCCTTCCAGATCCCCTAGAAGAGACAGATCCAGATCACCTGAAAGGTATTAAAAACCATCAGTTACAAACGAATGTCATCTATACATATATTTATAGCGTAAATCATGTGGTTGCTGCAAAAATCCCCGATGCTGCTGTGGGTTCCGGGGCAAAACCACCTAACCTGGTAGTAATTGCCATAGACGAAGATGAAGGTCTTGCAGTAGTCCTAATAGAGTTCTCACGTAATGTCAAAAGTATACAACTAATAACCAATGTGTCCAAATCAATCGACAAAGTCGAATTGGTGTCGTAATTGACATCTGGGTGATCGGGCGAGTATGAGTGCTCCCTTGAGGTGGATTGGTAGAGGTCGATTTTGCCCACCTCTGAATACTTTTTTGGAATAAGGCTCATCTTGTTGAGGTAAGCCAAAGAGTCCTTAAACTCACCAAAAGGTGGTAAGTCATCTGGAATATATTCTTGAGTGTTAATGTACCCTAAACCTCCATAGAACGCCCCGAAATCTTCTCGAAATAATGAGCAAGTAGGGTCTGGGTACGGATTGGGGTACTCTTGAGGGGGAATATTGCTATAGTCTTGGGCCGGGATCTCTTCCTTTGCTTTGGCTTTCTTTTTGATTAATGATGTGATCTCGAATCCTGGTTTCCTATTAACAATTACATCGCATAGTGAAGGCTTGTCCGCATCAACCAACAACAATTTTAAAACGGGGTTGTAGGGAAGAGCATATGCGCTTACAATGGTAGTACCTAGCACTCTGAATCTAGTTTGCTTGTATGTGAAATCAGTAAATGGTTTAAAAGAGTGCTGGAATGCTACTACCTTGAACGAGGTGCCATCTTCAAGATGGAAGTCAAAGATATATCTCCTGATTTCTTGAAATCGCTTCAGAATGACGGTACAAAACGGCCAAGTTTCGAATTCTTCATCCACTAAATCTCCGTTAGCATCATACTTAGGAGGATTAGGAAATTCTTTGTATTTATGGAAAATCATAAAAGGGGAATTCTTTTTGAAGCTGGACAAGTACGGTACCAGGAGTTTGAATAAAGGAAGTCCAATGCCTTTCAACTTGTGCTGTAACGGAATGATGTGGTTTCTGCAATCGACTATTTGGCCTTTGTTGTCTTCTTTGGATCTGTTTTCTGATTGTATCACTTTGGGCTTACCTTCGTTGTTGTAGACAGTTGTCGAGCCCTTTCTATGCTTCTTACTCATAGAACGTAGTTCCCTAAATCTGTTGAAACTATCTACACTGGGAAACACAAAGGTGGATCCTTTGATGAATTCCTCAGCTATAACAAGCTTTCTTTTGAGATTCAAGGTAGATAGGCTGTTTCCCATTATGCGATTCGGAGAGTCAGTAGCGTCACTCATAGACCCATCAAGGATAGTGAGTTGATCAAAGTCGGTCGTTGGCTCATGAGGATCAACGTATGCTGTGTAGGACCGTGAATCATCCAAAGCATTGAGTCTTAGCCTCCTTACCACATAAGGGAGGTAATGGTCGAAATTCTCGTTGAAAGTATTCTGAAGTTCCAATCGTTGTGTTCTTTCTTCGTTCAAAGTCTCTGCATCCGAGAGAGGAATCGAGGCCGTAGGTGAAATGCTGTATACATCAGTTCCTAACATCGGTGAACCAGATCTTCGCTCATGCGATTCGCTCGATAGCGTAGGGGCCTCTAGCATGCTTGATCTTCGATCAAGTTCGCCCGGGATTTGACCACGACTACGATTATTTTCTCCTGGAGTGCTTGACGTACGCTGCTTGTGTCTTCGAAAAATCCTATTCATTCTTCCAGAAATGGATATCTTATCAGCCCCGTTTGGTTTTTTCATCGCATTGATTGCAAAAATTCCAAGACCAAGAATAGATCCTATGTATAGAGATGAGCAATGGTCAGAGGTGATTTGATGGCCTTGGCTTTCAAATGGGTAAACGAAGATAGATTGCCATTGTCACTTTACTATTGATTGTTGCTTTCAGATGTTTCCTGACTTTTTCACACCTTTTTTTACTGGGAGATTGGGATTTGTAGAGTATCTTATAAATTGCATATCATCCAAAACGAACAATCTTTACGATTCTATTATGACCTTATACATGTGTCGAATATATGGAGTGACGGATATCGTCAAAAGACTGAGGAAAATATCATAGAGCCCCGATATAGCTATTAAGATATCACAAGAAGCACTCGACACAGAACATCAATTGGCTATTTTACAGACAAAACCCATACCTGTAGCCAACAACTGGATTCACCGTACTCCTTCAATATTGAAGAAGGGCATAAAAGTGCTAGTATACAACTCAACACACAATTATGCTAAAAGTGGCTGTCTCGAATTTAAAAGGTGGAGTACACACAGAAAGATCGAATCTCCGCCATACGTAGTAAAGTGAAAGGGTACACACGGTATGCCGACCCCAATGCAGCTGGCATGATATAGAAGAATGCGTTCCACCAATTGCCAGCCTTCTGCCCACAAAAAAAGTGGTGGCACCCTGATTGTGTAGAAGTGGAAATCACGCAAAAAAACTGAAAATTATCAATGCCTGAATTACGTCGTTCAACTAGAAACGCCACTAAAAACAACTCTTCAAAGTCAATTGAAGAATCCAAAACTAAAGTACTTGGTGCCAACAAAACTAAAGTTACAAAGCCTTCAAAGAAAGCAGTTAAGAACGAATCAAAAAGAAAAATGGCAGAATTAGAAGTCGGTGATAAGATTCCTGATTTGACGTTGTTGGACGAAGACGATAACGAGATCAATTTGGTCGAGGCCAGCAAGAAGACAAAGTTCCTTGTTATTTTTGCTTATCCTAAAGCACTGACACCTGGCTGTACCAGGCAAGTCTGTGGATTTCAAAGAAACTATAAGGACTTAGTAAACTTGGACACAACTGTTTTTGGATTGAGTTCCGATTTGCCAAAAGCCCAAAAGAATTTTATTGTTAAGCAAGGTTTGGAGTATCACTTGTTATCTGATCCCAAGAAGGAATTGATCGGGCCTTTGGGGGCTAAGAAAGAACCTTCCGGTATCAAAAGATCTCATTGGATCTTCGAAGACGGAATTTTGAAGGTCAAAAAAATTCAAATCAGTCCAGAGGTTAGTGTTGACAGTGCATTAGAGGACATCCAAAAGTTTAAGGCTTAAATAGCCAGGTAGAAATAAATATGTTTTAGAATTTAGTGATGCTTTGATATGTAAGCTAGAAAGGTGATGACTAGATACTGAATAAAAATCCTATCGATTGCAATAAGATTGTTAACACTGTAATGGCCTTTGTGGCCCACCACCAGTGTTGTACCGTAAATGAGCAGTAAGAGAATTCAAAATCCCAGGATTTGGTATCGTAGTTGTAATGGCCCGAAACCAACCCAGTTTGTCCATCGAAATCACCCATCATAGACTTCACGACAATTTCCCTGATGGACTTTCTATTGCTCTCATTTAATTGCTTGGAAGCTACCCATTCAGACCCCTCATAGTTGTACCAATCATCACAGCCATAGTGATCATGGCCCGTTAATATTATACCACTCTGGTCTGGATTAGGGAAAACAATATCCAATACTTTTTGGGAGGTTTCGTAGGATAAGTGGTTTTGGGAACGCAACTTACCATTCTTGTACGGTTCTCGTTCATAGTTTTCGTAGTAGATATGTTCAGGACCATCTTTACAGAGACCTGCTTTTTTATAAAATGGAATATGAGTCAAGAGAATGGTTGAGCCATTGAATCTTGAGTTCGACTCTTTCAAGCCGTCCAAGAATTGCCAGGTATATTTTACAAACTCTTCCTGCAAAGCAGGCCCTTCCAAGGTCAAGGAATCTAGAACTACTAGTCTCCATTGCTCCTGGCAGTTCAAGTTGTAATAGATGACGTAGTTGTTCTGACCGAACAAGTGGTGGAATCGAGCCATGTGTTGCCAGGTAGCATCTCCACTGTACCCTATATCATGGTTTCCAGTGAGATTGATAAAAAGAGGCTCCTGATGATTGGGGAAGTGGTTGTCTTTGTAGACCCAATCGTACAAATCGTCGTATACTCTAGAACTAAATCTAGCCTGAGGGAGCATTATCTCCTCTTGTTCTAGCCAGGCATTCCAGTCATAGTCTTCATGTTTACTGTGAGTATCAATCACAGTCTTTTTGTATTCCAAGCTTCTTGGGAAAAGCCTCTCCACGAACCTTAATGTACGGTTGTAAAATTCACTGTCCAAGATCCATTGGGATGAAAACAAGTCACCCATAACCGCAACATGACTTGGCTGTAAGCGTCGTTGCATTGTATTGTATATGTGGCCCAAGTAATAGTCATTACCATAATTATCAAGTCTCTTGATGTATGGAGTACTTGGCCAATTGCCATTTATTTGGGGGTCTCCAAAAGTCAACATATGTATATCTCTGATAGTACCATTGCTCAGGCGAGTGGAGTTATTATACCATTCGCTGTTGTCTTGAAGAGAAGGAAACGTGAGTAACAACTTATCCAACACTGGTTCTGGAAGCCCGAAGAGAACAGGGAATTTGGGCCTGATTTTGGATGACTCGTCAAACTCGTGCCACTTACATTGATCCCCTTGATTCAATATGTCGGGATATAAGTAAATGAATGCATTAGAAAAGATAGTAGCCACCAAGAGCACCAACTTAATCGTCTTGAATGCCGCCATGATCAGTTTGCTTGGAATTTTTCGCAGCGATTTTCACTTGTTTGGTTAAATCAGCAGTTCGTTGGTACAACGACGTGTACACGTAGAGGCTTACTAGATGAGAATTTGTTGGATGAATCTGTTACCTGAATATCTTTTTATTGTTTAATAGAATTCTAAACGATACATAAAATTCATAAGCTATCTATAATGATTCTGCCAAAGTGTTGTTCAATCTAGAAACCTTAGCAGAGATAGATAAGTCAACGGTTCTGTCGCCAACTTCGACGACCAAACCACCCAAAATATCTGGGTTAACATTGTTGGATACCTTCAAGGTCTTTCCTTCGCCGACGAAAGAAGACTTACCGATGGCAGTTTGTAATCTCTTCAAGATCTTGGAGTCCAAAGCCTTGGCAGAAGTGATTTTAGCTTCGACGATACCGTTGTGGGCGTCGTTCAACAAGCTGAATTTTTGGTAGATGGAAGTGAATTCGCTCAATCTGCTGTTATCAGACAAAACGGTCAAGAAGTTCACGATTGGCTTCTCTAACTTCAAGTTGGATGCAATGGTGTCGATAACAATGGCTCTATCTTCCTTGCTCAAGGCTGGGTTGGATAAATATTGGCTGACTTTGGCATCTGAGGTAATCAAATCATTGATTTTGGTCAAAGCCTGGAAGGTCTTGTCGATGGAGGAATCTTGAACGGAGGCACTGTACAAAGCATTTGCATAAGTGCCGTCAACACCAAACAATTGAATTGGTGGCTTGACGCTCTTAGAGGCAGTGGCCATAGAACGTAAGAAAACTCTGGAACCAATCATTATAATAGTATTCTACTTCGATTTCTCAGAAAGAACTAGGAGTATTTCAAGAGCAGTTGTTGATGAAAAATTCGGGTATTGAGAATTAGTACTTTTGTGAGAATTCATTGGCTGCTGAAACGTACGCGCACCCAAAGTAAACTTCAGACCATCGATACAAGTTTTTTCTCGCACACCAAATTTTTCAGTCTGTTAGTGGTGTTAGGCATAGAGCATAAGGGACTACATAGAAATTATCAGCATAATATGATCCCTTGGAGATCGAGCCTTAGGTTATCTCAGCCCATAAGGGCATGTTTTGGAAGATTTCAATCGACTGCGTCCTCTTCGAGAAACTTGGATAAGTCTGAGAATGACTTGACTGAGTTGGAAAAGAGAGACGAGATTTACAAGAGACAGAGGAAATTGATTATGGCTCAGGTTAAATTGAAGAGTTACGCAAGAGGCAATGTTTTACCTGGTTCGACCAATTTCAAGAAGCCGATTCACGACCATTTGTACAAGGGAAGACCAATCAAAGAATTGACTGTTCCAAAGAAGAATACTGCTGGAAGAAATCACAAGGGTAAAATTACCATAAGGGGAAGAGGTGGAGGTCACAAAAGAAGAGTGAGATTAGTGGATAGTCACAGGTTAACCCCAGGTAGTCAAACCGTTTTGAGGATAGAGTATGATCCCAACAGATCTGGTCATATTGCATTACTTGAACACAACCAGACCGGTCAATTAACGTATATCTTGGCCTCTTCAGGTATGAGAGCTGGAGACCAAGTCGAATCCTTTAGAGCCGGAATCCCTGAGGATTTCTTGAATGAGATGAAACAGACTAACAATGGAGAAATCGATGAAGCCTTGTTGAACGCCAGGATTATTCAAAGAGGTAACTGCTTACCTTTAAAGATGTTACCTGTTGGAAGCATTATTCACAACATTGGTTTACATCCAGGGGGGAGAGGTCAAATGGTCAAATCTGCTGGAACCTTTGCTAGATTGTTGTCTAAACATCCTGATATGAACAAGGTGGTGATCAGATTAGCATCAGGTGAGCATCGTTATGTCAATATGGATTGCCATGCCACTTTGGGGACTGTCTCGAACAAAGAACACTCGGCTATTTCTTGGGGTAAAGCTGGTAGATCTCGTCGGAGAGGTTTTAGACCAATGGTCAGAGGTGTGGCTATGAATGCTGTGGACCATCCTCACGGTGGTGGTAGAGGTAAGTCTAAGTCTAACAAAGTTTCTCAATCTATGTGGGGTCTTAAAAAGTTCGCCAAAACTAGAAAGTTTACCAATGTCAACAGATTCAAGGTCAGAGATAGAAGAGCTTGATGTAAATAGGATTCATGTATATATAATCAAAACACTATCCAGAGGAAACATTGACTAAATCACGTAGTGAGAAGTCATTCTAACATATGCTTGCCAAAGGGCTTCCTGCGTCTAGTAGATTGCCCACAATAAAGCAGTAAATGGCATGCAAAATCATGATTGCACCGAAAAGGTTTCCAGTGAAGTACATGGCGACAAGAACAAGTGTTATGACAACAACAGATATAACAATAAAGATGAGTCTCCTCCTCTTTATAAACTCACGAATTCTTTCAGTCAAGATATAATTCCAAAGCACATATACCATTAATTTCAGATATTTCCAATAGAAGGAGGGAATCCTGGCAGGAGAGCACAGCCTCCCAGAATCACCTGTGTGTATTGGTAACAAGGGTTGTGACTCCATCTCAGCACTGCTGCTCAAGAAACTATTCAAGTGGTTTCTAGTCTGATTCTCATTGTGATACCAAACGGGTTCCAAGTGGTTGTATGCTTCAGAATCCAACGATTCAGACAGGGAATAGCCTTCAAGTAATGAGGTTTCATTTGCTAGCTCCTCAAGATGCTGAAGACGTCCATCTACCAGTGCTGATAAAGGCATTGGGTATGATTTTGCAAAGAAACAGTTGTACTAAAGATTGGATTTTAACAGCCACAAATAGAAATATCTACACTTTCACGTTCAAGCGAATGCCAACTAGCGAAGTTCTTGCAAGAGTAAAAAGTATCATCCCAACAAGACAGAGAAGGGACACAAGAAGTACAAAATGGTCATAGTCGTTTACTGTCCCTTCGTCGATAAGGGCTGCACCGATAGGTACTCCCACCAAATTACCAAAACTCAAACAAAAGTTTAGGAGGCCGTATCTTTCTCCAAACATTGACACCTTAGTTATCAGGGCCAAGCATGTGGGTATCATCCCTAATATCAGTCCCAGGAAGAAGCCACCAATTGCTGCAAAAATGTAAAGACTCTGAAGGCTGTGACCAAAACCGTACCAAATAATAAAGAAGCACAAATCCAAGCCGAGAAGCATCATTATATTGACGTTGAACTTACCAAAAAAGTCAGACATTATGCCTGGCAAGATTCTTCCTCCTATACTTGTGGCATTCCAAATGGTCAAAAGCAAATAACCTGTAGATTCAGAAACCCCCTGAGCCATAGCATATACGACAAAGTACGTCAACGTCAATACCAAACTCAACTCTGCACAAAAAGATGCTGCAATAGTTAACCAAAAGGCTCTATCATTATTTCTCTTAGAGAATGCAACAGCTCTATCCCAGACCATTCTGAAGTCAATTCCACTTCTGGAAAATGGGCTCACAGCTTGCGGCCTGGGGCGGAGGATTCTCTCTTTGGAGAATGCAACTGCGGTTAGCATACATCCAGCACATAGAAAAGCGAGAATACGCATTGCCCAGACATACCCATACTTGTCAAAGGTATACCTCAAGAGCAATGGGATAGCTAAGCCACCCACAGATCCTCCGCACGTGACAATGCCCATGACCAAACCTCTTTTCCGTAAGAACCAATGGTTGATCACACTAATGACTGGAACCATGCCAATTCCATTACCAATTCCCATACTCATAAAACTCAATATGAATTCGTAGATTTGAGTACTGTTGGCAGCACCCATTAACCCCACAAATACAAAAGCTGTCGCCACCAGTAGTAAAAGGCGACTACCTTTTTGGTCAAACATTGGTCCAATAACCACACCCATTGCGTATGCCAATGATAAGTAGATAGAGAAAACCCACGAAATAGAGAGAGCATTCAAGTTGGCCAATTGGTGCGATGAAACGTATGCCTGAACCGATCCAATAGCATTGATCAAACCCAAGAATACTACGGCTCCACAGAATGAACCAAAAACCACCAAGTATGCTTTCCAGCCGCCGTCGGGATATTTCAAGTCGTCCTTGTCAAGCACAGCTGCTTGTTCTTCGTCAACTTCATTCTTAGAGACTTCTGTATTCTCGCTTGGCCCTGCATTTACGCTTTGGCGTATTCCCAAGCTTTCTGCTACTGATTCCGAGATATGGGTCATTCTAGAATGGTATATAGATTAAGAAAACAAAGTGTTCAAGGTGGATGCAAACTTATGAGGAAGAGTCATTTTGGGAATCGCGGATTTGTTTCTGATAGAGAGCGACTTTAATATTTTACGAACTTTTTAAACTCACAATTTAGAAGACCAAAATCAAGTGACTAATTAAATTATCACTTTTAGACTGAAATCTCAATATAGAATGTATTCTCTTGATCTTAAGTATGAAGTGGGATAGACGCATGCTCAATAAACATTGACGTTTTTCCTTCAGATTGTAAAAGTCTAGTACGCGAGGGGCACAAAATCAAGAGTGAATGGAACGATACATTTTTCTGTTTTCATTGTATATGGACAGGTATTAGAGCTAGGCTTAATTACTAAAGATTAATTTGTTATGAGAAAACACATCGTAAGGAGTTTTAGTCACATTATACTTATTTTTCTTGCGTTCGCCTCTGGTGGTATAACGAGAGCTGGTTGAGCTTCTTCTATCAAAGAAGGAAAATCCCGAAGTTGATTCATTGGTTTCAACTGTATTGATGGAACGCAAATCTGCGACACTTGACATTCTACTATGCCTGTAAGATTTTCTGGGAACCGACACAGAACTTGTAAATTTGTCAAGACTTTCCAAGTCGCTTCTAGTTCTATCAACAGAAGTTCTTGAGGAAATTGCTGACATCTTGTTGAGGTTCGTGGTTGGTGCCGAAGACATAATTGATCTTGATTTGGAAGGAACGGTAGAGTTCGTAGAGTAAGTAGTTTCAATAGGGCTTGAAATAGATCTTGCTCCCACTTTTTGGGGCTTGCTTGAGGATCCAAATAATGATTTCAACTTATCCCTAAAAGATCTCTTACTCTTGAGTTTTCCTATGTCAGCGTTGTTACCCCTAATGGCAGCGGTTGTTTCTGCACATTCCATAGGATTGTAGTTGTTGTGTTTAGCACTAGATAAGTTTGATACTGATCTTGAATGTCTGTTGAACTGGGGTTGAGATCTTGGTTGTATCGAGTTGTTTAAATTAGTGCAAGAAGATGTGAATCTTCTACTTTGAAGCTTAGCCTTTGAGGTATCAGTAATAGGCATGAAAGTATTCAACAAGTCGTAAGATTCATCCTCACTGGATGTTTCAATTGGTGATGGAGAAGCGTCTCTTTGTGGAAGAGATGGACTAGAGCTCATTGCTGCTGGAATGGTAGGTGGCTTGACAAAGACATTTTCTGGCTTGTTGAATCCAAATTCTTCTATTTCTTTCTTCAAGATAAAACTAGATCTCATGAATCCCAAAGAAGCTCTTTGACTCAGTTGAATAGACTTCTGAAGCCTCAAGTCTGATTGGGAGAAACATGTTCTGGTAGACAACTTAGAAGCTTGCTTGGGTGCATTTATGGAAGCCATGAATTCTTGTTCAACTGAACTGATGGATGTTTGCCTTGAATCGTAAGTCTTCGAGAAGACCCTGGCATTTTCCACAGAAGAATCAGACCTATATTCATTACTGTTCATAGATGTTAAATCCACTTTTTGTAATGACATTGGTTCGGTTCTTTCAGTACCATCTGAGTAGTGAGAATGAAGCGATAAGGTGTTGTCATGAGAAGATGGTTCACTGTGGTCACTGTTGTCACTATTGTAGATAGATGAAGAGTTGTCGTGGTAGTGGATATCATTATCGCTGGATTCCACGATTGGTTGCAAAGTGATATCCAATTCACTTGGTTTTTCATTAAGGTCATATTCTTCATCAACTTCAGCAAGGGCATTTCTAACACGGGGAGAATCTTTCTCAATTGGGGGAGGAGGTAACTGGTCTATTGACTCATGGAAAGTGCTACTCCTCTTTTTGTTAGATTTTCTTGGATCAAAGCCGAATCCTTTGTCTTCTTCTTCATCATCCGAATCATAAACCATCTTTGGCTTCAAGTTGTTAAACTTAGCAGTCAATAATGGGGATGGTGTTATTGGTTTTTGTGGAATTCTTCTTGGAGATCTAGAAGGTAAGACTGCCTCAATTTCAACAACGCTAGAATCATTTCTTCTGAAGCCTCTGTACTTGTCATTGGACTTGATATTCACTTGTAATGTAGACTTCTTGGACAAGTCCACTGGTTTTTCGTATTTTTCAACAAATTCATCCTCTTCCTCAACCTGTTGAAGAACTGGACTAATTGGTGTCATAGGAGTGTAAGAGTTTATTTCTTGCTTTTGGTCTTGAGGCTTGACAATGTTCAAGGCAGCAATCTCTTCAACAGACTCAGATTCAGAATCAGACTCTATACTGGAAGCGTCAGAATCATCGGCGTAAACCAAAATATTGTTGGCCAAGTGAATGTAGATTTGTACCCATAATTGCTCCATCTTGTCATTAAAAATTCCTTTACCCAACCATTGTCTAAATGTTTGAATTAAGGCAGTTCCCATTGGTTCTAAGTAGTGAATATTTCTAACCAAGTCGTTGTTTTCCTTGAAGTACAGGTTCAAAAAGTTATTCAACCTTTCAACATTATCCAAGTACACTATCAAATAGTTCAACAAGTCGTTGAATAAAAGAGAGTGCTCTCTGACTGTAACATCGCTTTTGAAAAAGCTTCTCAAATCGGAGTTGGCAGCCAACAAATTTGAGAATAATCTCGTTATAAACTGATCCTTGTGATACTTGTTGTTAGTTTGAACATTATTCCAACAAGCTCTTACTCGCTGTAAGTCATCATTAGATAAACAAAGTGTCATTCTTGTACTTTAAAACTTCGTCTAGCTTAAAAAGTTTGATATTGTTGGTATAATATTCATATTTATAAGTTTTACAGCTACAGAGCTAGGAAATTACTATTATGGGTAGTGATATTGATGAATTACTCAATTGAGTAAACAAATTAATTTTTTATCCATAATGCTGCAACTCATTAAACTAGAAATTTCCTATTTGGGAAATTTAATTATGCTTCCAAAAAAGGTAATAAAATAAGTTTCTCGATGAGGAAACTTTGATGA
Source organism: Yamadazyma laniorum (assembly GCA_002109505.1). Classification (NCBI taxonomy): domain Eukaryota; kingdom Fungi; phylum Ascomycota; class Pichiomycetes; order Serinales; family Debaryomycetaceae; genus Yamadazyma; species Yamadazyma laniorum. The sequence continues at coordinate 26,532 of MVNT01000010.1, read as the reverse complement.
TTATAGCACGAGGAAGAAAGTGGAGTTTGAGCTTTTTGCCTGAACAAGTATCAGTTGCATTTTTGACCCCAACGCTGCCAGTACGACTCTAACATATATCCCTGAAGGACGAGAAACCTCATGGCTACAATACATGCACTTTGTACATGAGTAACTTCCTCCCTAGGCACATAGAACCCATTCAAATACCATCTTGTGCATTATCAATAATAAGGAGGAAGGTGTAACTCAGGTATTGAGAAATCGTCTAATACAACCAATCCACCATTAAACATATCGTCTTCAAGTGAAGCATCACAGACCTTGGAGGCTTTTTTCCCTTACCAAATTTGTGTTAACACTGTAGACACTTCTAGCGACAAAGAATTTGAAATACTCGCTTATCGAAACTGACCGTCTTGAGTTCAATATGTTGATTTAGGTCTTTGTTCACCTGCATCGGAAACATAAACGAGAATAATGCCTCTAACCACTAGTAAGCTAGGGGCTGTTAAAAAGAAAATTATTTGTCCAGCCTGAGTTTTATTTCTACTAATATCCCCAAAAGGTAGAACCGATTTTTCCTCCATACCACAGCCTTAGAAGCTGAACAAGAAAATAAACAATAGTGACTCGTAAAATTCATTAGTATGTAAGATATATATAAACATCGACCCTCTGGTACTTCAGCTCTGAATTTTGTGGTCGCCAGAGTACGTGTAATTAGGAACGGGGCTTTGGGTGGAAGACCTCACTTCAGTTACTGCTTCTTGGTCGAGCAGAGCACTGTCTGCTCCGATCCAAGTCTCAGCTTTCTGCAATTGATCATCGAATACATTAGTTAATCTTCCGATCATGTCTAAAGACTCCTTTGCAAAATCAAAAATCTTATCGTTCGTTTGTTGGGAGTTGGAACCAGGAGCGGCGGCTTGTTGCAACTGACTAGGCAACTTGAGAATGATATCCCGAATGGTAGTACGCAACTCGGTTGATCCTTCGGAAGCCGAGTCACTGTTCAAATTACTGGCCTTGAAGTTAGAAATCACATGAATAATCTTCTTCACGGTTGCAATAATCTCAGTATTTGTCTGCTGGGCTACAGCGCATGGCTCACTCTTTTCATCGTCGCCATCAAAACTATGAGAGGGTGTTTGTGGTCTGGTAGGAGTCTGCTGAATGGATTGAGAATCCACATGGATATGGTCGTCCTTCTCTATCTCCATCTTCTCATCCTCATCAGTTTGACCGGGTGTTGAAACTTCGGTCCTTGATTCTCTCTCAGATAACTTAGTCTGCAAGAGAGTTACCTTGTTAGTGATCTGGTCATTTGCCAATCGCAAAAGGTGCAAACAAAATTTCAATCGTTTTTTGGTTTCATTACGATCAGCTTTGTTCAACTTTCTCTTCTTCTTTTTTATGGGCTTTGCTAACAGCTCACGATGACGATTGTTCAAATTGACTTCTATTCTATTTACCACTGGAATGGCGGCTCTCTCTACAATCCCGGCAGCATAATTGAAATGAGGGTAGTTCCTTTTGGAATCTTCGTAGTATTTGAAGGCATCTCTGACGATAGGGTACTGACTTACACGGTTTACTTTGGCAATCAACGGGTGCTGTACTTCTGCCTGGCCTTCTTGGATCGTCAAATTGGACATGGGGGTATTAATATGGTTTATGGGTGGGGGAGTGGAGGTTAGCCTGGTTAAGGCTTCAGCGGCCACTAGGTCATCGTTGGCAGGAGATGCAGTGGCCAACACAGTCAGAGTAGCAACAGGAGCCTGAATGGGAGGTAATCTGTAAGGCTCAGTGGAATGACCAGCGTATGGATAAGTGGATTGAGAAGCATATGATGAGGCCGCAGCATACGATGGAATAGCACCTGATGAGGGAGTTTGCGAAGTGGTATTGGCAGCTGCTTCGGAGTAGCTGGGAGGAGCATCACTCACTGTACTCAACTTCCGTTTAGCGCTTTCAGTCTTCATATAGTCGGTGTTTCTATTATCTGAACCCCTAGGTTATATAAATATAATAGTGAGGTATCAAGTTCCAACAATTGTGCGAAAACAGTTGTTCCTCCTCAACGCTTGTGAAATTTTTGTTTAATTCGTCGTGCCTATCACATAACTGTTAGATCCATGCTCAAGTTCCTCTAAGAGGAGTTTGTTGGCAGGCACCCACCCGCGACCAGGGACCACTATACGTTTCAATGCAGTTCCATTTACGTCACAACGGTTTAGATCCATGTAGCGCAACCTATGGTTTGATGCTGGCTTTCGTTTAGTCTGATGATTAGAATTCTCACCAGCTGAAAGATCGAGATTTAGCTTCTCCTTAGAGTGGGGGGCATCCAATGCATCAGGTACCTTGATCTGTAATTCCTTATTGTTACTATTCAACAGCGAAGTATCGGCCATTCGATTCATATTGTTGTAGATAGTTGAGGACCTACGTTTAACAGGAGGATTGCTTGATTCGAATTGTGGGGAACATTCAGGAACCAAGTAAAATCTGGAGAGCGGAGTTAGTGTATATCTCCCACAGGATTTTCCTGTGTTGTTATGTAAATCATTGGTAAAACAACTCCGACGACGGCATTGTGCTGTGTTAAGAGCCTCGTCACGTGGTAGAATTGCTCGATTAGTGTCTTCATGTTCGTACTGTTGGCTGCTAAGTTCAGCAAACAAAGATTCGTTGACTTCATTCATCTTATTGAGTAAGGCGATGTGTGAATGCATAAGGATCTTAACTTCCAACTGCATCTGACTCTGTTTTTTCAGGCTCAATTGAATATTTTCTTCATGGATGTTCATAGTGCTTTTTAACTGCTTTGTGAAAATTGCTAAATTTGCAACTTCCTCGTTCATTTTGTCAAAACGCCTATATAGTGTTTCCAATTCTTTAGCTCGATGGCGGCGAGCATTGGCATTGGCATAAAACTTCAAGAAAGCTGATCCTGTTATCAACACCAAGATAACTAGTGAGGAAAAAGCTGCAAAGAGAGGGAATCCACCCCAGTTCTGAGGGTAAGCTAAACGCTTAAAAGATTGGTTGCAATAAACTGAAGTGGAGTTGCTACAAATCTCAAGACTTTCAAGGAACGGTCCTGTTTCTGCTTGTACGTCTTTGGAAACTGCTTTCACAACGTCTTTCTCAACCTGTTCATACTTCAAGTTTTGCAAGGCTTCCCTCACTTCCAGAGGTTCATTGAGAAGAAAAGCTTGAGCAAAGACCGGAGACTCAAGAAAGTCACCTGGTAACCGCACAAATGCTCCTAAAGTCACACAGAGACAAGAAGGTACAATCAATCCTATACAATTAAGGACTAACAGGCTGTCACGGACCATTTGTGGTTGCGAACAAACTATGCGAATTTTCACTGAAGAATGTGATCGTTAGCTGCTGAGGAACCAATACGTACATGTTGGTGTATTGAATTTAGGGCTATCAAATTCATCATCAGATACACCGTGTTCTCCTATTGAAAAGAAACATAAGTATATGCACAAGGCACCAGCGAAGGCGATGCCAACAGTTTGCGGTAGGGCCAAGAAAATACGTAGCAAATAATTGACAAAAATGGATAAGAAATCCTGTTATCCATTTTTAAATCCTGTTATCCATAAATTAACACTTTTAGGACAATATAATTTCTTGACTATAGTTAACTGCTACATCTAAACTTTATGATTTACATCCATACGGATGGACAGATGAGAGTTTCTAACAGAAGTTCCATCAAGGACTTCAACAATACCACTAGATTTTTCAAGGCTGTCGGCTATTTCTCTCAATTTACTTGCGTATTGTATGAAAAAACTCTCATAGTCGTTACCAAATTCGTCCAAGGTTTCGGCCATTTCGTAAAGATCCATTCCCATCTCTTCTCCTGCTTCTGTTGCCCGCAACTTCATGCCTGGAATATAATCCACCACGAAACAGATAATCAAAGTGAAGATACCAGACCACGCTGTTATTGCAACCCAAGCGGCTATTTGAATACCCAATTGTCTGAAGTTCCCGTCTACCCATCCACCATCAATGACAGTTACACCATCCAAAGCTGCAACACCGGAGCTTCCAAAAATACCGCACAAAGTGCCACCAATAATACCACCAATACCATGAACGACCCATGATTTGGAATAATCGTCAATTCCGGTCCACTTGTTGAATCCTATTAATAAACGACAACAGACAGCTACGATAACTGATGTAACGGCTGCAGCCCATGGCCAGTAGTAACCACAGGATGGAGTTATGTTGACCAAACCGACGATTACACCTTCACAAGCAGCATCCATGGAATATTTACCCGTTATTGAAGTGTCCACAGCAACGTATGTTACGCAAGCAAAGGCTGACGCAATCATGGTGTTGGCGAAAATGTAACCGGTCCTGATGTTAACGGCTAACAACGTACCAGAATTGAAACAAAGCCAGGCTGCCCAGATCAACGTGACTCCAATCATGGTAGACATAGTGGACTGGCCCCTAAATGAAGGAATTTTTCCAGTTCTTTTACCTGGCTGGCCTCTTGGACCAAGATACCAAGAATATACCAAAGAAGCAACACCAGAGGAGACATGCACTGGTCCACCTCCAGCAAAGTCCAACTCACCCATGGTATAAAGCCATCCGTTTGCACCCCAAACCCAATAAGCTTGTGGGCAATAGACAACAATAGTGAATAAGATTCCAACTATTAAACTAGGTAAAATTCGACCACATTCACCAATAGAACCCAAGAAAATTTGTACTGTGGCTACTGGGAAAAACGTATTGAAGCAGAAGTTGACTATAGATGGAATAGTGGCTCCATCAAACATACCTTCAGATTCATTTTCTCTTAGTGCAGCGTGGGTGAGATCACCAATCAAAGTAGATGTCGACGTTGGAGAACCGGCAAGCGAATAACCAATCAAGTACCAGACCATGATGATGGTTGCAGTCACCATATATGTTTGAAACAACACTTGGACAACATTCTTACGTTTCAAAGATCCGGAATAGAAAAGACCAATACCCGGAGTAATCAAAAAAACTGCTAAAGCGCAGAAAAGACAGTACCCTATCTCTGCTTTATCGAATGCTGCAGCAGGGTCTTCTTCAGCTCTTTTAGCCCAGAGTAATCTGGCTGATGCTATTCCACTGTTTCCTTTCATCTTTTTTACGTGGTTGAATTTGGATGGCAGACTTCATAGCTTATATATAGTTTCGATAAGACACCATAGATGGTAACAATCGCTTATCTCAGATATGCACGATAAAGTCTAATCGCGCGCATCCATGGAAAACCTAGCCCTTTATGGAAATGTTTTTATAGAGATTGCTCGTAAATTGGGGTTTCATAGAATCTCTGAGACATTCCGTGCCTAGAGGCTTAGTCTAATCCTATCAGCAACAATAGTCTCAGAGGTTCAAACGAAAGGAAGCGATTCATTCTCTCAATCAGGCCCAGTAAATACTGTCTACTCTTAATTCGTTTCTTACCATGTGAGCAGCAAATGTCTTCATGTTATCTGAAGCGACTATCATTTTCGTTCCAAAAAACGCTTGGCACTTTGGTTGTCACTAGGACCTATCGGTGTTCCTGAAACTTAATTATGAAAGCTGAGATAAGATCGTGATCTTTAGATAAGGATCCGGGGTAGAACACATCCGTTTCTCTTGGGGTTTGTTTCCTAAATAATCCCAAAGTACTATATTGGTACCCCTGTTGTATTATAAGCCGCTAGAGGGTCCTAAGCGCATTTAGAACGGCTGTCCAAACATTTTTCCTACAGCGAAGGAGAAAATTGGACACTTATAATCTCTGGAAATTACTTAGCAGCCTTGGTCTAATAATGTCTGAATTATAAACATCTCTAATGGTGATATAAGGGTGCTTGAACCACCATAGTACAAAAAGAAGGCATATTTTCCACCAACCTAGCATCTTTGAAAAGCTACCAAATGTACCAAAGGGGAAAGGTGTCCCTTATCTGCATCAAATATAACGATTTAGAAACTTTAGTTATACTTCGTTTTTTAGTTTAAAAATATCGATGATTTCATCCAATACTGCTATGGGTATCGTTCAACATTTTTGGTGGAAATGGGCTAAAGAACTGGATCTCCTGCTTACGATACTATGTATATTGCAGCCCTCCTCTCCTTAGTTGTATTACCATAGTTGGCATTCAATTATACAACATTCACATATTCAGCTTGTTCGCGAATTATTTTTGTTTCGACTAGCATTGCGCAGATGAGAGATATATAATGTCCAATTTACTGATATTAACTTCAAAGCAAAAGGATGAGCTACATAAGGCTATCGTGCAGTATATACAGCCTCTTTTGGCAGAAGATGAACAAAAATCTGCAGTAATAGAAACCGTAATGAAGGTTTTGGATGTTGAAACTACTTCTATGAACGGTATCATTCCTAACTATTTGGAGAAGAAATGGTCTACAGTGTTGAGGTTACAGAAAAAGATAATGGACTTGGAGAATGACATATCCAACTTGAGATCAATTGCCGAGTCTCAACCTGCCTTCTTCTCCCAGAGCATAGAAAAGATCAATTGGCTTCCATCTACTGTTCAGCAAGTGTTTAAAACTCAATCGGATCAGCAAATCGACACCATTTCTATACATCCTTTTTTACCTTTGATTGCCTGTGGTGCTTCCAATGGAACTATAATAATTTGGAATTTGGCCGTTGATGACACGGTGCCGGAGAAAATTATAAAAGCTCATACAAGGAATGTGAACAAGATAGTGTGGAGCAAGAAACCTATAGATATAAACAATAATTCCAACCCAGAATATGTTTTTGCTTCCTGTTCTTCCGATCTATCAATCAAGGTGTGGAGTGGGTCAACGTACAAGCAAGTCCGAAATCTAATGGGCCACGAGCACACAGTTTCTTCGTTGGTATTCTCAAGCTCTAATCCCAAAATACTATATTCTGCATCTAGAGATAGACATATAAAATCTTGGGATGTGATCAACGGAAATTTCACTAAAAGCTTTATGGGCCACAGTGACTGGGTACGAGAGGTAGATGTAACGAGTATGCCTTCTAAAGGCGTGGAGGCATCTTTTGGAGACTTTTTATTGACTTGCTCTAATGATCAATCCATAAGGCTTTCTCATGCAGAATCAGGGATGGGTTTATCATTATTGATTGGCCACGGACATGTGGTTGAGGATGTGAAATTCTTACCTTTACACTCAAACAAATATATCGATCATTTCTTGGAGAAAAACCCGGGTCGATTTCCGTCCATGCCCAGTACACTTGCCAACGAGACTCTATATACGTCTCTGTTGGGATTCAAGTACTGTATATCTTGTGGAAGAGACAGTACTGTCAAATTATGGCTTCTACCTCCTCCTACTATACAACCACATAGACCACCCATGGCAACGACTATGAACAATTCACAAGGATGGCTTTTGGACAATCTAACTGGGCATACTTCATGGGTAAAAGCCCTTTATTTACACCCCAATGGGAGATTCATATTCAGCTGTAGTGATGACAAGACGATAAAAGTGTGGGACCTTGAGTCACTAGAAGGCGAAGGAAAAGTTCGTTGTGTACACACATTGAAAGCCCATGATGGGTTTGTTACAGCAATAAATTTTGCCAGCTTTGAGACCGACGATAATGTGCCCACCTTGGATGATGATAACGATATGTTGCTCAAGTATATAGAGAGCAAAATGAGGTGCTTGTTCGTCAGTGCCGGTGTTGATAACACTGTACGTTTATGGAGATGATGATTTAGAGGAAGTGAGCTTAGTTCCATTGTATTATATGTATGCAGATTCGATGTAATCTACCTAGCTAGATTTTTCTATAAACTCAGCAGGCGCTCTTTGGGCCCACTCAGTCCAACTTCCGTCGTAAATCCTTATAGGAATCTTCGATTCAGCAACGGACTCAATGGCTAGTCTCAAGATTACTGCACTAACACCGGTACCACACAAAACTATTATTCCTTTTTTACCTTCCAAAGGCTTAGTAAGGTCCAAGTCGAAGTCGGATTTGAACAACGCTATGACTTCTTCTTTTGATTTATAGTTTCCGTTATCATTGAGAACCTTGGTGAATGGCAAAGACAAACTTGAGGGGATGTGTCCCGAGGACAAGCCAGGTCTAGGTTCTGGAGCTTCACCTGTGAATCTAGGGGTTGCACGAGCATCAAAGACCACATAATCGTCACGCAATTGGTCATTCTTGACCAACTCATACAACTCGTCATATTCGATAACTTGGTCCTTGTAATTTTGACCATACTCTTCCTCTTCAATTATGTCGTATTCCAATGAGGCTTCAACTGCATCAGTCGAAGTCGCCAGGATGACTTCAGTATCAAGTGGCAATTCTTGAGCCTTGTAGTCCTTAAAGTGGTCAAGCAAAAATACCTGCTTGTGCCCAGCAAGAATCAAGTTCCATGCCGCTCTTGGACTTGAGAACACTCCTGACTTATCGTAAAAAACCAACTTATCGGTTCTGTTTAACCCCAACTCATTTAAGCTTCTCTTCAAAGTATCATAATCCGCCAACATATGTGGGTACGGAGTTTTAGAAGCGGGCAAGCAAACTGAGTCAAGATCGAAAAACGCTGCATTTGGGAGACGTTCTTCATTTAAGAACTGGTTCTTTCCATTGGCAGAAACATTGGGCATATACCATGTGGCATCTACAGGAACAACCCTATAAGTGGGACGACCAGTTTTGGACAATTGTTGGAACTCCAAAGGATTAATAATTTTGATCTTGACCATATCACGGGGATTATTAAGTTTGAATATTTTCGCAACACATGAAATATCTACTTACTATTGAATTACTGTACAATAACATTCAAAGTGTCACCGAGTCTTGAAGTGTCAACTTTCATAAACTCACGTAAAGCCATAGTAGCGTATGAGCTGACACCTAATTGCATTTTGAGGATGATGGCGGTCTTGTCACCCTCTTCGTGTTCAATAAATCTGTTGAGTGTCTCTCCATTCTTCTTAGCCCTCAATAACTCGAGATCCGTTCTCACCAAAGACTCTGAATCTTCCTTGTACTTTACAATGTGATACTCTAGGTTTTCAGGCTTCGATACCAAGTTTCTGTAAGAGCCAGATAACGAGAATTCTCCGACTCTTCTAACCATGTTAAAGGGATCGAGTCCATTCTTACCCATAGCCTCTACATAGACCTGTTCCAACTGCTTGTTGGCAGGGTATATAATGTCAAAACCAGGCAATGGTAGAACCACATCATAGATGGTGTACTTGTTGCTTTCGATATCTTCTTTAGTTAAAGGTCTTGCTCTGGTAAAATTGTCGGAAGCTACATCCTCCTGGAACACTTCACCATTTTCATCAACCTCGGATTTTATAGGTTCCTTCTCTGCAATAACTAGGTCCCCCTCAACAGCTTTCAAACCAAATAACTCAATTCTTTTGGAAGCAACTAAGTTCCATATATATGATTGATAGGCATGTACGTACATGGTTCTTAAGTTTCTTGGAATGGACATGATACTTTTGAAATAAGACTGATCTCCATACTCTTCATCTTTATTCAATTTTTCGGATGTCAAAGTTTTCAATATAGAATGCTCAGCCGTTAGCCTCGAAGGCATCTTTTGGAGAGCCAATGCTGGGTTGGAAGTTTCAGCCCAAATTCTTCTTGCTTCTTGTGAATCTGGGGCAGAAATGTCCTGTTCTGCCAACAACAACTCGACTGCACCTTTCCAATCACTTTTCAAAAGTCTGATACCATAAGTGTAAGTGGAGGTTGAAAATGTACCAAACCTTTGCATACCGTAGTAGTTGATAAAGCCTCTGCTCTTCAAGGTTTCAAATCCTGCTTCTACCATCTGATCTAAAATTTGAGAATCGTCAATAGGTTTCACATCCCTGATTGTGATTAAGAACTCATTTCCCTTCAAATCCCCCAAGTTCAAATTATGATCTTCGTAAGAAAACCCTCCAAAAACAGCATTTTTGAGACCCTTGTTCAATTGGGAAACTCTTGCAACCTTACCTTTATGGATTGCAAACCTTTGACAAGTCACACCTCTTCTGTCCTTGGTTCCAGAAAACCTTATGCTCTTCGCTGGTAAGCGTAAGAACTTAGAAATAGTAGAAGCAACTTCCATAGTTTCTCTGTTTTCCTTATAAACAGTAAAATGGAGATAGTGCTTGAAAGGGCCCAAACCGTAATTGAGTACACCATTTTCATCTACATGATTGATGCTTTCTTGAGGGTTTCTTCTTGGGCCACTAGAGTTTTTTGCAAGGGTTATTCTGAATTTGTTCTCGGGCGATGTTACTGTTTCTAATTTGCCTTGAAATGAAACACGCAAAAGTTGATGCAACTTTGTACGGGTAGCCTTATCATCAAACTTTGTCTCTGTTTCTGTATTCCCTCCATTGGAAAACAAATCTTCAATGCTCTTCAATTCGCTTGCAGTTACAAGTTCTAATAATTGAGCACGGTGGTCATCGCTCAATTCATATTTTGGCTCATTTTCAGCTTCCAACCTCTTCTGTTCTTTTATCTTCTCAACTTCTTCTGGAGTCTTATCTTGTAATTCAGCTCTTTCCTTTTGTCTCCTTTCAATCTGCTTCTCTTTCTTGGTCTTGCCAAGATCAATACCTTCATCTAGCAAATGAACCACATTCCCATTAAGATCAACCTCGTTCACCATGAAGTCAGAATATCGTTGTTTCAACAATCCTAAGAAACCTGAGGCATTGGTGTTATCAATAAATTGAGTGATACCAACGTCTTCTTCACTAAGTCCTTTTCCTCTACCTGTGTCATATTTCACTCTTTTAGACAAGTTTTCAACTCCTTGAGCTGCAGATCTTTTGCTGCTACTATCAGATTCCATTGTCTTTAGTATGGGGGTTGTCTTGATGTGTTTGGTGAATCTGTTTGCTAGGATAGCTAGTTATTTTCCAATAGATCTCATCGACTAGTGAAAATTTTAGATGCCTTCGCACTATTTTGTTTGTACAACGGCATAAATAAATGTAGCACGATTCCTCGTAATGAATGTGACCAGACTCTCGCGAGGTTTGGACAGTTACCGAGAGAATGGAGATCTATTTGAATTTTACTGCTTGGCACTTAATGTAGCAGAGAAATGCACCTTTACCACCATAATAAAATAAGTGGTAGACAGTCGTATGAAAAAAGCTGGTTCCTAGTTTTCGACCGGTTCCTTAGTTTGTCTAGCATTGAATGTGACAGTCCAAATTTTATCGCAAAATTGGCTGCTTGTGGAAATCACAAAAATTTTGCAACCATCTCGAACCTTATCTCTTAGCTATTAGAGTAGAGGCTTTTCTATTTTGATACGAATACTATCTATTTGCTACTAATGCTTCAGAGTTTCCATAGTAATCCCAAGGGCCGCTACCAGTTCTCGAAAAGCTCCGGCTCTAAGTTCCGCAGTACACGGATTCATTCGATAAATAGCCTCTTGAAGGACGAGGCATACAATTCCCAAAGACATTTTGGGTTCAGGGATATAACAAAAATAAGCTCCAGATTCTTCAATCCTTGGAACAACTTTCCCACTGATGAAAACGTTCTTCCACGCTACCATCATAACCGACTTTTTCCTCAAATTCCCATTAGTGGTAACCACTGGTGTGACAGCGACGATGTACCGCCTAGTATCCCTTGCCATCGCATCAGTAACATCAATCAAAGTGAAACATTCAAAACTCCAAAGTTACGATCGTCTAATGAAGATCTTTATCATTCAAGGTCTGAGACCTTTAAAGTTGCAACAAAAGCTATGTTGGATGATCGTAGGATCATTGTTGTGAAAGGGCTTCCATCGAAATCAAATCTAGCGGATGCCCTAAACTGTGTTAGAGGTGGTGCACTTGAGAGAGCAGTTATCAAGTCCAATAGAGAGATTCCACTTCTAGAATTATACTTTGTTTATCCAACAGAGGCCCAAAGATTTATGGAGTACGCCCGAACTGGTCTCTTTGTTTTCAGAGGTAGGAATTTGAGGGCAGAATGGGCAAATGAAACAAACACTGAAGATTCCAGTTTGGTGCATGCTCCAGTATCTTCTCAAGTGATGCAAGAAATATCTGAGGGAGCTAGAAGAACCTTGATTTTTGTCAAAAGAAACGCTACAAAGGATAGCAAATACCCACCCAATCTCCGTCATCTATTCAAGGAGGCCAATTTTGATGCCGGATTAAAGATCAAGAACGTGTTGACGGATTTTGCTCCGTTAGGGAACATAGTAGATTTTAGTCCCCTACTTTTCAGGTTTCCCAGTTTCAGAATTTCCTTTGATGATGTAAGAGCTGCAATCAGTATTCGGAAGCAATGCCTAAAAAAGGACACCAACCTACATTTCAAGTATGGAGATTGGAAGATCTCATACGGAGAAGATATTACAGAAAAGCCTTGTATCGTTCTTTGAAATTGGTTTCGTGTACGTCTCGTTACTAATCTATCTATATATAATGCTAGTTATACTACAAAATTCATACTCTTACCGTTCTTGCCACCGATACTGTACTCTCTGACTTGCGTGTTCTCTTTATCTGCTCTCACATTTTCTGGTGTGTTCACGAAGTCGGAGTCAACCAATCTACGCAACTTTGAAGTCTTAGTCAAGCTCTTGATAAAATGGTCTTTGTCCTTCACCACCTCCTTCAAGTGCATTATCTCTTCTTCTTGCTCTTTCAAAAGAGCATCCAATTGTCTTTCACTGAGACCGTGATAGCTCTTCGTTTCTTCTCTGGATCCAGTTTCTTGGTATACTGTCTTCAACCTTTGTTCGAGATGTCTTATGTAGGCTCTGTATTCATCCATCTCATGGTTCACCCTTTTGTAGAATTCCTCAACATTGGCTATCATAATTTGAGAATAGTTGTTGTCGATATCTGATCCCAACAAATCGTTTAAGGAATCATTTTTGAGAATCACAGTTTCTGTCTTCTGTAAATCAGTCAAACGGTTGAGATGCTCTATTCTTTCTAATAGCACTCTATTTTCAGCTTCAATTTCAGACGCTCTTCCGTTGGTGGGCTCATCCACTTGCATGGCATTGGGGTTACCACCCAGTTTGAGCATCAAAATCTCATTGTTTTGTATTTCTACTGTTCTTCGAAGTTCTTCGATTAGCTTATTAGAGTCCGTATCACCCATGATGCTGGATCTATTCCTTTGAACATTAATGATAATGTCCTTTGCTCGGGCAGCGAATCTCAACGTATTGTAAGTCTCAGCCACGAATTGATTATCTGCAAATTTACTACTCATACCTGATGAGCCCATGTGAATCGTACAGAGAATCAGCACCAAAGAAGAACCCGACAAAGCTGGTTGTAATAGCCTAGTAAGCTTGGAGTCTCGATACGGAATGTGTTCAGTTAAGTTTCCAGTTGTGGAAGAAACTGACAACTTGTTGATGACTGTGGACAATGCAAGCAAGGATTTGTTAATGAAGGATCCTTCTTTCCTACGTTCAGAGCTAGATGTGGCTCTTTCGGACCCAGCCAAATCACACAATGAAAGTGTAGCATTTGTCTCAGTACCGGTGGCTGGGTCAACGGTGTTCAATTTGATTTGGAGTATAGCATGCGATCTCGACGACCTGGCATTGAAGTCAGTTTCACTTGTCTTTCTATTGTTATCACCTTTTCTGATGTATTGTAGGATTTGGCTCCTTGATTGAATTATAGGTGTTGTGATGCCGATGATTTTATTACCATACATCGGGTCATCTCTTATTTTCAAATCGCTGGAGATTGGTGGACCACTATTCAACAAATCAATGATCTTTTCATTGTAGATTTCCAAGTAGGTGATACTAATGGTGTACTGCTTACCACTGATATCGTTTTCGATCTTGTCAAATATATCATCGATTGAAAGCTTGACAAATCCAGGATCTTCGTTGCTCCCTCTCATGGAAAAAGTCTTACCTGAACCGGTCATACCATATGCAAAAACTGTACTATTGTAACCTTCGTGGAGGAACTTGTTTACCAATGGAGCACACGCCTTGTCATAGACTTGTTTGTTAGTTACCGTGGCATCAGGTCGAAACACATTATCAAAAGTGAATTCGGAGGTGTCTTCATTGTTTATGATGGTGCTTGAGGGCTCGTCGATGAACCACAGGCTTCGAGTGTGGCAGTCTACACTGTAGGGGTTTGGCCGTATGGAAACAGATATCGAGCCAGTATATGGATCTGGCTTTATAAAGGATGGAGTGGTAGGTCTACTTCTGTGGCCCATAGAGGACGACGGGCGAGACCAACTTGTGGAAGAAGGGCCACCACTAGCAAACGACATTCGGGGGGAGGCAGGCCTATTAGCTATAGCGGATGGAGGTCTTCTCAAGTCACCCATGCTTACGCGTGAGTTGGGGTTTTGCTGTTGAGGAGTGTTTAGCGAAGCAGAGCTGTTGGAATTAGAACTCGAGTGAGAATAGGTTCCCAACGACGACTTAGATCGTGATGGAGTTCTCGAAAACGACATGCCGTTATTATTCAGGCGACGATGTGCTGTTGTCAATTGAGATTTAGACGAGCTTATCAGAAATCAACAAGAAGGTGTTTTTTTCGTGAAAGCTAGTGCGATTGTTAGCAGCAAAATGAGAATTGAGAGATGAATATACTTGTAAAGGGTAGAGGGCTAGTGGCGGGCAACAGTTATTGTACATTATATAAAACTCTATTTCTTGCTTCTTCGTTTCTTGTCAGCAGACTTTTTTACGGTGGTAATTTTGTTGATGTTGTCGCCTTCACGCTTCTTCTTATTGATTTTTCTTCTTTCGCCGAAACCTTCGTTGTCCATCTCTATTAAACTCTCTCTTTTGGCATCACTTGTCAACTTCAAGGAGTCCTTGATAAGTTTGTTGTCTGAAATACCTTCTAGGAGTTGGAGTTTGTCATTGATTCTTTCCTCAATAGCCAACACTCTTTCGATATCTTTTTCTCCTACAATGGTGATGGAATCACCTTTCTTACCTGCTCTTGCAGTTCTACCGACCCTATGGACAAAATCGTCGGGGTCGGCTGGAATGTCGTAGTTTATAACAATCTCCACGTTAGGGATGTCCAAACCTCTGGATGCGACATCAGTAGCAATGAGAATTCTGGCGGCGTTAGCCTTAAACCTGTGAATCGAGTTAACTCTTTCTGTTTGGGGCATTTCAGAGTGCAAAGAAGTCACTCTGAATTCCAATTTCCTCAACATCCTTCTCAACATTTCAGCAGTCTTGGTTCTATTCACAAAGATGATGCCCACCTTTTCCTTGTAGGCATCGAGGTTCAAGACTTCATGCAAATATGCTTCTTTCACGTATGAAGGAACAAATATATAGTATAGTGATAATGTGGATGGAATGATAAACTTATCCACTGCTTCAATTTCGTGTATGAAAACCTTATCATTCTTATCTTTCAATGACCTAACAGCATCAGTCACAGTGGCGGTGAACAACAATGTTTGTCTCTTCTTAGAATCAGGAAGAACGTTGAATATTCTGTCCAAATCCTTTCCAAAACTGTTGCTTAAAAGTCTATCAGCTTCATCCAACACCAAGAACTTTATCCTCCTCAAGCCATTAATGGTGTCTTCACCACTATTCAAGATGTGGTCCGCTAATCTACCGGGAGTTGCGACTATAAAGTGAGGCTTCTTTTGGATTGCCAATGCCTGGTCCATCATATCTTCACCACCTACCACAACCTTGACACGAATATTCATCGAAGACCCAATAGCAGAAAACTGTTCAGCAATCTGAAGTGCTAATTCCCTAGTAGGGGTCAAAATCAATCCATACACACCGAAAGGATCCTCTGACCATTTATGTAATATCGGTAGACCAAAAGCTATAGTTTTACCACTACCTGTTTTTGCACCTCCAATACAATCCTTCCCTTTTAAAATTTCGGGAATACATACGGACTGGATAGTAGTTGGCTGTCGAATCTTCATGGAGTTGAGAGATTCACAAAGCCAATCGGCAACTCCTAATTCTTGGAACGTAGACATAGTCTTGGAAATATTTTAGAGATGCTCTTCGCACAAAATCATTCGAAGAGCTCCCATATTTTTCAGTCAGTATGTTGAAGAGTATAAATCGGACTTTCGTGTGCCGATTGCATTCAAGACTGCCCTTAAGGAGCAACGACGCATGGTTGGATGATATACAGCCTAAAGAGGAAGTTCCTGAATTGCCAACTGAATCGTACTTGTTGAAATACGAGAATGATGTTGTGAATCAAATAAATGAGATACCATTAAGACAAGTTAAGGTAGATGAGAACAATGAATTTTTGAGCAGAGATTTGGGAGGAGATGTATTTGGATTTGGGCATACTCTTGTAAAGCTTTCGGAATATTTCTTTGGTAACGCTTATCAATCTATGAATGCCATTATGGGTGAGAAAAGTATCAAAAGAGCACAGAAAGTCGAACTGCGAGCTTTTCAAGACTTGAAGATAATACGTGCTGCTAGTGGGAAAGGGGGCAATGGTGCAATCTCCTTCTTCAGGGACTCTAACCAGCCTATGGGTCCACCCGATGGAGGGGATGGTGGAAGTGGAGGAAACGTGTACTTGAGAGTGGTAGATACAATGGGGTCACTTCACAGGATACGAAGGACTTATGCTGCCAAAGGAGGTCAGCCTGGTAAAGGCTCTCAGTTGGATGGAAAGAGGGGAGAAGACGTAGTGATTGAAGTTCCCAAAGGGACTACTCTTCGATGGATTCCCGATCCTCTTGTGCTAAGAGAGCTGTTCAAATCAGTAGACAAAGGTCGAACTTGGCTTGAATTATTAACAAACTATCTGGGAGAGTATATTCAGTTCTTCCGAAACTCTTATAAACCAGGAGAAGGATGGATATTCAGTGAACATAACGAAGAATATTTTCGAGAACGAGACTTCTTCATTAAATTGGATGAAACCGTTCGTGGTTATGATCAGGAAATTATCAACGAAGAGCTTGCAGAAGACTACTTTCCAGTACTTGGAATGGATTTGAACGAAGTTACAGAGAAGCCGATTATCTTACTCAAAGGAGGAAAAGGTGGAATGGGAAACATGAACTTCTTGACCAAAGATGTCAGAAATCCACGTTTCGCCAAAAGGGGTAGAGATGGTAATACTCAATTCTTCTTGTTAGAGTTGAAATTAATCGCTGACTTAGGACTTGTAGGACTACCCAATGCCGGGAAATCTAGTTTACTTCGAAGTATTTCCAGAGCTCGTCCAAGAGTGGGTCACTGGGAGTTCACTACTTTGCAACCCACTATTGGTACAATCTATACAACCATTGACGAAGAGCCCTTTACAGTGGCTGATATCCCTGGAATCATTAAAGGTGCCTCCAAGAACAAAGGCATGGGACTCGACTTTTTAAGACATATAGAGAGGTGTAAAGGTTTAGTCTTTGTCATTTCATTAGAGAAGAATCCTATAGAAGATCTTAAAGTCCTAATAGAAGAACTCGGTGTATCCATGATGAAGAACAAGAAAAAATTAGTGATTGCAACTAAAGCAGATCTTAATGAAGACAACAAAACTTACTCAAAGTTCAAGCAATATGTTGAAACCCATCTCAACACAGAGATGGATCCCTGGAATATCGTGCCAGTTTGTGCGCCGCAAAACGAAAATGTTGAAAAATGCATTACATTAATGAGTCAAATAGCTGATAAATAGTCACAAATAGCTTGTATATATAAATAATGAGATTCTACAGATGATCACTCTTCGTAAAGCTTGGTGAATTCAGTCCCTCCTTCTTTTCTTGGGGGAACTTGCAACCAATTCAAATTGTCATATTCAGCAGCCCCATCAATGATATGAAAGGCATAGGCAAATCTCGAATCAGTTGATTTATTTTTCTCTGATTTATGCAACACTGCATTGTGTATCAACACTAATGAACCCGCTTTACATTCGACCATTTTATAGTCTTCAGGTTTATCTGGAGGTGTGTTTTGAATTTCAATATTGACAGGAATAAATCCACAACCATCTTCGCCTTCATTGAGTTTCACGAATCTGCTCTTGATTGGATGAGTTTTGTGAGTGCCCGGATTATAGGACAAACACCCATTACTAGTGGTGCAATCTTCTAGTGCTATCCAAAAACCTATTGCCGTATTGGGCTTGGTGAAAAGGAAGGTTCCATCATTATGAGGGGGAACTTCGTTGCTTCTTGGGTTTTCACTATCCCTCACAGGATGCTTGAAAATAACCATACTTTGCAACACTCTAGGATCTTGAAACATTAACGATTTAGCAATTGACTTGACCTTATCACTGAAAGTAACATTATGGAAGTCCTTCTCATGCATATGTAAACCATGGCCAATCTTGTTAACAGCCATTTGTTTAGGAAAAACCAACTCCCCTTGTTCATTAAATGCATCCACATCAAAGAAGAAGGATACTTTATCTGAAGAGTCGAAAAAATATTGGTCTCCAATATGGCCTTCTTCTCCTGTCCTAAACTGTGTTTTGGGATGAGTGGAAATATCAAATTCATCCAACAACTGGTGTGATCTATGCATTAATGTTGCAATTTCTAGGTGACTCAAAAAGTCAGGGATACATAGCAAGCCTTCCCTGTCAAAAATTTCTATTTGCTCATCAGTAAGCTTTGTGAAAACCATTTAGAATGTCGATAACACTTTGATAAGAATATTTTCTTATCTGGTTGCGAATTTCTGTTTCACAACTCCTATTATTCTTGAGGTCATTTAATTGAATATCAGGCTTTTCTGAAAAGCAGAAGTGGACACGAATGAATAATCCAGAATATGATATACGGAGACCTTGATAGGATTTGGAACTCAACTCCGTCACCTTGTGTCAGTTCACGCATTCTTGATTATCATATGGGTGCAAATTCGCATCAAGAAAGTCTCATCAAAGATAACTTTCTTAGACACTTTTCCTTTCTTTTCTATAAATTAGCTATTAAAATGTCCGCTCTCTTAACTCTATCTACTTTTTGAAACACATTAATTCGAAGTACCTGAGAGGTACATAACTTACGCCCGCAAATGCAAAACAGAGAAAAAACCCAATATCACCACCATTGTCACCAATTCTCCTAGCAATGGGTCCACTCCAGTATGGTTGGTTCATACCAACAACTGCACCAATTGCACCAATTGCGAAAGAAGCCATTGCTGCCAATCCGTAAGTGATTCTTCTCTGGTCATCCCATACTGGCCAGTTGTAGCTATAATTTTCAACATCTTCGTCATCCTCAAATTCTCGTGCATGTAAATGCTTGAAAGCAGGAAGCCTGAAAATAAGATTTTCTTCAAGTAAAATGGCAATATAGAGAGAAATCCAGTAACCAAGCATAGGTATAAAGTTAGAAATGATGTCGGAAAACTTGTTCTTTCCCAATAAAGACAAAACCAAGGTAGCGCCCGTAATAAGAATGACATAGCACCATCTAGGAACTAGAGCTAACTTCTTGTCGATCAATTGTAAATCAACACCACCTGAGTATGAGTTCATGATATTGTTACAAATCAAAGAAATGTACAACAACACAACCACAAACTTTCCAAACTTTCCCCAAGGAGCAAAAGAGGCATTTATAAGACCTCCAACACCTTGGGTATTATAAATATCGTTCCATTTCGTGTAACCATATGCAATAGCCCCACAGTATATGCCCGGTACTGCAACAAGGGTGGTTGGAATAGATATGCCCAAGAATGTGACCAAGAATATCTGCCATGATGGAGTGTCTTCAGGTACAAGAATATAGTAATCGGCCCCTCCTCCACCCCAAGTAGCTGTAACAGAAAACCCGATGGTAAAGAAAGATAGCCAGTTTCCTATAGTAGTCAATGAAGAATGTCCCTGCTCCGAAATCAACTGGTTACTAGCTTCAATGTATCTTCTTTCCTTCAACACCACAACGTAAAACAAAATGTTTGCAATAGTCATAGGAACCGCAAATGCAGTCTGAAACTTGAGTAGTACCTTGATTCCGAAGATCGAAATAACAAGTGATACCACAGCGATGACGATGATACCTACATGCAAGTCAACACCGAATGAAGCTGCCAACATTTCACCTCCAAGCACACAGTTGACTACGGACCACCCAACGAACCCTATACAGCAGATTAATGCCACAAGTTTCACTCCCCAAAAGCCAAAAACAAACCGAGCACTAACAATTTGACGACACCCAGATTTTGGTCCCATTATAGAACAATAAGCTGGAATTAGACTCCCAACATTTAACGAAACGAGTCCGCTCACGAGGGCATCTCGTAAATTGAGACCAAAGAGTAAGGTGGGGAGAAAGAACGAAGTCATCGAGGTTAAACCTCCACAAGCAGCAAACCACAATCCGAAAATATCAAGGAACTGACGAGAGATTGCATATTTTTTCAGGAGCTTAAGCTTCTGTCTTTCTTCTGGAGTAACCCTCTCTATTCCTCTATTTTCCACACCTAACTTATCCAACTTGTGGAGCCAGGCCAGAGATTGGTACTGAGGGTTTTCGGAAGAGCTTTCAACATCTTCGTGTTTTTCAGACATAACTGGCTTCTCAACACACTTCTCTGAACTCTTGTACCAAGTAAAAGAGGAATACTCTTCAGATCAAAAGTTTTTACACCCCAATGATTATAAAGCGACTAATTTGTTCGGGTGCGCCTTTTAAGAGCATAGTCACTTAGAAGGAGGAAAATCCAAAGGAGTTGCAGCCATTTATATTTGCATTTAAAAGAAGTTAATATTTCCATCTTCTGAAACTTTAACTATCTATATTTTGAACATGTCTCTCTCCACCGAAATTTTACAAAAATACCATCAGTTATACAAGAGCTCAATTCTGCATCCTCTCACACAGGAGTTGTGTGCTGGTACCCTACCAGATCATAAACTATTAACGTATTTGGTCCAAGACTTGAAATATTTCAAAATAGGGCTTAACTTGATAGCAAAGGCGATGAGTTTATGTGACCATCACCCATCAATAATAGCCATTGGAAAACAGATTGGATTTTTTTGCAGCTCCGAAAATGATTATTTTCACATCTGCATCGAGCACTTGAAACAATCTAAGGACGTTCAAGTAAAGGTACCAGGAATGATATCAGTAAACTCAGAGACACTTCCTGCTGTTAGGAATTATCTTGCGTTTTTTGATTACTTGCTCAAAAAGTCGAACTCCTATGTGGATCTCATTACTGCTATCTACATTATGGAAAAAGTGTATCTCGGCTGGGCTAACCTTGAATTAGAAAAGGGACAAATACCACCGGACCTCCCCTACCAATATCGGGAGTGGATTGATTTACATAGTGGAGCAGAATTCGAGTGCTGGGTGAAGTTTCTTGCCGATGAAGTAGATAGGGTAGCCCCAACTGACATAATGAGATTCGAAGCTACTGCTAAACGAACACTCGAACTAGAAGTTGCATTTTTTGATGATTGTTACAACTATTGAAACTATGAACAGGAACTAGTCAATTATGTTTTCTTCCTCGTTGATATATACATGAAACAGAAAGTAACTCCTACTTGTAAAGGAAACTCAACCAGCCTTCTTGTCTCTTTTCTCTCTCAGCCTCAGGAATAAAGGCATCGACATGCTTTCTGATTTTATCAGCACCTTCTTTACTGTCCACTTCCCTTCCAATCACATCAACGAAGTTCCCTTCGCTGTCCATCAAATAAAAGAAGATGGAGTGATCAACCAAGTAGTCTTGCCCAGGCTTGACATCTGGAGGTGTGGAAAAATAAACTCTGTACTTTTTACAAGCACTTTTAATAGCCTCGTAAGTTCCAGTCAAACCAATGATAGAGGGATGAAAATCACTCAAATATGTCTTGATAACAGCAGGGGTGTCTCTCGCTGGATCACAAGTGATGAAAATGGGCTGCAACTCTATTTTGTCATTCTTCAATTCATCCAACATCTCTCCCAACTTGTCCAACTCCTCGGGACAAACATCAGGGCAATGCGTGAATCCAAAATAGATGATTGAAAAGACCTTGTTGTCATTCTTCAAGTTTTCTTGAGTAAACTTGTTACCATCAGTGTCAGTCAAAGTGAAGTTACCTCCCACTAAGGGTTTTCCATAACTTCTTTTACTCTCCACCTCCTTTTGAATTCTTATCCGTTCCTTTTCCTTAGAAAACCAGTAGGTGGCAGCACCTCCCGCCACCAAAAACACTATCACAGCCTTCCAAGAGGCAAACTCGATACTGTTTCCTGCAGCAAATTTTTTATTGGCTTGTGCTCCACCGATGGCTACTCTGCTCAAAGGCCTCTTCTTGTCAGTCTGCTCGGAAGATTTGTCTTCCGTACTTTTACCGTTCGAGTTGGAATTGAACCTGATAGCAGAAGAGGAAATAAGACGCGAAACCACCCCATGAGGTTTGAGGGCCACAAACAGTTGAGGCTTGATTAATCTTGAAAACATGCTTGGATTATTATCACACAACTCAACTGAAAACTGCGAAAAATTTATTTACATAATTAAGTCATCATGGGATCCATTAATGAACTTTTGACATGGTGCGTCGAAAATGGTACTCTCTTGTCCCCTGCTATCGAATTTAAGAAGATTGAGGATAATAATATTGGAGCATTTTACAAAGAGAGTCCAAAGTCTGTTGAAAACTTGGAAGACAAGCATATCAGGTTACCTTTGAAGTTAGTAATTACCTTATCAGATGCCATCAAGGGTTTTAATGGCGAAAGTACAACTGACATATTCACCAGTATTTCCAGGAAAACTTCCAATACCAATTCGGTATTGAAATTGTATTTGGCGAGAGAAAAGAGCAAACAGTTCCTTGATAAGTCCTTTTTTGCACCATATCTCATGCTTCTTCCTGGTTTGACTGATATCAATTCGCCCTACACATGGTCTCATGAAGACAAAGAGTGCCTCAAGGGAACAAACTTAGGAAGCTCCTTGAAGGAAAATCTAGGTGCCCTTGTTGAAGAGTGGTGGCAAGTGATCAACTTGCTCCCAGATCACATTTCCAAGCCTGAAGAACATTTTGTGAACATGAAGTTTTATTACGAATACAAATTCCACAGCGATAAGGACCTTCATGACTATTTCAACAAGGAGCAAGACTATAAAAACTGGACCAGTTTTACTAATTATTTGTGGGCCTCTTTGATCTTAAAATCAAGATCCTTTCCAGCCTATTTAATCAAAAGTGTGGATCAAGAGAAGGATATCAGAATGGACGAAGCCATGCTCTTACCTATCGTTGACTTGTTGAATCACAACATGCAAGCGGATGTTGAGTGGTCTGTAACGAAAACTGGACAAACAAGTTATTTCAACTTCAAGTCAAACTCCGCTGTCAGTGGCGAAGAGTTGTACAACAACTACGGAAGAAAAGGAAACGAAGAGCTTCTTCTCGCATACGGTTTCTGCATAGAAAACAATGAAGCTGATACTACAGCTTTGAAGATCAAAGTTCCCTTGGAAATGTTGTCTGATTTAGAAAAGGTTGGTATTCAACTTCCTAGGTTAGACGATTACACGACAGCTGTTGTTAGGAATGAAGATCAAAAGCTGACACTCAAAGGAGACTACTCAGAGTATGAAAATGGGCTTCTATTCTTTGTAACAGCTGATACTATACCCGATAATCTCATTATGCTTTTCCAATTTTTGGTAAAAACTCCTTGGGAGACAGGAATCACATTAAGGAACCAGCTCGCAGGACTCAACCATTTGAGACAAGCACTTGAAACTAAGGTGAACATTATCAATGGTATTTCTAAACCATCTCCGAGTTCTGTGAATGCCAAAAACATTGATATTTATGTTTCCTCTCAGAAGAAGATCCTCAATTCAGCAGTGAAAATACTCAAACGTAAAGAGAAAGAGATGCTAGTTGATCCAGAAATCAAGAAGGATCTTATAACTCTTAAGAATGTTTACAAAAAGGATAAAAAGTTTGCAGATGCCCTTTTGGTATCTTTGGGAATCACTTCCTATGAGCAGTTGATTGAGCATCAATTCCAAGACCAGGCTTGGTTACTATATTTGATTCGATGCCACAACAAAAAGGAGTACTCGGATGAGGAAGAGAACTATCTTCCGGACTGGATCTACGACTGCTTTGAAAGAATTGTGAAAGAGCATAACGTCAGTGCCACCGAAGTGCTTCAGTACAAGGAGCTTTACGAGAGTCTTGTGATTCCCTTGACCACCACTGCCCCCGACGTGTTCAACAGAGGGAACTGGAGAGTGGAAGAACTCATCTACAGTGCTCGTCTTCTTGACACCATTAGCTTCATAAGAGGTAAAGAACAAGAGTGCATTCTTGTCAAGTGTTAATATTGGCGATTACTATAGAATGGATATGTAGATAGATTTATACAACAAATTACACGTAGCCTTGCTATCGCATCTAATCTTCCTTGATACCACCAGCACCACTGACTTCAGCGGTTTCGACAGAGTGCTTGTCTGTTTTGATGTCTCCAGCAGCACCTCCGGTCAAAGCTTGCATCAAACCTGGAGCAGCCTTGAAAGGTCTCTTCAAGTCACCGGTAGCTGGAGTTCCAAACAAGTGAATCTTGACGATGTTGGACTCTAAGGCACCCTTCAAACCAGAAATAGATTGCATAACCAAAGGGTTGGTGTATTTCATGTACAAGTGCATGAAACCCATCATGGCCAACGATTGGAAAAGACCTTTGATTTGACCATCCACTTGCTTCAAGTCATATTCCTTAACGGTGGTGATGACTGGAGTCTCAGATTGTCCGGACATAGGGTTAGCTGGTTCCACATACTTCAAAGTGGTCAAGTCATTCTTAGCGTTAATTTTCATCTTGGTGTACAAGAACAATCCCAAGGTCAAAAGTTGCATGCTTGCATATATGACTCTGACGTAGAATAAAATATCAGGGTTTTCCAAATCCAAACGTCTGGATACTTGCATCATTGCCAACATAATGGCAATGTTGCTAACAGCTGGGCTCATTCCAAACATAGTTGATGATTCTATTGAGTTAACTGAATTTTCAAATGGATTTTTTTCTAATCGATTGGCGACTGCTGGCGATTTGAGGGGTTACCCGCAATTTGATCTTGTCGATAAAACTTCCAGAAGCTTATCGTCCTACGTAGAGATAGCATTTCACCACAAGTAGCGTAGTATTTTATTTTACTTGTCTATCAGTACTATGGAGTCACTCGCTTAATGGGATTTTAGTTTTCTAATTGTATTTTTCTCTCCATATGTCACTATTATATTTCCAATACCGTTGTTGAGGCTTCCAGTAGCACATCCTATTTTTCTTGAGTATTTCCAAAGCATGTATTTTGGAAGGCCAATATAGTGGCTTGGTTAGTGGTTTGAAGACCACCTCTAAAATTATCCTAGGACTTTGCTTTCAAAAATCTTGAGTGGTAATTCATGGGGACATATTCTCCAGATTGTATCCTAGAATAAAAGCTATGTCTATTTCTTTTGCTTTACAATGAGTCGTTTCCGTCATTGATAACCATTAATGAGTTTCCAAACTCTTCAGTACCCGTAGAGACTTATTTGGGACGATATGTTGTAGCTCATCATAACAAAACATTATATAAACGCTACTAGTAGCATTATAAATAAATCTAGAAGAATATATAAACGCTAATGATAGAATTGTTAAAACAAAATAACAAACTATGTAATAAGATGGTGGTTTGTCAAACCATTGGTTGTGTTAGATGAAGGTGATAGGAATGTTTAGTGAAGGGGGAAATGATGACAGATAGGGTGATGGTTTGTCGGACCATTGGTATTTGTAGTTGAAGGTGATATAAGTGTTTGAGTGGAGGGATATGGAGTCAAAGTCAGTTGGGTAAGTCAGGGTAAGTCAATTGTAAGCCAAGAGAGAGTTAAGAAGACAATCCGTAAGGCAAGTCAAGAGGGTAAAGAAAGAAGAAAGTTCTCAGCCAGTATCAAGGCACATTTATGAAAGTCCAAGTACGAAATGCTACTACCGTTTGACACTCTTGTTGGTTGATGTTTCAGTTTTCATTGGACATTTATGTTGTTAATTCTTCGAATTTTTTTACCAATGAACGAACCTTAGAGCCAATGGTAGAAGGAAGTTTGAACTTGGAAACACATGTAGATTCATGTTCAATTGATTTGGTTTCGTCAGTAATTGGAGTACCTTGTGACTCTCTCATAGAGGGAGATCCCATGAGAGTAAGCTGATCTTCAAAGCAGCTAGCCAGGCTAGGTATGTAGGAGCTCTGAACCGGAGTAACTTCCATAGAGTCATCCAATTGTTTTACTTCGGAGCTCTCAGGATGTTCACATGATTGTTTGCGCCATCCAATCAAGTAACATCCGTCAGCTCTCTTTTCAGTATCCAACCCTTCTTGAACTGGATCAATAAGGGATTCATCAACAACGCTAACCAAATCAATACGTGAGGTCTTTGGAGAAAAATCCTCAGAGCCTACGTCATAAGTTATAGAATCTACTGCACCAGCAACATTTTCTTCGTGAAGAAGCGAGTCC